>VYZM01015363.1:65673-82839 GCA_013398915.1 Dromas ardeola
AAAAAAAAAAGAGAGAGCACTCGGAGAGAAACAAAACCAGATCTCACCCTCGACAGTCAGGACAAGCTTTCAGACAGCAGGGCTTAAGCTGTAGGGCTGGAAAAGACCAAAACAGATCACCTGGTTTGTTCCTCCAGAAGAGATGACCTCTACTTGTCCAGAGTAACAGAGATGACATTTTGACCTGCTGTCAGAGACCTCCTGTGAAAGAATTCCCACATCTGCCCCAAAGATGCACCAGTAGAAAGTCCTTTCCATCACTTTTAACCTGAATCAGCTTAGCTGAAAAAAATCCTGTTTTTCTTGTCCTACCCATTGCCATTCTGGGCAAGAGGTTATTCCTTTCTTCTCTGCATCTCTCAAGGTGGTTGTGGGCCTGTCCAATACCCTATGCTACACACAACTGCATCGGCCTTTCCACACCAGACATGTATCCATTGCAGAGCTGATGCCTTTAGATTTTGATTGATATATTCAAGTCCTGTGAAACAAATGCAGCTCTACAAGCACTGGCAAGGCCACCAACTCACCAGGGAAATCCACCAATTTGAACAGTAGTCAGCTGGCCGAATTCCACTCCCATTAACTCCAGTATCTTCAGTCTCATTCTGGAGCTTTCAGAGTTTGAAATGTGAACTCAGCGCTGCTTTAAAACACAGTTTAGTTCAATTATCAGAAGGGTCCTGCACAACTGCATTATTAACTCCTGGTGTCTTTTCAGACCCAAAGCCCAAGCTCTTTTGTTATAATTATGCTGTACAATATGAGCACACGTGAATCACTGTCACACTAAAACGGGCAGCATAACCAAAAGAAAACACATCATCATGGCCCCATGGGATATGAGCAAAAATGACCACGTAAGCACACGAAGAACCAGGGGGTGGTTCATGGTTCACAGAGGACAGAATTTACATGTATACAGATACTGCATTTTACCTAAAGGAATCCTAGTGGAAAACAAATCCCCCATAGTGTTCAACTCTATTGAACTCAACATCATCTCACAAATCATAACTGTAAAATTACTTTATTCTGCATGTAACAGAAAATTTTAAGTACTGCTTTGGTTTGGATTACTCAGTTTACTTAGATGTGCAGTATGTTTCTCACTAACCCATGCATGTACAAAAGCATGTACATATAAACAAAGCAAGCAAACTGCAGGTTTTTAAGGTGTCATTAATAGGTTTTTTTCACCTGCTCAGGTATTACTTATTTCTATCATGCTCCCTGCTGCAGTATGAATTGCATTCTTGCCATGTTAGCATATCCCCCTGATTCCTCTTCTATACTGGTCACAGCCGAGCAGCAGCATTTGCAGGAAAAAACCACAGGCTGCCAAAAGTACTGTCCTGAAAATGCCAATTATAATCACAGCTACATGACACAGCTCAATGGTGCCAAGAATCCTCCTTCTCCTTTCACTACCCCCTATCCCTCCCCCTTTATTTTATTGCTATCCCCCAGGGCAAACACTGCCTCCAATCCAGGATTCCTGTATAAAATCTCTATCTGAACTAAGATCGACAGAGAGCAACATGAATCTATTCACAAACCATGCTGAGTAATCTAAATCACCGTTATTTTTAACTTCAAAGAGGCATCCTAGCGTACCTGTCCTCAAAAGACTGAGCCAAAAATGCTGCTTGCAAAAAAATTAAAAAAAAATAAAAATCAAACTCACCAATGTCCTACATAAATGAAAAGCAACTTGCAGAATCAATCTGGCTAAATTTACCCCCCATCTTTTGGCATTTGGCCTTATTAACCACCAAAAGCAGGAACAATTTCTTTCCCTCTCGCCATTCACATGCAACAAGTCATCTAGCTCTCTTATTATCTGCAATGAATAAAGAATTATTAATACCTCCACAGGACCAGGTTCCTTAATACATGTTTATTTTCCTGTCTGAGCCTAAGAAAGAGCCCCAGCACATGGAGCCGTCCAATGAGCCACAGCACAGAGCCAGCACCCCAAGGACCACAGAGGCTTTCCTGCCCTGTGCTACAGGAAGGTCAGGGAAATCAATGGGAGGTGGAGGAGATGGGAGAGGACCCATTACACAAAAGCAAAGCAGGTGCTCGGTGCTCCCATTTGGACAGAAAAAGAATACTTCTAACCTGTAAAGAAGTAAGTTTCAAAATGAACCCTGAGAGGAAGAAGGGTCTGAAACAAGTAAATCAGCGCTATTATAACCACTGAAACAAAAATCAGATATAATCACTGAATAAATCAAGCCAGCTAAAAGAAAGCATTTATTTTAATCAGCAACTTTTGCAATTATCTGGATATTGTTAAAAGTGGCTGTGTTTTTACTTGTCCAGACCAAATACGACTGAACAGCACAGGTTTACAGGGGGCTCTTTGTAGCCTCTCCTCCTGCTATGGCTTTGCAAGGAGTCAAAATGCATCACGCAGAGTCTCCTGCCAAATCACGGGAGAAGAGGCAAAATACAGCCTACAAACACCACCTGACCCAGCTATTTATCTCACAGCACTTACCATTGTTCCTACGTCTGTGAGCTTCCATATGATAAAAATGCATGTTTAGCACAGGCGAGCGCAGGCAGTTTCTGTAGGTCAGAGCTAGCTGGTGCCACAGCCGTATATAATGCACACGTAAATCTCTGATATGCCCAGTTTGGGTAATCCTACGCCACGCCAGGAAGAAGTCTGAAGGTAAAAGAGACCCGCAGGCCTTGCATACCTGCTGTACAAGCATAGGCTTTAATAAAAAAAACCCAAACCTGACTCGTTTTGTTGATGTGCTTGGAAGAATTCGTACTACACAAGAGGGACTAGACTTTTCTGATATAGCCTCTGGTAATTCCAGTAACCTCCTTCAGGTTGAAGTAAACTTATATGGGCTACAAAGCGAAGTCCAAGTTGCCCCTTCAGCATGTAGTAACAGGATCAATTCCCGACCTGAGCTGTGAAAGGGGCAGCACTTCTGTGCTGACTCCTCTCCACTGGCAGGGACAGGGTCCCTTTTCTCAGGTCTATGGCCATGCAGACCTCACAAGGACTCTGCGCACACTCTAGCAGATAGAACTGCAGGTTTAAGAGACAACTGCGCTACTGCTGCAAGCTGCTGAACCTGCACAGCCAGGGAAAGCCTCCTGGGAAGCCATGCCACCAGGATTCATTATTTACTTTGAGGGTGCCAGAGCACTGGAACAGGTTGCCCAGAGAGGCTGTGGAGTCTCCGGACATATTCAGAACCCACCTGGATGCATTCCTGTCCAACCTGGTCTAGGTGAACCTGCTTTGGCAGGGGGGTTGGACTAGATGATCTCCGAAGGTCCCTTCCAACCCCAACCATCCTGTGAATCTGTGAAGAAGGGGATTTTTCTTACCTTCTATATGCATGGGGGAAATGAAGGCCAGCCAGGCAGCGAGGATACTGAACACTACCAAAACGTGTACCAAATAAGCACCTAACTGGACAAACGTCTGCAGAGGCAAACTTGGCTGAAGTGCTCCTCTCCTTTGCCCTAAAGCCTCACTAGATGAGCTGGTGCACACTGTTTAGCAGTGGACCAAGGTCTGGTATTGTGGGGACCAAAGCAGCTGCAGTGCTTTATTTGGAATTACAGCCATGAAACGGGTCTACCTCTAAGACTAATCTGTCTCCAGACTGGAGGGTCAGTCTCCTTCCTATACACTGCTGCTTTCATTTCCCAAGTTAGATCACATTTTTCTATTGTGTTCAGCAAAAATGAGGTGAGTTAAACAAGGGCAGCTGGACCTCCCCAGAGCATGGAGTGTCTTAAAGCTTTAATAGGCAAAAATTACCATTGCACACACTATAATAAAAATTCAGACTACGACACCTACAACGGATCTGCCAAAAGCAAGATCATTTGGCTTGACTGGACCTCTTAGGCTCATTGTTTTGATGGGGGTTTTCTTTGTTCGGTTTGGGGCTTTTTTATTTTGCTTTCTAAATAAATGTAGAAATCTGTTTTCAAAAACCTACCAGCTTGAGCCTTTGTGATACACAGATAACTTCTCCCAGGCACTCCCAAACAACTACAAAGGCAAAACACTTGCTTCCTTTAATAGCAGCTGTGTTGCTGGTGCAATCTCCTAACAGATGTGGTTCTAGGAAAAATACTAGGTTTCCTTAAGATTCATAATACAAATCAAGTGGAGAACCAGCAACATTAGAAGAGTTGAAGTCTGCTTCAAAAGCGAATTTATCTTCAGTTGGAACTGTATCACCATTGAAACCGCTACCAAGTACTTGAAAAGTGACTCGACTCTACAGGATACTGTTAATAGCAATAATAAAATACCATGCATCAAAAAGCTTATTTCAGCACACGGTCTGTATCTACACAGTGTAAGGTTGCAAAGCGTGACACATTATGACATTTTGGCTCCTTTCTTTGATAGGGGACTGTGCAGACAGACCGACTTTCCAAAATTTTCCCAAAGAAGACATCCTAAGATAACAAATTTGGATGAGAATACCTCAAAGAGAACAGCTTACATATCTCTGATCTCAACTAAAGCTCCCTCCTTTTCCAAATTCAAATCCTAAAGTGAGAGTTACTTAAAATATTTATACAAGGTAAATCTTTTAAAAAAATTAAGCAAACAGAGTATGACTGCAGCATAGCTGATCGCAAAGCAGTTAAGGGGGTTAGAGAAGTAAGTCTGGAAAGACTTTTTTCAGTACTTGTAAAATAATGCAAATATATTAGGCCAAGAAAGAGACAACTGGGCTAACCTCATGAATTTTTATGATGTCCCATGAAAACAAAGAAGATTAAGAGGAGATTTCTGGAAATTCAAAAACCAACTGCCTCATTCACTTTTTATTTGTGGAAGTTAATTTAAGGAAGAAATCCTCCCTTTTGAGTCAGTAACCATTAATTTGGCATTCATGAGTGCACTTCCAGGTGCTGTTTGGAAACTGAGCTTGTAAATACAAAAAGGTTTCTCTAAAGGTTTCTCTAAATGCAACTGAGGCTTATGCATAGTATATTTAGCTTTTCATTTACTCATCTACACATGCAGACCCAGGAATCTTCTCAACATTTCGGGCCTAGTTATTTCTCTACTGATATTCCTGTAAGGACATTGGAATATACAGCAACTGTGCTTTATACCATAGGAAAAGTACCCAGAGGTGCTCAAAAAGGAAAAATCTTCCATTGAGAAGTGGACACTGGGATCTTTATGGTGTGCCATGGCACCAACACATTGCTCTGCCAGCATGTCTGGCACTGGTTATTCGGATGCCCACACACTCAAGGGCAGTAAGTTTAGTCCTTGGCTTTAAATCAATAGAGAAAAAATATTGTTATAAACTCCAACCACAACAGGATTAGATCTTGAACTGAGCTGAGGATAAACTCAGCTCCCCGTGTAGCTTTTACATCCCTGCCATAACCCACGTCTGCAAGCATGTCGCTCTTCTGAGTGAGGCTGCTATTTCTACAACCTTTCATCTACACCAAATATCTGGAAAGACAGATTTTAATTCTGTGTGTAATATATATGTGCAGGGTTGGCTGCATTTTATATAAACATTGCCACCATTTTTATGACAATCAAACTGGAGTCCAAGACAATTCTGCAACCTGTTTCAGCTGGTGACAAACTCCGGAATAACACATTCCTGAGAGCTGCTTTGTTGGAGGGCTCAGTCATGCAGCATTTCTATCATGGGATGCTTTCTCACCTCACTTAGTGCTCACAGCTCCTGGGAACTGACAGGAATACTCAGTGCCCTGCAGAAGTCAACCTTTCGAGACGGTACCGAAGCTCTGCTACAGTACAGCACTGAGGATGTCTCAGCCAAACCAAAGATCGAAGTTACAGCAATGACTGCTCGCACAATGCAGTCAAGCCAAGCACACACACTGGAGGGTATTATTAATGCATCTGAACTCCAGCACTTAGTTCAGGTATCAAATTAGGAGGCCAGGTTCTTTCAGTCCTCAATATAGTAGGGGACAGAGGCTCTTCAAGGTGCTTAAAACTCAGCTCCTGTTCCAGTGTCATCAGCTCCCAGAATTTTATCATGAGCCTGAAAAGTATTTCTGAACAGCCCTGTTCATTTAGAGCTAACAGTAATGTCCCAGACGCTGTGTTTCGGAAGAAAACCTCCAGAAAATTGGGTTTTACATCTACCCCAAAGGCTCAAGAAAAGAACAGGAATTTATAATTTAAAAAAAATTTAAATAACCTCATGGATTTTTTTTGGTGAGGAGAGGAATGAGGGGGCTGACTCATGACTTTTTTTTTTTTAATGCTTGTGGCTGGCTCTACTGCATAAATAAATCAATTCCCTAGCCACATCGCTCCATTTTTCCAGTCACAGCTTGTTGTTTTATTTATTTTTTTCCCTCCATTGCCAACAAATCACTCCAGGGAGTTTTTAAACCCAGTAGTCTACTTTCCGAATGGAAATGGTTAGGGTAATTTGTGAGCAAGCAAACAACAACAGAGACTTACCCCATTTTTTGGGTAGGCTATCCATCCTAGATCCCCCATTACTGTGCGCGAGTCCAGTAAATTCACTGAAAATAAGAGAAAAAGCTGTTAAGGAAGATGGATGAATTAAAAACATCAGAAAATATTTCAAGGTTTGGATGGCTATGGTAAACAGGCTGTTTATAATTAGCCAAGGAAGTTGGATTTTTGTAAAGCAGAATAACAATGCCATAACTCCTCTAACAATGAGGTCATACACTGGAAACAATTCTATATATGCATTACTTTATTCCTTTGAGATCTGCCACTGAAACTAAGTTGCAAACGTGCTAAACTTCTGTAAGATCTAGATCCTTTGTGGTCTTAGGATCTGTTCTTTTGGAAGGAATAAATACATAATACACTGTGTGTTTATGTGTATATTCAAGACATACAGTATATAGGTATACACATACACTCACAAACATCTCTGTGTGTTTACACACACATTTCTTCTAACTTGACTTATTTTTTTAGCATAATCAGGCCTTTAAGACAAATATAAAAGAAATAACACGCAGAGTTTCCTGATTGTCATGAATTCAATTTTTAAAGTATTTTATGTGCAAGTATTACTGTTAACAGGGATCTTCTCATTTCTCCCTCTTCCACATTTTTCCCCAAGTCTTTCACAATTTCATTGTAAGATATCCAAGTGATTTTTTTTGTTTTTTTTTTACACACACAAATGTGGAGTAGCTGTGTTAAGTCACATAAGCAATCAACAATTTATATTAAACTGCAAAAAACTATTCCCAAGCTTGTAACATTTTTTCCCCTTGTATTACCCGAAACACTGAGTAAAAATTGTTAAGTCATTAAATCTATACATGCTTAACTCAACTAAGAAAAATTACAACAGCTTCTGGTGCTGAGCTTTCACCTCCTGTACCCAGGGCTTTAAATCTCCAAGTTAAAAGCTTGTCTCTGAATCAACAGCTGTCATCCAACAATTTCAACCCAGGAGGAATTTTTTTCTGCTTTAAAAGCACACAATTTCCTTCTCTTTGGATTACAACACTCGCTTCTCACAGTATGTTTGTCTGATTAATACTTCACTTTCTGTACTCATGTCTCTCCTGAAAAGGAAGTGATTTCCCTGGGTCTTCAATTCCTGACCTCTACCCTACGTGCTCTTTAAAAATCCCACTGGAAGTTTTCACAATTGGACTTTCAAGACTTTCCAGCCCATGATGATCTAGCCCAAGAACAAGCTTGAAACGGGTGGAGGCAGCTTTGTGCTCATTCCTTTAGTGCCAACTATGTCGGTGCTTCAATATTGCTAGAGGTTGCATGCACAGATATAAAGGATATGAGTATCATAACCCTCACCCCCTATTACTCGTATCGGGCTGATTTGCTGCTTCTGCACAGCCAAATACACCGGTGCAAACACCTATGAAGCACACAGACCCTTCCTTACACCTTCCTTACACCAGCCCAGGTCACCCCACTGCAAGGGACTGCAGACAAAATTAAAGATGCTGCTGAGTACCTCAGGTATCAGGATTACACTATTTACAGAGCCATAGTAAGAAAACCCAAAAGTACACTATAGTAAAAGGTATGCTCCTTTAAAAAAAAAAAAAGAAGATTAAACACCAGATTTAGTTTAAAAAACAAAGTTCTCTGAGTCAGTTTGGTCTTAATCATCGTACTGTATTGAACGCTGACGACTGTAGTCCCTTGTACACAAAAACAGCCCAAAACACAAATATACAATGTTGAAGTAGAAAAAAAACAGAAGTAACCAATTCTCAGCTCTGGCATCAAACACTTATCTTAAAAAAGATTGTTCTGTCCAGATATTTTCACAATGTATGCAAGTAGTAATGCAGCACACTATCATAAGGTATATAGATGTTCTGCCTGGTCAAGTATTTTTTTGTGATGTTGAGCAAAAACATTTGGTAGCTCAGGGTTTTCATGCCCAGATTGCTTTCTCCTGCCAAAACAGAAAACAGTTGGGAGTTGGCAACGCTACCGAACAACAGGACATTTGGTGGAAGCAATACTCAGAGTCTACACTGAACTGCATCCACAGTAAGTAAACATACAATTAGGTGGCTTTCCACCCTGCAGCCTAAGCAAAATAAAAGTGCTGCTATCATCTACCATCAGATATGTCACCCAGTGATGGGCAGCCTTTCTCCTCCTGAAGTCTGCAGGTAAAATGCTCATTAAGGCCTCCCGCTCCAGCTGAAGTCAAGCACCAGTACCCCAGTGCTCCTGAACCACACTGCATTTTCTTTTTAATGGGATAAAAAGGGCAATCTTAAAATATACTTCAAAATAGGAGACGCATAAATAACACGTCGCATATTATAACTGCATACTATTTTAAAAAGCAAGAGAAGGGAGTGCAGTTGCCAAAATGGCAGGTTTACCCAAATTCCTTCTATTACAATCTCTGTAATTAAACTGTGCAGAACAATATATTCCTGTCTTAAGTTGCAATAGATGCAAAACAAGTATTGATCTACATTGTACAACTTAATTAAAATTTGTCCTGGAGATCCTACTAATGAATGTAATTAGATAGTGTGTTTGATGCCACAAACTTCTTCATGACATGCTAATTAAGGGAAAAAGCAGAAAAAGTGCTTTTATTCAAACATCAGATCATAAAAAGAACATGATACAACTAAATATTGTATTATCTTTCTATCAACGACAATTTTTAAATTGCAGTTATTAACTTCAATTTCAAAATAATTTTCTGCATGTGAAAAGATAATACAACCCATTCAACTCTAACTCAAGTCAGTGGGAATTTTCCTACCGGTGAGTCAGCCAGCAGAGCTGAATACTAAATCTCCAGTTACAAAAGCCTCAATTCCTCTCTTATTTTAGTAGAATTCTGCAAAATAAATAGAGAACAGGATACACCTTTTGACAGTTGCTGCGCAGTAACCCAAAATTCACGTGCCGGGAAGACAAAAGCCACAAGTGACTTAGCTCCTCGTGTGCCTGGGCTGCTCTGGAGACCAGAGAGGCTCCCAGAGCAGCTCAGACAGCTCTGGACGGCTGCTAAGGCACAGCAGACTCTCCAGCTGCCCCGTGGGCTTCTGCCCAGGACTGCTTTCACAGTATGACTTCTCAAATATTGCACTGCGCTGATCTGCTCTGAGGAATACATTTAGCCAGTAGTGATTCTAAATTGCCGGCAAGGACCGAAACGTTTTGCTTTAAGAATCGCCAAAATTCTGGTATAAACACAAATTACCACTATTCCATCTAGACACATTATCTGCATCTTCCCCATCACCGCCCTACCCAGTCATTCCCAGTACATCTGTCCTTTACTTGCATCATTGCCAGGTCCCAAGCCCAATCCAATTCCGCCTCAAACCAGGCCAGGGCCCCGGCATCCCTTCTCCAAGGGATTGCCCACATCAACGACATGGCCCAGCTGCTCCTCCGGTGGTGGCCCAGCTGCAGGAGCTCCCCACACAGGGTGACAGTGCTACCAACGCTTTCAGGTCTCTCTCTCAGGCAGCCTTCCCATTCCACACTGCTGGAGAGGCCACCAGCGCATGATCCCACTACACCATTCCATACGGGCTCAGCACCACCTCTCTTCCCACCACCTTCCGGCCTGGTAGGAACACCATTTTTGCTGAAATGGCTTTCATCAGAGAAACTGCAGATTGGCCAGGTTGGAAAAGAAACACTGGGCAAACAGCAGGTAAAGTACATACCTGCAACAAGGAAGAAACCATTTTAGCAGAGAATTTAGAGATGGGTTGCCATCATCCCAAACAGATGCTTCCATAACTCACCATGTGGCTACTTGGGGAGAGATGAAGCTTTTTTGCACCTGAATAAAAACCCCTGAAACTATCTCTGGTTTGATGCACAGCCAGATATGAAAAGAGACCAGAGGTCTACTCCAGAACAGCAGAACCAATTTCTCCCCATCCAACATGTGACGACCATCAACATGCATTTGGCCATGGCTGTCTAATAGCCAACTAACCCAAACACTCAGATCACAGAAGGAAGTAATTCAGGAATACCTCCGACTGCGGTGCTTAAGGCTTCCATACGTCAGGACGTCTAGTGCCAGCTCTTGTACAGCTTGTGCCTCCTGGACCAGACCAAATGCTGTAGATACTCCATGGGCATAACCCAGAGCTGTCCTCAGCAGGTCTTGGGATGCAGGAGAGTTTACCCCACTGAAGAAATCTCTCCAGAAATCGCTAGCAACTATGCTGGGCCCATAACCTTTAAAAGCCTACAAAATAAGAAAACTCATTTATTCCCACTTCCTTTCTCCTCAGCACCAGTCAGCTATGTCTCAGCGAACAAGCAAGAAACCTCAGAGCCCATAAGCACACTCTTAGCACCTGTATCTTTGCCAGCAAACTTGGAAGAGGCGCATACATACATTCAAAAATGTTTTCTGCTCATCTCCACCATCAGTGCATCCATCCCACAAGCCCTAATTATTGCTAATGCTCAGTCAAGGGGAACACAAAACCACACAGATCTATATCATCATTAACTTCCATGCCTTCAGGGTAGGATAAATGATGATTAAGTCTAAAGTCATACCACAGCCTTTTTTTTTTCTTTTCCTTTTTTAATACAGAATAATAGCCCGGGGAATTTGCATACACTCTTGTTCTCAGACAGGCTAGTTACTATGGGTGAGCAATCAAGTTAGAATAAAACCAGAAGTGATCTAAACCTTTGCCCTGAACTCTAGATGGTGAATTAATAGTGTTTTTCACTCAGGAATCTCTGACAAGGAGACTGGATTCGGCTTTTTACTCAAATGTCCCCGTCACATTCACACAGACGGCATTTAGCAGCTTCACTATGGCTACACAGGGATTGTGGCTGGAAGGAAGCACAACAAATGCCAGGGCTGATGAGATTCAACAATGCTGCCCGCACACCGGAGCACCCCATCTGACACAGCCACATAAAACAGTGCCACGTAGCAGCATTAGCTTGCCCAGGCAAAAGCAGGACAGGTCTGTCATGATGGTACAGTGCCCGAAATAGAAGCCACTGATCCGTGGATTTTTTTGGTCACTCCACTGAAACGAGATCGCTCCTCTGGCTCTGGTCTGGAGCAGGATCAGCTGGAACAGCTTCATTTTCTTCACTCCAATTTCAAATGGGGAAAAAAAAAACAAGCTGAAAAAAACAAAAATCCTCCATGAACAGGCTAAAACACTGAGCACTTCTGATCCTACCAGCCACACATCCTCCTGCCATTTCAGCACCTAAGGGTCTTCCAGAAAAACCATCACTGCTCACACCAGGGTAAAGTCTCTGCAGGCACGCTGAAGACTGAACTCTTCTAGGTTGTCATGGTCTTTGAGCTGATTTCCAATAAATCCTTATACGCTGGAGTAGTCCTGCTCTTCAGCAGCACCATGTGCAAGCTAAGGCTTACCATAGGGCATGCCCTACCAAAGTTTATCCTGACAAATCGCTCTAGAATGGGCAAAATGGTCAGGATAGCAAAAGCTGATTGAGTTTATGCCATGAAGCTGTAAAGCCGTAAGAATCCTTTTTTTTTTTTTTTTAATTTCACTGAAATACACCTAAAGCAGAAGGAAAAGAATATCCTCTTTGACCAAATCAATACCCTGTAACTACAGTTTCCATTACAAAACAAACAGGAGTAAAGAAACCTTCCTTAAAGCCTGCATAAGTATTTCAAAACACCACATGATTTCTAAACTAGCACATTTTTAAGCAATTAACATTTGAGTCAAAATGTTTTGTTTTAAACAGCTGAAGCAAAACTCTGCGTTAATACACTTGTTATGACTTGAACAGGAATCTGTACATTATTTTAGGTAACCTAAATCTGAACTCCCATATGAAAAAAAAGGTGTGAATCAAGTGCTCCTACATCCTCCCGCAGCTCCTGGCCCACTTTGCACAGCACTCCACAGGACGTAGCCACCCATGGAAGGGTCAGAGCTACAGCAAGGTAGCCCCAGCTCTGACCTAACACTCATAGCTTGTGTGAGCAGCTACATTTAAAATACTTGTGAGAACCCTCTCATGGGAGTACTCGCACACTGCCAATTAAGCATGAGGTGAAACGCTCTGCTGGATGGGGGTCAAGGTGCATGACAAGATGCGACAGCAGTGCTTTGCACCGAACCCTCATTGGGAGGTCTCCTGAATAGCATCACAGGCTTTCCACCAAGCTTCACGCCTCTGCTCTCCTCCTCTTTCCCAAGGCAGGGGGTATGGCTGCCAAAGACATCACCATTAACGGAGCCGGTTTCTCCTCACCCTGCATACCTCCCCATCCTTCCTCCTGCGCTCCCGGAGTTCACATCACTACCAAGACACACTGACTGCAGAGGACTCTTCATCATCATGAGTCAAAGTTTTCCTGCTTCATAAATCTTCACTGGTTTTATTGCGGTATTGTTGCCATTCATTCTCCAACTGTTTTCCCTGTTGTGCCAAGTATTTCTTCAAAAAGTATAAATCCAAGGCGCTCCAACAAGTGACAGTCAAAAATAATCCAAGAAAGCAAAAACAAATGAAAAAAATAAACTCTTGATAGAAATCAAAGTCATCAGGGAGCAGATGTTTTGTATTAATTAGCTACACTGAGTTGGGACAAAAAACACGCAGGCAAGAACCTTGGAAACATTTCCATCAGTGAAAACCAGCTACAGCAGAGTGCAAGCTATAGCGGTACCTATTATTTATAGCCCACTGGAGGAAGAAAATACACACTACTTAATGAACTCAGAAACTAATATTAACTGCAGATTTATATTTTATTACGTTGGCTTCATTCTGCTCTAAGTTTTCTCATGATTCCCTTTTATAGCAAGAGCCAAAACGCTAGAATCTGCATCACAGATTCATAGGTTTTTAAGGCCA
The DNA here is from genome assembly GCA_013398915.1 of Dromas ardeola. NCBI lineage: Eukaryota > Metazoa > Chordata > Aves > Charadriiformes > Dromadidae > Dromas > Dromas ardeola. The sequence goes on from VYZM01015363.1 coordinate 79,037, forward strand.
GATGGACAACTGCAATCATAACATCAGCCAGAGAATTTTACCCAGTAATTTCTGCATTATGTCTGTAATTTGTTTGAACACACTGTTTACGAGGGGTGTGATATTGCCCTTTGACAAAGTTCTTTGGGTTGGCTGCATTTTTTTCCGGCAGGCACAGCACCATCTGTAGCTCCAGGGAGCGGGACCAAAAGCTTACTTCGATAACCGGACCCACTAAAACAAATAGGAAAGTGCAGATTTTTTCCTTACAAGGACCAGCACTCAAGACAAGAGGCAGTCGTTCGTTCTTCCCACCATATGTAACTTAAAAGCAGAAGTGGTCAGGAGATTATTAATTTGACACCAAAGTGCCTGGAAACTGAAAAACTCCAGTATAGTTTGCCTTTTTTCTTTTTTAATGGCAAACACTCCCATTCCCGCCAAAATCACCATTTAATTGAAAAGGAATTATTCACTGTGAAGAAAATAAGTAAAATGCTTCTAGCCCCACTCATAAGATCCACTGGAAACAACACTGTACCCGCAGATCCACTGGAAACAACAATGTACCAACACAATAGCAGATATCCCAGCTGACTGCAGCGCAAAACTTCTGGGGAAACCATCTGGACAAGCACCACCCTGCCGCTAAGAATGAAAAAGAAGCTTCCACTGAAGGCAAGATACAACCAGCACCTGCAACCAGCAACCTGACAACCACCCTGCATGGAGAAACAAAACACCAGTGCTGCCTGCAGACCCGGGGTATCTGCAAATGGTTGAAGACTCTACTTAAAGCAAGCACCTTATTAAGCACTCACATAAAGTCAAGCCCTAAAATCCTAACAGCTTCCCAACGCAATCAAAACACCTGCTGGCACTGCTGAGATGAAATCTCACCTCCTTCCCTAAATCAGAGCATTGCCAACTAAAAGCAATACAGTCTCTGTTCCTAAAAGGTATCCTAAGAAACATGGACAAATTCTGTTATGCAGGTAACTAAACTCAACAAAAGGAAAGAAACTCAGCACAGGCACATCCAGAGCTGTCAAGGCTGTCAGCTTTCACTACCAGTGGACTTGCAAGACCTCACTGTCCAGCACCAATAAAGCCTTCCTGTCGACAATAATGACTACTCTGCTGCCACTGAGTTCACTCAAGTAGAAAAAAAAGGAACTGACATAATGCTTAGATAGCATTCAGGAGCAAAAAAAAAAATAAAAAAAAATGTTTAAGATGATCTATTGGCTTTCCAGGGGGGTTGACAGTTTATCCCTTCTATTTCGGTTGAGGGAAGAGGGTGGAGGTTGCTAGTGGGAACAGCACATTGCCAACACGTTTTGGGAAGAAACTGCATGTGAACATTAGTAAAGCAAAGATGGATAAACCAAAATAACTGTGGGTTTTTTTAAAAATTATCTTACAGAGGCAAGTGTGCAGATAGTTTCCCCAAGCAGCTTCACTGGTTTGGGACATACAAACCAGTTTAAAAAAATCATACAAGCGCACCCAGAAACATCATGAAATGCACATTACTGATGCTGAATAATTTATTTCTTCCCAGGTGTTCCTCCATCCCCTCAGAGAATTACAAAGTTCAAACTGGTTGTTCTGACCTCTTTCTAATAGTAAGTGATCCAGGTTAGAGAACCCAGGAGTTAATACCCTGGCAAGACACTTCAGTCCTGCACCAAAATGAAGCAGCTGGCATGAAAGCCTGCAAGTCCAGGGTCCTGCCCTCTCTCCTACAGGCTCAATGCCTACTACACAGCCAACTAAATCTCTCAACTTCTGTGGGGGACTGCTTCCTCTCCGTGCACACCTCCCCTCAAGGTACAGCTTGCTCAGGAGCATACCAGCTGACCCTCTGCTGATGCTCAGGAGCTTGCCAGGGGAAAGATGAGGGGCACGAATCACCTTCTCCCTCAGGGCTGCCAGACCAGATCGCGTAGGTATTCCCCAATCACCTCTGATAGTACATGCTACATCACCGTCTCCAGGAGGCAACTCTCATCCTTCCAGATAGCGGTCACCTGGGCAGCTCTACCTGGTCAAAGTCCTCCTAACACACTTCCTGCACAACTCCAATACCAGGTAAGAGGGAGAGAAAAGGAGGTGTTTCCCGCCACTGGCACCCACCAGTGAGACAGTGCATGCACTGAATACTCCCATGGCAATTATTCTGGCCCAAAGCATCTTTACTTCTCTTTGCAAAGCAGAAGCAGGAAGGCTGCGCTCATATGCACAGCCCAAGGCAGCCAGCAGGTCCCAGCAGCCTTGTCCACAGCAGGCAACGCGCCACCAGACCTCTGCAAACAGCCACCAATCACCTCCCAAACCCAGAAGTCAAGCGCTGCGTATCACAGTGCTTACGTCTCCTCCCGACTGTCCCCTCTCGACTAGCTTCCTTGCCGAAGACAGGGGTAATTGCTTTCTACCTCCACGAGGATAAGCGCATTAAGCCTTCGGAGAGGCTCAGATACTGCACGGACCAAAGCCATAGCAAATACCAAAACTGAGACTGTAAGATATATAATAGGTCAAAGAGACAACTAAAAGGGTAACAAATCCCTAGAGAGACCTAAGCTACTGGAGGCCAGTGCTCAAGTTTGCCAGTACAGCTGGCTGTGAAAGCAACTGGGGCGGCAAACGCTTTCACCTCAGCAAAACCTGTCACCCCAATGTCCAGCCAGCTGCAGAGCAGAGTGAGGGACAGGCACGATGTGAACGCAGAGGACAATCCATCTCTCCGTTCTGTCTGTGCCAAAAAACAGGGACATCTTAAGAACAAAATATATGTTCAAAGGAAAAAAAGGATTCTCTACTAGCTTTTAAAATACGCAGCAATTTTACAGCAGAGATCAAAGAAAATGAGTTTAGTAAAGAGTAAGTAATAAAAAAAAATTGTTCATTCCAATGCAATCCTTAACACAGTATTTCTGCAACATTCTCCAAGTAAAGAAAAATATCTAGCTCGAGTCCATCCTGGTTGAAATGATGCCCCATCTCTCACCATCACTTATGGTTAGTGAGAAAGGTGCACTTATGACAGATATTTCAATTCTGTGTTTAGATGTTTTACTATAAGCGCAAGATTTTCTTTTTTTTTCTTTTAAAAACCTTTTTAATGGCTGAGTATCTGCTGAAGAGCTGCACTGAATACTCTTTTCTCTACAGAAGTGAGCACTTAATAACCAAAAAATTCAGTGCTTCTACAAAGCAACCAATCTGTGTGCGTTTGGTTTTTTTACATCTCATTTTGCCCTTGAACCACATACTGATTTAGATTTATTGCCTACAGAGAAAGTGAGAATATTAAAATAATTTGCCAAAAAAGTTTGTTTTCTTTTTATTTTGGGGCAGTGTCTCCCTTCCCTGACACCCCTGAGCAATGGTTGATGCTCGTCTCTATTCAAGAATATACACACCTGCACACTTAAGAGGAACGGACCACTAAAAACATAGCACTAAGTCAAAAAGACTGTGGGGATCCAACAGCCCCACTTCTGCTCAAGAACCTAAAGCCAACAGGGTCCAACACCATGGCTCAAGCTGAGCAATCTCAGCCGGACTTTCCCAGGTCAAGGGTTCGGCACTTGCTCGGCGTGGGCTGGAAACAAGGATTTCTGCAGAAGCAGCACAGAAATCCTCGGAATAATAAAGCATAAACCCGACGAGATCAGAGAGCAAGGCACCACATCATAAACTGTCTGGGCTTTGCAATTTCTGCCTGACTTAACGAAATCCTGCTCCCACCTTCCCCCCCCTTCAGAGCCTGCTGCAAAACACTTCGTATTTCAGTGCAAAGAATAATTTTTTTTTTT
>VYZM01015363.1:97403-129108 GCA_013398915.1 Dromas ardeola
CAAGGGAGGTGATTCTGACCCTCTACTCCAATCTGGTGAGACCCCCACCTGGAGTACTGCATCCAGCCCTGGGGTTCCCAGCACAAGAACGACTTGGACCTGTTGGAGCAAGTTCAGAGGAGGTCCACAAAGATGATCAGAGGGCTGGAGCATCTCTCCTGTGAAGACAGGCTGAGAGAGTTGGGGTCATTCAGCCTGCAGAAGAGAAGGCTCCAAGGAGACCTTATAGCAGCCTTCAGTAACTGACTAAAGCAGGCTTATAGGAAAGATGGTGAGGAACTCTTTACCAGGGAGTGTAGCGATAGGATGAGGGGGAATGGTTTTACACTGACAGAGGGGATATTTACATCAGCTATTAGGAAGAAATTCTTTACTGTGTGGGTGGTGAGACACTGGAACGGTTGCCCAGAGAAATTGTGGATGCCCCATCCCTGGAAGTGTTCAAGGCCAGGTTGGATGGGGCTTTGAGGAACCTGGTCTAGTGGGAGGTGTCCCTGCCTATGGCAGGGGGTTGGAACTAGACGATCTTTAAGGTCTCTTCCAATTCTACGATTCAATCAGTCCTGTCATCTCAGTCAAGTTTTATTCACAAAAAATTAATCATCTTCCATGTTATACAGAAGTCCATTGTTCTGAACACCATAACATTAAGAAAGCGTATACTTGCTCACACACTGAGCAGGTTTGGACTCTAAGTGGAGGTTTTAAAGCCATTTAGAAAACAGTGTCCTTGAATTGACTCAAGTAGTCCATTTCCAGAAATTCAGTCCCAGGAGAAGGTCCGAGACCCTTATTCAGCTCCCATTATTCAACACATACCTCCTTTCAAAGGAGAGCTTCATCACTCCCTCCCCAGCTCCATGTGAGCACTAGGATAAGGGCAATATGCAGCAGAACAGATGCTGTGGCAGGAGTGTGTTTACACGAAGCTGCTGACAGCAGATGCCAGCTTGTAAAATTAGCCAATAAAAATACCAGCATCACTGTTTACAACTACTCTGAGCAAGATGGGCTGCCAGCAAACTGGAAATCGCATTGCACTGACACGCCAGGTTAGACATACAGCATTTGGCAAGGCATCATCATTTTTAGGCTACCAGGAGTGGGATTCTCATTCAAGTAGAAGGGAGTCAACGAAAAGCTGCCCAACAGTCTTAGCCCTTCTCACTTCTGCATTCCAAAAGAATCCTGTTTAATGTTAAAACATAAAAGAACCAGAAATACTTTAAGAAACCCCATGTATCACTAGCTACTGAAACCTTTTTTGTATCCTACTGCTCTGGTCAAACTAGATATTGATCAACACATACATGGCAAGTAAGTTATAGAGCAGGAAGCTGTTAACTAAGCCTACACACCCTCCAATACTTTTTCTAACCACAAATGTAATTAAAAAAAATCCTGATTTTGTACCAAATTGTTGTCTACAGCTTGCCCATCTGGAGATGCTCAGACTGATCCTTTCAGAAGGTTAAAATAGTACTAAAATTTTCACCAATTAATTATCATTAACCCTTCTGAGCCATTTAAAACATTATTAAGACCAGTATCTCAGGTAAAGAAATTTAAAACATTCAAGAAAATTATTAAAATTATGTTTTTAAACATAACACTGCCTACAGTCAGAAAAATCTCCTTCCACAGTGCCAGATAAAGCCAAGTTTTAGAATCTTCTTTTATTGTCTGTTAATTTCCCTGTATTGAAAATATCACCCTTCATTAAAATCTCAATTAATATTTTCTATAATATTGTCAACTAAGAAACTAGAATTATAAAGGGAAATATTAAAGAAACTGAGATATTTCAGAGCTTCTGTTAGCATCGTGCAGGCATGAGTAAAAGTTAAGAAGTAAAGCAGCAAGAAATATTATAGATATTAAAAGCCATAATTAAAAGTATCCTCTTTTGTTCTATAATCAAATATGTAAGTTAGTAACATAAACATGCCTTTGGAATCTATCCATGAAACCACAACAGCAGATGAACCATATGCCTACAACGCCTTTTCCACAAGAAATACAGAACAGCTTCAGTCTTCTGTATTATGAACTAACACAAGATAAATAAAACAAAAAGAATAAAATCAAAGGGCTGAAATCCTGTTGCCGGTGAATTGAATAAAACAAAATTCAAAGACTTCAAATTAAACCAGCACTTCCTTCAATGCAATGAAAAAGCTAATAAACATGACCTACCCCAGCATTTAATACAAAAATAGCAACAAAGCACCTTCTACTCTACAATTGTCTCATAAGGAACAAACAAGAGGCTAAATTATGTACCCAAGCAATAAATAGTGTCTGAGAGCTTACCCCAGCTGTGACCAAGCAGCAATTAGGCACAATTGCTATAAAGTCTGCATGTGGAGGAGTTTTTGTAGTTTTGCCTGTGAGAGGGAGCTGGGAGGGGCCAGGGTGTTGCTTAGTCTTGGAAGATGAGGTGTTTTCCATTCAACTGAAGATTTATGGTAAGAAAGATTTGTTTGTTTTATTAAAAATAAAAGGCTGGGGAGCAGTGAGCTAGGGGTCTGAAGGCCTATAGAGACGCTTATGAGCTGTGGATGGTATCTTGTTGGTTTTAGGTAGTATGGAGACCTTTACAAGAGGTCTGTTATTGGTGGCAGTTGTGCTACTAAGCCCTTTTGTTTTTTGCCAGCTAAATAATTGTGCCTTTTTCATAGGCAGCTCTTGTTCATGAGTAGCTTGGGGCTTCTTAGCTGTGCAGGTGAGTTCTGTTACTACAGCATGCTTAAAACATCATATGGAGCATAAGGATTCTCAGTTTTGGAAGCTGAAGAAGCCTTCTTCCTTACTCTAGTAAGAAGTAGAGAATTTTCTTTCCTTGCAGTTTATCCCTGAGAAGTAGTAGTGTAGCTTTTTTTTCCTGAACCGCTCTTTGCCCTATATATGTACTTTTTATAAGCAGTAACTTTCTTTCCCTGGGATGCTGGAGGGGGGACAGGGTGGTTACTGGGTCTCCCTGTGATGATTGGTGTTTCAGAAAAGTAGTTAAAATTGGTTAAAACTTTGGGTCTTCTTTAGGCAGTCCAAAACCTGATTGTCTCAGCTGGGTTAGTTAAGGTTTGCCTGCTAGGTACAGGTGAAAGCTATGTGCCTGCTCAGTGCAAGCTGCTTCTATGTAAAGCTGCTAATACATTGTTCAAGTTTTGTTTCTCTGCCTAAGCACATGCTGACCTTTATGCTGTGAGTAATTTTGCTGATATGTTTGAGGCTGCTTTGGATGCATAAACCTAAGCATATGCAAGAAACTACAGAAAGTAGACTTGGCTCTACAGTGAGTGCAGAAGAAATGTGGTCTGTCAGTAACACTTGATGTGATTAATTTACAAGAGACGTTTCTTTTTACTCTTGCAAACTTACAGAGCACTGATTCAAGTCTGTTTATCATATTGTGATATGACCTGGAGACTTCAGTCATGCTCTATTTGTGAGCTGGTGTTTGAGTGCAGAACCAAGAAGTCTTAAGGTGCATGTGGTCGGGCTTATGAGCCTGTTAAAGGGCTGCTTAAATCCTTAATGGTCTGTATGCTAACTTTCATTTTCCTGGTTTTATTACGTGTAAAATGGGGGCTGCCACCCAGACTTTTCCTATATGGTCTTTCCTAAACAAAATTGAGCAAACAGTTTCTCACAGATACAGCTGCACAGAACTGAAGGGCTTTTCTTTTGCACCTAGTGTGTTATTTTTGAAGTCTGTTCAATAATGCTTAACCCTTTCACTTCATTTTATTCTTTTTTTAATCTGTATATGTCAAGTTCTCCATCTAGATGTGTATAGAGGCATTTGGCTTGTGAAATCTCTGGAGACTGATTCTTTGCTCTTCTATGTGATGTATGTGATAAGGTAATTCCTTGCTAGGGTCCCTCAGGACTTGTGCCATACTAACAATAATTGGCAAGAGCTTTAAACTGCTCCATGAGTTATATGCTCCTGGGTGGGGAGGGTGAGGATACATGGAAAGGATGGGGCCCATAACTGCCCGGTAGGGAAAATTTTTTCTTGGCCATATGCAGGGTTTATGAATCTGTTTGTCTCACCAATAGTACAATAGGATGTATGGGGGTTGTACTACAGTAGGGATGCACTTTTTATGCTTAACTATACATGCTCGTGTTAAATGTGAGTGATTGGCACAGAAAGCAACTTTCACACACTTCTGAAGAGTTATCGTCTCCTTAGTTGTTGAGTTCAGAGTTGAAATTAAGCTTTCGAAATGGAAACTTCTCTGAAGTTTGTAAAAGACAAGTAGGGATATACCTGAAGGATTTAAAAAGGCAACATATAGGAGGTATGCAAGACTGCTGAAAAGAGATTTCTGGTGCCTTGATCTGTGTAATGTGCAGCATTTAAATCTTCAGTTCACTGGAGGTGCTTGTTCATGCTGGAAAACCCAACCCCTTCATAGGTTTAACTTCAAGAAACTTAAGTCACGCCTGGGTTTTCCTTTGGCAATTTCACTTTCCTTGCTGGTAATGTTTCCATAGTTTTTCTTACAAAAGAATTATTTCAGACACTAATTTATGGAAGCTACTCTAATGAAAAAATTGACTAATGTTCTTTTAACATAGAGCTGTAATGGCCAGTTGATTTTTATGGTCTTACCATTTTGTGCTGTTCCTAGGGACTATGCATTTTTTTCTTCCTCATACTAGTGCTGTATCTGATAATTTAAAGGTGGACTGTCAACAGGCGAATAATTAAAAAATAAGCATTTAATTTCTGTGGCATGCTGTTAAAAGTCTAACTTGTATCTTTTTAATCAAACTAAGAAATACTGATTTGGGAGTTAGCTCATCACATGTCAGATGTGGTACAGACCCTGGAAAATGCCTCATGGCCTATGAGTGTGAAGTCTGAATCCTGTAGCAAATGACTGCCTAACTCAATCTCCTCTATTTAGACCTGGGCATATAAAAGGTGTGAGAAAGGAGTATGATTTCCATCTTGGATGCCCAGTAATAAAAAAAATTATCAGGTGACATTTGTCAAGCAGTCTTGACACATCCACTTGGCATATGTGGATGGGGAATAACTTCCTTCAACTGAAGTCCTGATTTCAGTTTGATATAACTGTTTGGCTCTACTTTATCTGCTTATATTACACTTAACTGTCCATCAAGGGATCAAAATTGCATGGGGGCAACTCAGGAGAGAGCAGGTAGTTAAGCAGTTGTATGATTGAGGTTGGTGTATATGAGCATGTATGGCAGATGTTTTCACTGCTTTGTGGAAGTGGGATGAGTTTTTGGTATGGAGTTCCTTGCTTTGTGGCCAAGAAAAACAGAAGTTGCTATCATGGTGTCTGTGATGTACAGGGTTCTTTGTAAAAGAACTAGTTGCAAGTATTTCCTCTTGTCAAGCTTCTGATTTTCCCTTGCTTCTGTAGCACTTTGCAGTCTGGCTTCAGGGCAAAATATTCAGTAACTTTCATCTCAGATGGTGAGAATTCTCATGGGTTTTCCCCAAACTGTATACTCCAACTTGAGGGAAATTGCAGAGCTAGTGGTAACTACAATATACTTCTTGGTGAAGTGAGAAGAGATTGGCCTTGGCTTAGGAGGTTTGCCTGAAGTAAATGTTGGTTTGGCAATTCATTCAACTGACACTCGTGCTCTAATTGCTCAATGGTTGACCCAAACACCCATGTGGTTTTTCGAAATGGAGGCTGACTGAAACTGCTTGCAGTGAAGTATCTAACTTGAGCAGAAGTCAGGGTATCTTCCTGATGAAATTAAATGCACTTGTTTTTGTCTGTAGGGAATTCTAGGCATGGTGAGTTAAAAGATATTTTAAGCCTCACTTGCAACAGCAAAGTTGGACCATATGTGTGCTGTGGTTAGCAGTTCAGGGACATCCAGAGTATGCAGGAACTAGGTTCATTCATAACTATAGCAAATGACTGGCCTTTGGTTTACCCAACAGGCTGTTTTAGAGATGGGAGGTTTCCAGTCCTTCCTGTAGAAATTTTTGCATTTCTAATCTCTTGCAGACAAGGAGACTGGTACTTGAATATTTCATCTTAGTTTCTCTGGGCTATTTGTTCAAGAGGCAACTTTTCATCAGTGATTATTGCTTAACTAAGGTAGCTTTGGCACTGGTGACAACATGCACCCTAAAAGCACCAGCGCTAAAATGCACACAGCAAAGCTGACAGCTATTCTGAGTGAAGTACCATGATACAAGTCAAGAGTCACTGGCTTCCCATGATTTAAAGAAAAATAAGCTGCAGCTCAGAGTTGGAGTACAGTTAGATGTTATCATTTGTACTGGTCGGTACTACAAATTAACATGGCAAATGTGACTCAATAAGGCAAATATTGAATGAACATTAACATGAACTTGTGTTCTTGACCTCAAGAAGTAGAAGCTGAATAAAGGCTGGTGTAGAAGTTGTATGAGGCCATTTGATATAGGTCACTTGTTTGTGCTGTCAATGATTCCTAACCTGCCTGTACATCTGTTTGGACAACAATCCCAAGTTTTCCAAAGTGTTTGCTGTGTATACTTAAGACTGCAAGAGGAGTCAAGTGCAGCACGTACTTGAATTTCAGCTTATCCTCTGGGACCTTCAGCAAGAGTCCAACTGTAATGGAGTGTCTTTTCTGACCTATCTTGTTTGCTGTATCTGCAGCAATGAAGGATCTGCCCTCTCTTGAAAGGTGGTCAATGCTAACAAGAGTAAAGTTATGACAAAACTTTTTTCCTCACTATTCTGAAGTATTGAAACATGTTTAAAATAGACAACAACCTGATGTCTACACCATTATTAGTGTAATACGTTCCAATGGCGCCTCAAACTATCATATCAGCACTTGTACCAGGAACTTGAACTTTATTTTGTGGGTTAGTGACATGATGGGAATAACTGGTGGTACATGCCGAGCTGACCTTTGGGGAGGAGTGCAGATTGAAGGTGCTGCTTTCTTGGAGATGCTGAGCTCCTTGTTTCTGTTACAAGGTTACCACAGCACTTGTGTTAACCTGCAGCTCAGGTTTTGTTCTATGGCACCAGTATATTTATGAATTTGGTGTCTGTGAATTTTCAGGAAGATGCTGTATTTTTGACAATGGCCCTCTTGAAATTTGTTGTATGAATGAGGGGCCAGAGACAGAGTGCTCTAATACTCAGTCTTGCTTCTCCCTTCTGCAAAGCAGCAGTGGCTTCCCTTGCAGGCTGCAAGCAGGTATTGCATGAAATGAGGGATAGCCAGAAACTTCAAGATAAAACTACTTAAACTGAATTCTGGCTTGCTGTGCAGTTCATTCAGACCTTGGTCACAGAAGGTGAGTTAAGCTGCAGGGGTATAGATCTTAGTTGGGAACTGTAGAAGGCATTTAAACATTGCATGCAAAAACAACTTTGCAGGAGTACAGGATAAATGGCTACTAGAGTGCAGGCAAGCTGCCAGTAGCCTGAGGGCTGCCACAGACTGGTGTATAAGTGTAACTGCAGGACACGTTCTTAATAAATCCTTCCTATGCTTTTTCTCATTCGAGATAAATGCTAATCCCTTAAGATCTTAAGGCAATGACTGATCAGGTGTTAGCTGCTGTACATGGGTTAACAGAAAACATCTTAAGCAACTTTATTGTTAACTGTGCTCACTCAAACTAGCAGTGTTGCTAGACTTTGATTTTACTCCAAGGCAACTGGCTTCTGAAGCTTATGAAAAAGCCTGTGTTGTATTAGTAGCAATCCTGTTCCTCATCTTAAACATATTGGAAGCATCTATAACATATGATGTAATCAGAACAGATTGTGACCCTCCTACCCCCTGATTTGAATCAGATTCTTGAAAAGACAGGTTCTTGCCAGGGGCTTATAATTGTGTTCCTAGCAATCGTATATGTTAATTGTCTATGATCATGCTGTGTAGAAGAAAACTGTACCTAATATATAACTTCCCTCAAATGCATGGCTATCAGTCTGTTGGTAATGTTGCTTTTTGATGGTGGGTGGAGAGAAATCTTGCCCGCTTTTCTCCCTGTTAGGTTTCTTTGTCTTCTGAAAATGAATTGTAAGATATCTCTGTTTCATTGGAAAACTGGAACTGACAGTTGAAGAAATACAGGTGGATAATGAGAAAGTTATGTGCCTTGGGCATATGATAGCTTAATCTGCTCTTCCATGAGTGAAGAGGTCAGTCTTGCAGGAATTTATCTATGGAGGCCTGTGTCTTTGGTAGTAGATAGAGGCAAGATAATTAATCTTCATTCATTAAATCAGTGTGAGAAGGTATTCAGAATAGACTGGTATGTCATCTGCTGTAATCTGTGTGGTTTGACTCAGTAGTGGAATAACGCTGATCTAGGGATAGCCAGCTTCTGGTGGATGTTAATGCACACAACTTATCTGGTTAAATGTGGCAATCTGTCACATGACTGGTAAAACGGTGACTTGTGTCAAAGGCACACCACTGAAGTCTGGTTTTGCATCTTTTTGAAGCTTATGCTTTTTTCCATGTCACCTGTGGAGGCTGACATCTGAGCTACTGTGAGCAAGATGGTCTACTTCCCAGCACCTGGAGCTGAAGTGTGACTTTAAAAAGCTTTCACCTATGAAGCAGGTGTGTGAAAGCCTGGATTTTTCTCAGGAGGCCAAGCACAAGCAGGTTCTGCCTCCTTCAGAAGGATTTTAGAAAAGTCTGCACCTTTGGACCCAATTGCACAGGTCCTAAGGCAGGTAAATAATTCTTTAAATGCCTGAATCTGTTTTTATATAAGCTGTGGTTCAAGCACTGCTTAAAGTGAGAACCAAGAGTGACAAAGTGATGTCTTGAGATGATCTTGTCCGTTGCAGGACAGTGACATGTTTTTTTTCTTAGGCCAAAGCCTTGGGAGAAAGTTCTGCATCTTCAGGCCTGAGATGGGACTGTTTTGGGATTAGGGACAGGAAAAAGGCATCTTTTTATAGGGAAAGATGCTGCTTCTATGTGACACAACAATGTTGAAACTGACTGCAACTGCAGGACCAAAGTGAAATGTTGTATCTGGTCCTGTGCATCCTGTTTTTCTGGGAATGCTAGGTTACCTTATTGGAGGAAAAATGATATAGAAGTCATTGTGGGACAGTTACAGGCTGATCGTAGCTTGATGTGTTTTCCATAGGATAGTTGGAAACTACCATAATTCATTCTCTGACAATGTAACTTTTATTTTAGTTATCTTGGTCCCCATGAGTAAATGTAATTTATCAGTCCCATCTGGTTGGTAACATTAGAACTTGAAAGTAGACTCTACTAGCTTTTCTTGCTCATTCTGTTCTGCTAGTTAAGAAAACCTGAACACTTCAACAAAGCTCTGAAAAACTTTCTTAATTAAAAAAAATTTTGAAAAAGAGCTGTCAGACTTGGGGAAAGAAACAAGCCAAATAACTGGGGAAGAGTGCTCTACTCTTCCAAGAAGGCAGTAGTTAAGGCTGCCCAGCAACTTTCATTTGGCCAATTTTTGCATGTGAAATTTGATCAATTATCTAAATACTGGCTGGTTTTTGCCATGAGGGTCCCTACTTGTGTTAAGCTACAGAATGGACTTTCTCTGGGGAAGGGAAACAGCTTTCCCTTGACCTCCTGGTCAAGGCAAAACAGCTGGAAGGACCTTTGCTTCACTGGCCTGAACACAGATTCTTCTTTTTCTGTATGCCTGCTGGAGATCTGGGGATCTGACTCTCAGAAGTCCTGAGGCTGACTTCAATGGGAGCTCTCTTAAACTGTATCATAACATGCACTCACAAAATGCTCAACTTTGTGGCTTTTTGCCTCTATTTCTAGTCTTTTGAAAGCAAACCAGATTGAGTCAATGGTGTTTTGATGTGTGGCTTTTGGTCAGTCTGGAATTTGACTGAACCTGTTGGTCATCCAGCTCATGGTGGTAGTATGTTGTTGTTTTCTGTGGTGTGGCTTGGCCCCGAAGAGAGATGGGGCTTTGGCTTGGCTGAAGCATTTCACGGGAGCTTACTGAGAGCAGGGGAAGGGTGACCTGATCTCTTGTTTCCATCCCAGGCCCTGAAAGAAAATGTTTGACATAGTCAGCCATTTGACTCTAGACTTGGCCGCACTAGGTTGCCTGGGCAAGGTCTTCTGTATCCTGGCCAGCCCCTTTGCAGGATGATTGGTCCTGTCCTCACTGGCAAGCAGCTATTCTAACATTGCTTCCTCCTGTGGAGAGGTTCCTTATGTCAGGTCCAGCCTATTTGCCAATTTTGAACTAATGTCTGATTTAAAACTATTTTCAGCCTGTAATTACTACAATGAAAATACCAAAGAAATTGATTTCTCATATTCCTCACATTATATTACTCTGGATTCCTGTCTAAGTGCCAAGGGGTTAAATATGATTCATGTAATCTACTTTCCCACTAATCATTTATTCAATTACCTATTAGAACTCAGGCAAGAAAGACCAAAAAAGGAAAGGGGAGAGACCAACCCAGAGTGTATATTCAATAAAATGCTACAAACAACAACCAATCATTAATTATCTAATCAGCATTCTGTGAGTCTTTTAGACATAATCTCATTACTGTAATTAATTGCAAGAATCATTTTGTAAACAGAGTACAATAAAAGTATATGCAACATAACAGCACCCAAATTAAATCTAAATCCCAGAATGAATAACAGAGAAAGCTGGAAGATATTACTAAAAGAGGGTGTCATTAAAGGAGATCATATTTCAATGTCAAAATCTGGTGGGTTGCTTGTGCTGCAGGAGTAAATCAATAGTGTTGCATTGAAAGGACTGGGCCAGATCCACTTTGGTGCAATTAATCACAACTCCATTAAAGCTTGGAGGGGTGGGGGTGGCTTCCTAGCTATAAAAATGGATCTTTTTTTGTAGTTAGTGGGGCTGGTACATGTTGGTGAAGTTTCTGCACGAGGCTAGTTTTTTTGCACCTAATAGGTAAGGTTGCCCAAGTGCCTAAAGGATTTAGGAGAGCTAGTCCCATTCCTTTTAGTGGTAAAGATATGCTTGAAGGCTTTCACGTGCTGTTGAATGTCTTCCCTTTAGCCAGGTTTTTGTAGTCCTTCACTTCTGATAGCGGTGGCCTTCCTCTGCTTTTTTGGCTGCTTCTACAATAGATAATCAAATGATGCAGACAGATCCCACAAACACCTTCCATGCTTACAGCAAAGTTATTTTATGACGTTATCAAGATTCTACATCTAATATTCTAGCAGCACAATATGTTACTGTCTTTGCCCTTACCAGCCTTTTGACTGCAGCAAGTATTTTGTCATCTTTTTCTCCTTTTCATTTAATTTTTCATTAATTTTTCTAGGGATCAATGCCAGGATTCGTTTAAAAGCTATAACACACAATATATAAAACAAAGCCCCAACAACCATAGGCTTGGTTGTTCCATTGATTTTTTTTCTGAGCAGAATTCCCTGCGGACTGCAGTGGGGAGTTGCTCAAAGATATTGATAGCGTGTGTCCTTCTACAGAGAATTTAGATTAAAAACACAATACCTTCGAGTCAAAAAGGTCTGTGTGGAGTGCATTAAGTTTGAAGAAAAAGCTGGATTGTACAAAGAATCCACAAAAAAAGCTGGCAGACTCTAAACAAGCCCTGCTAGTGGAAATGAGTGTTCAGAAGAGTGCTGTAATATAAGGGAAAACCCACATTAATGCCTCCACCTCTCCCTGCTGAGACTTGAGAAAGTACTGGCCTGTTGTCCAAACTGAGCAACTTGAGACAGGGTTAAGAGGCAAGTATGCCTGATGGTAGCCTGCATGGAGGATCTCCCTGGTCTGCTGCTCAAAGCAGTGTTTGGTTTACCTGGACAGATTGGCCAAGGTCCAGATTTTGAGGAAGACTTCAAAGTCTTGTCTTGCATTGTACTGCTCCTTGCTGGGAAGTGGTACCATGCCAATGTGTGCATCAGGATGTGTTTTAGAAGGTTTGCCATAACACTTCAATGTATTTATTGAACTCCTGAATTCAGAGCACCCTTTAAATCTTCACTCAGAAAATTCTATGGAGGAAATGCAGAATGCCTTGGTAATTCAGTGTTTAATGATGAATGCCCTGTGGCGTTCCTTTTGATAATCACAGTTTGCTTCCATGAGCAGGTCATACCTCTTAGCTCACTATGCCCCTTCTTAAGACTGCAAATATCTCCAGGTAAAACTGAGTGTTAGCCAGTTCTGGAGGTGAGGGGAATACCAAAAAGTGGAAGTTTGTTTGGCCTGTGTCTGTTTTGCAGGTATATAAATAGCGGAAATGCAGCTGAGCCAGCGAATTGTATTTTATTGTGACCAAGAGAAGATGTTTTAAGTCACTGACTAATTTTGTTTTTAAAGACCTAAATGTCCTGAAAGTATTTTTTTTGCTTTGGAAGGGTGATTCTGGTGTTTTATAGAGTCAGCCTCATGTTTAAATTCATTTGTCTTCAACAATGCACTGCTGCTACATTTAGCAAGTATATTTTAATGCTAGGGTTAAACTAAATGCCTTTTATTCCCAGTAAAAATAAAGTGCACCAGCTGTATGAATTAATAATTTCCAAAGTAATAAATATTATGAACTTATTCTAAGACACATTGGGATAATATTTTTCTGGTTTTAGACCATTAGCCAATTTTTACATACGCTCTGTTTGGCATGCTGTAGAGATGGTATAGACATGCCTGCATTTTTTTTGTCGTGCAGCTGTTAGATCAGTGGCGTTGTTTGATTCATACCTCATACCAGCAAGCCCCAGTGGATATGTCCGCTTCTCTGGCTGTGGTAAGGGTGGCAGGACCTTTCACAGGATGTAGGCATCATTCTAGCTGTGTTGAGTCCTTGTGAAGGCTGTGCAGGGAAGGTGGCTTGTTTCTTGTGCTGGGGAAGCTTTGGCGCGTGCACTGGGTGCCTAAACCCTGCGCTGTGTACTGGGGCATTTGGGATTTGACGGAGGGATAATGCTCTTCATGTGGGGCATCTGCTTGATTGGATTACATAGTCTGGAAAGCATTTGTGGTTATATCGAGCTATATTTGTTTGCTTCTGTGCAGTGTGTGAAATTAGATTATTTTTAAAGTTTAGGTGCTTAGGTAGGTTTTGGAAAATGTTAGCTGTCATAAAATGTAGGGTGTTCTGTATTGGAAATAGATATTACCTTCCAGGTAGTAGTAATAGCTATTTTTCCTCAATGAATTACATGGTACTTTCCATTGGCTTTAATCCTGACCCTCAAAGAATAGATTTTACCATCTGCATGATAACGGAGTTTGGGAAATAAGCTTCTGAAGGAATAGTAGATGCATCATCTGTCCACGTGGGATTATTAAACTGAAACAGCTACATGGTATTTTGTCAGTTGGCTCCCATCTTCAATTTGAAACTCGGACAGCTCAGTTTCTCCATTTACAGCTTTGAATATACTCAGGGAACTAATAAACTGAAATGACAGATGCAGAGGGATTACAGGATATCAAGCAGTATTTTCCAAATGGGGTAACAACTGCTATGGAAAAAACATTCTGTTGTAATAATGAAAGTTATCTTTTTACATCTTCTGCTTGCTGGTCTGGAATCACCAAAGAGATGAGAATTTCTCCTGCAGCTAAAACACTCAGCAAGCCTGCTGTGGGATGTTTGCCAGTGGTTTGCACTCTGAATAACTAATGTAAATAAGCCCCTCACCATTACATACAGAAATACTGGGTATAACACTCCTTGCTGCTTAGGCTTACTTGAATCTTTCATGTCTCTGAAACCTCACCCTCTTGCTGCATGCGTGTGCAACTAGTGAGGTTTTGGTGAGTCTTGAGGCACCTGACCAGGCTCTGGGGCAGTGATGAAGCCGTTGGATTCACTGTCTATATTCCTCCAAGACAGGGGTATATGCTGAAATTAGCTGAGGCATATGCTGAAATTAGAGGACAGAATTGGTGGCTGTGCACAGGTCCCTTCACAAGCCCCCATGGGATCTGGGGACATTGACTCATGAACCCCTGCTGGAAATAAGTGAAGGCTGAGGTCAGGGCCAGCTGAGTGAGCTGCTATGAGTCAGAGGATATCAGAGCAAAAGGTGCTAGCAATAGCCCTGTTGCAAGTGTGTAAACAGGGAGATCATCTTAGCACTGAATTCTTTTTGGAGGAAGTACACTCAGCTTGCACTAGAAAGTTTTCCCCTGTAGGAGACTTTAATCTTTGCTAGGCTATGCTACGCTTAGGATCTCAAGACAAGAATACCGGGTTTTTTCTTGTTTGATTTCATTCCAGTCTAGAAAAGCATTATTTGAAGGAAAACTTCAGGCATAATTGTAAGTACTTGCTTAACCTTGTATTAATGGCCTTTCTGAACAAAGGTGACCCTGAGTACATGTGTATTTTCCTTTCTTCATTGTCTCTCGTTCTATCACTCAGCTAGGGATGAAGTTTAACGCAGTTTGCATAAAATTGCATAAAGAGGATTACAGGGGCACTCCACAATATATAAAAAATATGTGAATGTTTGTATTGTGTTCTACAGCACAAAATTATCAAGCCTCAAAAATGCTGCAGCGACTTTCTTCAGGATTTATTTCTCTGGCAATTTTGAAGCTGTGTGTTTATGCCTGTGTAATGGCTGCAGAAGTCTCTCCGCCAAAGAGGAAGAAGGGGCTTTGGGATCAGCTTGGACAACTTGTATGGCTTTGACAGTGTGTAGGGTGTCCTCTCCTTGTATTTTCAGGACAATCATGCCCCTTTATCTCTCCAGAGAAGACATCCATCTTTTGACTGGAGAGAAACCCAGGGTCCTGTAGCCTTCCTTACTCTTGAGGAAACAAAAATAAGGAGACAAAGGTGCAACTTGCTGAAGCAAATGGGTTTTGCAATTTACTAGACTTCTAAATATTTGGTAGAGTTATTGGGGGGGGAGGGGGTTGCTCATTTTCAATTCAGACTGTATTGTCTTCTATGAGTAATTCTCCTGCTTATGCATCAAACATGGAGAGGCATGCAGGGTGTTTCTCAGATGAGTGTCAGCTGCTGCAATAAGGTGTGCCATAATCTTGCCTGTAAGTGAACTGACCAAGTGAGTACCAGAGGCAGAGCTGGGGCAGCTGGGACCTCTGTCATGCTCTTCAGGTGGTTCAGGATGTGTTCTTGAAGGGTCATTTCATGTTAAGTGGTCACATGATGTGTGAATATCCTCTTGTCCTAGCCTTCTGATTAGGCTTTCTTATAAATGAATAAACTGCATTCTTGCTCTTCTGCCTCAACTCTATCATGCACTCTTTAAAGGGTCAGATCTTACCTTCAAAGGCTTGTTTAGCTCCCAGTGTCTGGACAATAATGAAATAGCTTGTCCTGAAATAGCGGACATGTATTTTCCAATCTTCCCCTGTTATTCTCTCCATAAGGATGTTTCTCTGGAGATAATCCCTTCACATCATGCGATTGCCTGAAGATGCCTTTCCCAGCCAGAGAGCAACTCTGCCAGAAAGACCCCAGCATCCTCAGCCTTGAGGAGCTAAGCATGAGCTGGTCCTATGCCCTGGCAATGGAGGAAGCCACTAGCATCTTGAGCTGTGTAAAAGCAGGTGGAAGGTGGTGATATCACCACCTCCTCCCTGCCTGATGGCCGTGGCACCTGTGATAAGGTTATTAGGAACTTCCCTGTTTAGCAATAACTTCTTCATATCTGCTGTGGTAAGTATGTCTTCTGAGGAAGTTACCCTGGGGGAAATAATTCACTTCCAGGTCAATTCACTTATTTCTGTTGCTATCCTTAAGTTAATCTTTTCAGGGGTACATGTAATAAATTGGAGAAGCGGTATTATACTTGTGGCCAATTACTTTAATTTCTATTTTCTGATTTCAGTATCCCTCCCCCTGCTCAAACAGTGCCAGTGTAAGGTTGAAGCTGTCTCGACCATTCAGCTTTGTTTAATGTGTTCCTGCAGTAAAGCTTTTAAGAGCATAGTATCAATGCATCTATGGTGGCCGCTCAGATGCCTCTATCCATCAGTTTTCTTTAACAGTATGGCACAGAATCTCTGTTATAAGATAATGTGACAAATAACAGGTAAATTCCAGCTCTGCTACCGCAACATTTTTTAAATAAGATCCATAGGTTATTAATGCATTACAGGCCTAAAAATGTTAAATGCAAATATAAAGGGATCTGCTTTTTTGAGGGAAGATTATTAATTTCTTAGCCCTGAATATCAGATAAGACTAATTTCTGACACAAGATTTTTTGAAGGTTTTGTATTGCAGGAAAGCTTGCCATCTTCAACACCCTCTCCATTCCCTGCAAACCTTTAGAACAGCTATTTTCTCCTTCAAATGACAATTTTCATTTCAAGCAGGCTACAAGAGGTCATTTAGCTAATTTATGTGGAGATGAGGGGAGGGTTGGTGGCACAGGCTTGAGAAATTGGGGAGATATGCAGCAAACAAGACTGCAAAAATAGTTGATGAAGTGCCATTGCTGTCAGCATTTGCAACTGTAGATCAAGGTGTTCACATCCTAATTTAGCCTTGTGCTTGAGGCACACCATTAACCTCCTGACAGCTAGCAAAGTGCATGCACTGTGCATCACCTGATCATTTTTCCCCCCCCCAAATGTTGACTGTTTAAGTGCTGCAGAAGTGTTAAAACTCTCTGGCCACAGGCTCCTGTTCTAATTTTAAACTAGAGTGATTGCATCGAGATATGGAGCTGATGCTATTGAGAGGGACAGCGTGTTGTCTCTGAAATGCAGACAATGTTCCCAACTATTGTCACACATATCAACAGCCTTGCTTCTCCTCTCCAAGCTGTGTATTTCAGCAAATTCCAGAATAATAAAAAATTCAGACCATGTTATCTTCTATGAGTAATTCTTCTGCTTATGCAGTGTTATTCCAGGAACTGTACTCTGCCAATGCCAACACTTGGCACAGATTTTGCTCCAACTCTTGCCCTGCTTTTAAGCAGATTTTAACCATCACACATGGGAGGGGATTATGGTGTGGAGGATATTTGTTTTTCTGTGATGGTTATGTGTTGAATTTGATATTTGAAAGATAGCTCCTGTTATAAACCTTACTCGCATTCATCTTGATATGAGGTGAATAATAATAGAATAATTTTCTCATGCAGTACATCAGTATGGTTTACACACATTCCCTGAAATGCTTTGTTTAAGTATGTTCAAATCCAGCCAATAAAATGCTTTCATAAATTAGCCTAAATCCTGGGATTTGATGGACAGTCAATGTGAGATCCCATACATTGTTCAGTAAGGCACAGTGGAGAAATTGCAGCTCTGTGCTGTTCTGCACCCAGGTGACTATGGCAGCACCTTTGCTCCTCTTCAGCTTGTTGCAAATTGATCCCAGAGCAGGTTTTTGTTTAAAATGGTCAGAAAAATGCTTCCCGTGTGATTTGCTATATAAGCAGGTTAGCTTCAGCTATTCCTGGATTTTCTTGTTCTCCCATCTGAGATGCAGGGATTTGCTGAATACTTTGATCCTGTGAGTATTTCTCTGGGTGGGAAGAAAATATCACCTTGTTCTCATTGCTCTGTCTTGAACTTGCTGGAGTTTTCAGCACCCTCCTGCTGTGGGAGAGGCTTTTTGCTGAGGTGCAAGCCAGAACAGATCTGTTAAGTGTAACATTGCTTCCTGCTCCTCTGCCAGCCCTTTTCCCTCTGCTAGGGCATGATAAGTGTTAGCAAGTGCGTAACAGTTTGCACTTCCATGAGGTTTCTGGTTTTTATTTGGGAACTTGCTGTCTCTCTAAGAAAAAATTAAGCTAGCTGGTGTATGCCTTGGATTCCTTGACCCTTGGTGTTTACGTAGTGACTAGTGAGCTCCAGGAGGGTGAATGAAAATCAAAGTATCCAAGCTGGTGATGATTTTATTTTTTTTTTTTTAGCTCATGAGCTGTGTTCAGGCTGGATGCAGCTGCTAAAGGCTTGCTTTAGAGTTTGAGGTCCATGAGAGTTATATCACTCTGCCCTCCTGGAATGAGTCACCTCATAACTGGTTGAGTCACCCCCAAAGTAGTGGGTGCTTGAGTCATCCATCAATTGGGTACTGGCTATTGTGCCATGAGGAGGTGGTCCCTGCCCAGAGTACCAGTGTTATAATTCACAGGCTGAACTTCTTAGGTGTTTTTTGCAGAAGATGCTGAGAGCCTGGATATTTCTCCATGTGAAAGAAGTATTGTTACATGGAGTTCTTGAAACTGGGTCTTTAAGTACATTCAATGTCTGATATGGAAAAAGACAAAAACCTTCCACAGGGGAAAACCAACCACTCTTGGAGAATGACTCGGAAGCTGCTAGTATAATGAAATGACTCTTCCACGACAGGGAAGAGCAGGAGATGGTGTTATCACTGGTTTTCCCTATGTTCTCTTGACCATGATCTTCTGACATCTGGGCTGTTAAGGATGCTTGAGAAAAGGCTGGCAAGCTCTGATGCTGCTTTGTCTCACTCTCAAGCTGTGCTCTTCACAGTGCTGTTATCTTGAGCCATGCTAGGGTTATGCCTTGTTTTGTGATAAAGTAATATTTCTGGTGATCTCTGCACAGAGGTGGCAGCAAGGCAAGAGGGCTGACACATAGATGTTTCTTCTAGTTCTTTACAAGAACTAGGGGGCCTGATGGGGCACAAAATCAGTATTCCAGTATCATAGATTTGTGTCCTTATGTTCTACACTGGAAGGGTTTTTTTTGGTTTTAGAAAGGTGAAGATAGTGGGCAAATACATGTATTTGAGGGTTCCTTGATATTGAACCATCAATGAAAATAATTTTGAATAACCATGCAAATAAATGGCATTGTTAGAGCATGATTCAAAGCCTGAAAGAGTGCTGGTCTTCTACCGTTATGATAATTCTTACTGATTTTTGGCTTTGGATGGAGATCAGAAATCTCTGAATTCCTATACTAACTTTACAGATTGCAACAAATGTCTGATAATTGCTTTCATTTAGATTGTTTCTACATGAAATGCAGCATGGTACTAAACTTGTTATCTAAGCAATTCTCTATGCATAGACAACTCAATAGTCTCAATTCTACCTATGGCCAATGTTTCTTATTAAAATTCACATACAGTGCTCTTCAGAATGTCAACCTCTGCTTAGAAGTAACAGACAGTATTGTAAGCTTCTGCAAACACTTATTCAGGAGAGTTCTAGCCTGCAGATGTGGAGTGCTCTTACCCTGTTTTAGCCAAGCATATAAGTTATACTTAATCATAAGCAGTCTTGAGTTGAACCAGTGGCTTTAAATGCAAAGTGTGACTATTTGTATGTTCAACAACTGGAAATACTCTCAAGAAATACTTGGTAAGTATTGTACAAGTTAAGGTAGTCAAGAAATGCTCTCAGGAAATAGGTATTTGTGTCTACCTAAGATATTGTCATTCTGTCCCTTGAAATACTGCAGCAGATGAAGTAGCATTCTCAAGTCTGTCTTTACACAATTCCTGCAAAAGCTCAAGGGATGATATCCCTGTGTTAGTTGGTGCAGCTGTATGTAAGAGCCAGGTGTGACTGCTGAGGGGCTTAGACCACATTATATATGGGTTTATACAAAACCAACTCCAGGATACTGCTTTTCCTGTTCTAGAAAAGGTAAATAGCAATGAATCAAAAAGGATATCTCACCAGGCCTTTGCAGGGTGACAGGCATCAGTCATGCTAATTGCCCATGACAATGTGCTATTTGTTTCTTTTAATAACCTAAAATAGTTCCCTAGTATGAAACAGTATGTGCACGCACAGGTCACAGTGCTTCATCTCTACTAGCCAAAAATAGCAATTCTTTCCTCCTCATGTTGGGAAGATGATTTCCCGTGTACTCTCCAGCATTTTGTCTTGGAATATGTGTAGTAGTTTTGTCTGTAGTGGTTTATTTGGCCATGTTAATCCAAGTGGGCTCTGAGCAAGTCTAAACCTGGCTTTCACTGACCCCGTCAGGTACTCCTCTGGCCCAATTACACTAGGAGAGCATTACAGGAGACTTGTCTCCCAAGCTTAGAGGGTGGTGATTCCAGCCTTCCAAGGTGATGTATTTTGCAGCTGGTGATGGTGGAAATAAGTTGAAACTCTGAAGGCAGAAAGCCAAACAGAAGATGTGGGGTCATGATAAGTCCTTACACTTCTGAATGAAGCATTATGGTCTTGTGCATCATGAATCAGTCTTGGTTTTCAACCCTGCTGTTTCCAGGGTTGCACTCCAGTCTGCAATTCCTTTCCCCTCCTCTGGAGAGGCAGGGGAGAGCTCATTGCTTGCCTAACCAGCCCTGCATGTGTTTGCTAATAGCCAGTAGTTCCTCAAGCCAGACAGACCAAACTCTCTCTGCAGCCCAGTTCAGGAGTAACAACCAGCTAACAGGAGCAAAAGGAATTGGGGCAGACTTGTGGCAATAACTCTAGATGAGGGACAACTGGAAGGGAAGCTTATATTTTTCATGTTGGTGTAATAAGAACTTAAGAAATTCATGTTTTCATTAGAAGATATTAATGTGTTCGAAAACACAAGTGTGTCTCCCCATGTGACAGTGGCTCCTGGGCCCTCTGATGGGGAGAGCACTTGTCTTATACTTCAGCGGTGCTAAATGACAGTCTTAGTGTAAATGAGAATTGGGTCTAAACATTTTCAGTAGGTGGAACTGACTATAGTTGTGATTCCTTAGGCTTGTTTCAGATTGTTGCCATATAGGTCAAAAATGTGACCTATCCTGTACGCATGGAGTTTAAGTGCTGACTTGCTCAAGAATGTAATGCTAACAAAAAATAAAGGGGAAATTTTTTTCCCAGTAGTTCAATGTGGAATAAATGTTTTTCTCTTCCTGGTATTCTTGGGCTTTCTGGGTAGATAGATAAAAACAGATGTCTTCTCCACTAGCCTCTGTTTCTGGGCCAGCCATTCACTGGAAGGGGGACTTTCAGTGAACACCTTTAAGGAAGCCTACGGTTGAGTTATGTCTTGAACAATGCTCTGAGCTGCCAATGTTCCTCCAGAGCAACACTAAAATTACAACAGGAGTTACTTCACACAAAGGGAGGCAGCACTATCCAAATGCTACAGGGAGCAGAAGTCCTCCCTGGCACTGAAGCAAGACGACCTGAGTTTCAAATGGGATGGTTTCCCCTGGCTGCTGGGTGCCTGCGAAAAGAGTAAGTGCTGTTGGTCAACTTTATTTACAAAGAATTGTACCGTTGCGATTTTGTCATAAGATGTTGACACCTCTGCTTAAATCTCCACCCAGTTAATGTTGTTAAGTAATACCTATTCTAGAGACTACCCACTGGCTTGTTCCTTTGAGGTATTTCAGCTTTGAGAATGCACTTGTGTGTGAGGCTCTGCTTTCTGATTATCTTTTGTTATTGCACTAACTTTGTTTTTTCTACTGGCTTTGCCTTTACAAAATTATTCATAAAACGTGTTTCTGATCAGGAATCTAGGCTGTAGAGCCCATTACTCTTTGGGGAGACGAAAAACTTCCTTGTCCAGTGAGGTGGGATGCTCTGCATTAAACATAGGTATAAACATTAGGTGTAGAAGCTGCTCTCTCTGCATTACTAATAACAGACCATATAGGGGATGTAGCAGAAAACCTAATGGGAGAGGTGTCTGGCAAGGATTCAAGATGGGGAAGGGATAATTAAAAAAAAAAAAACCCACAACAAAAAAAAACCCCAAACTCTACAAGAACAGTTCCCATGAAGCATGAACATGGCTCAGATTGTAGCCTAGAAGGGAATATTTCTATCAATATTCCCCAATGGACAAATGGATTCAGACGAAAAATGAAGATGCTCAATTTTTCTAGTGTGCTGTTTCTGTTCCATTTTTTCATATTCAGTGACTTTATTATGCTTCTGGTTGCTCTGTTACATGGATTTCAGTCTGCTTTTGTGGAACACCATTAGTGGTTTTTATCGAGGAGGTGGTAGTAGGAATTCCTCAGGCTGTAGTGTGAGGTAACAGTTTCTATAGTGATTTTGAACCACACTCTCGAATGCCGCTTCTAATTGCGCAAGAGAACAGAAGCTTAAATAGAGTTCAGTATAAAATGACTATTGCTAGGCTTTTGTACAGCAAGGTTTGTTAGTTTTCACTTTAGCGATCCTCTCAGAAATCCATAGGGCTAATGGGGCTCTTGTTGGTCCCCATTAACTTGTCAATGTGTCAGTTCCTACCTAAGAAAAGCCCCTCCAGTCTGCTCCTGATGCTACTGTATAGTGCTGCCTCCCTCAAGCCTTCATGGTCTTGTGCTGAGGCAGTGCAGAAAGATGGTTTTGTTGTAACAATTTTCTTCAACCTATATGATACAAAAATACTACTGTCTTATGCTGCTATGTACTGATACACATGTATGCCAATTATGTGCATATATGTATTTATATGCAAGTACTACTCTGCTTTTGCTGACCTGAGACACCTCTCAATGCCAAAAGCTGTTTCCACATCACTTTACAAAATATGCTTGTTTCCTTTCCTTCACTGATCACCATCTTAATGCTTGTTTTAGCATACTTGAGAGCTTGCAACTACAAGTGTTTATTCTTCTTAAATGCCTATCTAGCACTGTTTATTATTTGTTTGAACAATACCCATGAGTCCTAGGTGAGGCAAGGCCCTGCTTGAGACAAGTACTGTGCAAATACCTAGTAAAAATGCCTGTTTTGAAGAAATTCAATATAAACTGTATTTCTTTGATCCACAATGCACAATGGACTACTGTGCCAATCTTGGTCCTCTCTGAAGCTGTCAGGCTTCTAATTTAGCCTCTGTTTGATCCTGTGAATTGCAGAACAGAGGCCTAGATTGGCAAGATAGCTGAGATGGGAGGAAGGAGAAAAGTACAGCGGAAATAAGAGCAACAAAAAAAATGGAGTATTTTCTATAACTGAGCAATGACTAAATAACAATGGAAAAATGTCTGGAGATGTCAAGTCCATAGTCATGAATGATGTGGTGGATGGCAATAGGGGTAGGATGTTACCTCTTCTAGCACAAGAGCTACAATGCATTGCGGTAACCTAGTCGGTGTGCAGGATGAGCTAAAGGAGGTAATCTGTTACACAACAGGCAGTTAAGCTGTTGATGTGCTTGCCACAGGATACTGCATGCGCTGCAAGCTTGTATGGGCTCAAAGTGTGACTACAAATTAATGGAATAAAAAGGCATTGCAGACTGTTAAACAGAGCTATTGCCTCTGGCACAGGACAAATGGGAAACAACTTTCTGGTGGGCCAGGAAGTAACAACTTTTGTCTCCAGTTTTAACCCCTTATGTTTGCAGATATCCATGTCTGGACACTGTCCTTGCTGTGACCTGGTACATCCTGCTGTTATCCTTCTGTGCTTTTTCATTTGGTATCATCATCTTGGAGAAGTCTGCTATGGTAACTTGCTGGTAGCCACTAGACTTTACTGTTAAATTTGACAAAACATTTTTCACTTTGTGAATACACACTGGCCTTTATTACTCTTTCCCTAACACCATAGTTGGGTCATTTCTGTAAATGAGTCATTGCTCTTGGGTAGCTTGTCATGGCCAAACTCTTGAGCAGTAAATGGACATTTCCCTACTGTGCCAACTAGTTGGATCTGTTCCCTCAACTATTACCAAAGGCTGTCTCCTGTTGGTCTTCCTAATGTCTACTGGCCCTGAGAGCTGCTGTTTCTCTTACACTGAAGCCAAAATAACTAATTCAAAGGTCTGTGAAGCCATATAACAAGGCTGGAATCAAATAAATGAAGCTGAGAAAAGTCTAAAATCAGAGGTAGGCATAAATTCCAGTTGTGCATAAATGTGCAAATAACTTTGGCGATGGATTATGGTGGCAGATGCATTAAGGGCATGGGAGGCAAGAATAAAGGAAGCTTGCATGGGTGTAAAACTAATTCACAGCTTGTCTTCTTTGGACCAACTGAGATAAAATAAGGGAGTGCATGCAGACTTAATTCCAGGCCAAGATGCCAGATATTTGGATGCATCTGTTAAAGGAGAGGCAGTCTCAGCTGAGGTAGCAACCCTGTGAAATCCTCTACCTGCTATGCTTCTCTTCTATGGGTCTCAAGCCTGCAGAGCGGAAGCTTGGAGTGTCCTGCCTTGCTAGCAGAGGCAGCAGGGTCACTCCCAAGATGGTGGTGCAGCAGGGAAGGGATGCAAGCAGATGGCGTTTACGAAACCATGATGCATCTAAGTTGTGATCCTAATATTTCTGTGCAAGAATTGTAGCTATATGAACAGAGACAAATGGGTGGTGCTGAAAAGCAGTAGCATGTTGGAGGGGGAACAAGATAGAGACCTACAGAAACTATGGAGAGCTCTTCCTTCTGCAGGAGCATTGGCAGACTGAAGCACAGGAAGACACAGCAAGTGCTCTGAAGTGGTAAGAACTAAACTTGAGTTTTGTACTGGTTAATTGAGAGGATCCAGGCACCAGTATTTGTCATGGAGGTCAATACACACTTGAGGAGCCTTGAAAATCAAGGCTTGGTTGCCTAAACCTAAACATTTGGTTGTGTTTATTTCTGAAACTCTCCGCCTATGCTATTTAGGCACTAATCATGGGGAGTCCTTTCTGTGCAATGCACTCTGTAGGTGCAAGGTGCTTGATCCAGTCTTCCTTCTGCTTCAAATGCCTGCAGGTTTCCCCAAGTTACGCAGGGGGAGAGTGGAATATCCCCTGTGGAGCTGTATTTTAATACATGGACCTGCCATGCTTGCAGTTTGTTTCTGAATCCTGTATTTTTGACAAGTTATCACTATCTTTGCACAAGGCACATGTGGAGGGTTACATAGAAATCAGATAATAACCTAGAGAAAGCTGCAGGAATATAAGTAATACAAACACTTTTCATGATAGAAATATCTGTATGGTGCAGTTAAGTACATTCTGCGTACTGAATATCTTTTCTTCCTTGAGACCCAATGGGTAACTTTTAGCAACAGTACCTGCAGAGACAGTATAATCATCACAGCTGTCAGTAAAGCCTACGTTAATGTGTCTTGAAAGAGTGATTAATGGGTTTTGACAATATCATTGCATTTCATATTTAATCAGATTATGCATCTGTTAGGAATGGTGCACTCCTAACATCTGCAGTCGGAGCCCATGATCTGCATCCAGATCATCAGTTTGGCAGGAGCGTGAGGCATGGTCTATGGCAGGCCTTTGACAAGTTGAAGCTATGTGCTGTCTATTGTGGTTTTTAAAATCAGTTGTGTTCACCTGCATGCCTCCTGTATGTGTGTATGTATATTCACAGTTTCCTGGTGAAAATCTCACTATGGCAAAGCATACAGCCTGAAGATAATCTAAACTGAGTATTTTACTGAAGGGGAAGGCTGTATAAGCTAATGTTAGAACATGTGTCTCAGTATGTGTGCCTAATGCTTGGTTCCCAGCTCTGCTAGGTGCTTCTTGTGTGACTTCTGTCAAGCTGGCTGCAGACTGGTCTTAAGGGCTTGCCCTATTTTTCTCTGGACCTCATGTTCATCTCTAATTTGGTTGGTAGGGCTTTCCTATGTTGTGGGGCTGTGGGAAGATGGAGGCAACATCAGGTACTGCAGTAGCGGAGGTTTATATGTGCAATAGAAGTACAAAGGCTTATGATTTGAAGATGATCATATACATATTTGGGCAGCTCTTGAAATACATGGGAGTCTCTGCCTGGAAATACATGGAACAAAATGGATGTACTTCAGCTAAAGGCTGCCCCAACACATCTTTTAGAATAATTCTGCTTTGAATTCTTTCTGGAACAAAATTAACTGGATAAGTAATGTCTACCTTACTATTTTTCTTTGTTTTGCCTCAGCTATCAAAACACTTGTCAAATAGGGAACCCAACCATAGTATCACAAATACACATGGGCCAAGAACTTACAAAGCAAAGCTCCACATAAGAGTTGATTTTTTTTTTTATTTTTGGTACATACATCATGAAGGACCCTCCCAAATGCTGCTGGGGATTTATTTGTGGGTACTCCTGCTGTGCTGTCCAGTGGCTGTGTATGAGGTAGTCCTTGCGGGGCAGGAGCAGGCAGGGAAAGGCGGCGGAGCTGATCATGGGATGTGAAGTGCATGGAATGGTTTTGGTTTTCCAAGGCACCCAACAGGGAGCACTTGCTGAGCAGCCCCTCCGATAGCAAGTTGGGGGATGTATCACAGGATAAGCTGTGCTCTGGAGTGAAACAAGTCACTGATGGCATTACACAGTGAGGAGCAATCGTGGCTCTGAACAGCCCCGTTCTCTCACCTTTGCAGATATGTCTCAGGGCTTAAAAGCAGATTACAGAAGCACACTCCAGGGTAAGCATGAGCAGGAGCTAAGTGAGAGCCTTTATTGTACAGTTAGACACTGTCTCCTTAGGATTTGTTGGACTGTCACCGTTGTTGCATGAGTGTTACTCCTGCTACCCTATAGAGCCCCCCCTCTGGGGCATGTGGGAGCAGGGCTTGCAAGCAAGCTGCAGCTTTCATGGGGAAAGATGATTTCTAGTTTCACCTCACTCATTTTTCTTCCTGTCAGTGACTTCATGATATGCAGGGTCTTAAGCAATCTCACACTTCCTTTGGAAGATGAGGTCCCTGTTTTGACAGACTGAGAAGAATTAATTTTCCATTTAAATACCAGCTGTCACCCCAGACTGGTTGCATGACCATCTACGTCTGCAGGGCAATTTTCTTTTCAGAAAAACGAGTCGTCTTATTTGCTCTGTGAATCTTTAAAATGGAGGATTATTGTTTTTTTTAAATAAACAATAAGTAGTTAAAAGACATTCCAGCCAACAAAAACAGAATAACAGTCTATAATTCCCTTGTCGTGACTATTGTGAAAAGCAGTATGTTATTGGACAGGCTTATGTCATCTCCTGGTGTCTATTTGCCTTCGGAAGTGTTAAAATGTGTCCAAATGTCCATGAACAGATGCAGGGAGCTGCTTTGAGGAATAATTACACACTGGTACAACAGAAAGATATTGGTGATTCATAATTTGGTTAGATAAATCATCAGTCTCAATATTGGGGGAGGGGATAAGAATCTCTTGGTCAACAATGTTCTCTCCAAAATGGTCTTAAGGCTTTACTCCACGCTTCAGTTATTTCTGTTGCACGCCTTTTCTGCAGTGAGGTTGGAGCCCTGTTGTGGGAGATCCTGTTTTCATCCAGTGTGGAAAAGCTGCCTGTTCGGGTGGTCTTTTAGTCAAAACTAGGGAAAGAGAAAAACCAAAGGTGCTGCTGGAAGAAGCAGCAAGATGAGACACCTGGTTGAGAAAAACCATCTCTGTTCAGGAAAGCATGTGAATCCCCATGTATGTGTTCCCCTGAGCAAGGAGCAATGTAAACACTAACAGAAATGGTTTCCTAACTCAAGGCTTCTCTGGCAGTTTCACTGGGGGGGGGCGGTGGTGGTGTAAGTTTTGGGGAGGCTGGACTGGTTCCATCTTGTTACAGAATGTTGTCTCGGGTGTAATGAATAAGCTGGGGAAAATCTTGGAGAACAGAGCTTGACTGCATTTGGATCTGAGTATGGCACTCTTCTAAAGAGTCAGAAAAGACTCCAGGTAAACATTGGCTTAGTGAACGCTGTTGGCTAGGAAACCATTCCCCTCTCCTTGGCATTTTGTTTGCCAACAGGGAAACCTGTCTATGTGAGCTAGCCTGAATTTTGACAGTTGAGTTCTGGGATTTAGTGTGGGTACTGTGCCTGGAGGGCTTTCAGTATGTCCCTTACATACTGTTAGAGTGAGAATTGCAGCTGGATTACTTTTCCTTGAGCACCACACTTTACTGCTGAAGACTTTTGAAGTGCTCCCAACTTTTAAAAAATGTGGGGGGAAAAGCATAACCGCAAAGGCTTGCTGAATTTAAAAGCCTGAGAGCTAGTATAAAAACTGGTGCAGGGCTTCATTACTTGTGCTTCATCCATTAACCTCTGGACTAAATTTGCCATGGGGCACCACTAAAAGCAAAAGTCTTGTGCCTTAGACACAAAGACCTTTCTGCTTGCCTGCCCTGTGGTCACCCAATATCTCAGAGAATAAATCAGTTTTTCCAAAACCTCCAGAAATGGAAGTTTCCAAATCAGTAGTTAGTCCATCAAATTGGGACTTGGTGGCCAGGTATTTGGTTGAAACTCAGTGTAGGGGTGTATGAATATGTGCCTATTGGAGCTAGATGGTCACATCCTATTTCTTAAGCCAGGTGCCAAATATCATACCTACAAATGCATGTTTATGTTGACTCTAAAATAAGCATTTGTCAGGCACCCAGCTCTGGCAGGGCTGGTGCTATATTGAATACAGCTGTGACCAGTTTTAGGCTGTGAGCTGTGTTGTTGTGCAGTGAATTGTATGGTTTTTAAACGACTTGCCTCTGTTTTCCCTGTTAGCCTGCCTCCTTCAGGATTCAGTCTAGCATTGCAAACAGTTTTAAATACTGCAAGATAAAAGCTGTGACACCTTGCCTGACAAATGTCTTGCTGTGCTGCTTAGATCCAGATACCAAGCTCAAATCTAACTTTATTTCAAAATAGCTCTAGTTTAAGACCTTGGGTGGACAACGTAGAGTCCTGGCATGGAGATGAGTGTAATAATATCACATATGCTTAGAAATAGCAGTAGACTCCCTCTGCCACTGGGAAGCAACTACTGTCATGTCCCCTTAGAACAAACCACTGCCTCTATTCCTGCAACATTCTGCAGTGCTGCTATAGTGAACTACTCTAAAGAAATTTATCTTATTTTTCCTCTTTTTGAGTTGTTGTAAGGCTAGATTCGTGGTCCTGAGAGCCCCATGTTATGTCAAAAGCTTTAAAAATGGACCAGTGAAAAGAATAGAAATAACTCCCCAATGAAACCAAGTGTTTATTCTACTGTGGAGCAATATAGTATTGAGGTTTTAGCAGCACTGACTTAGTGACCTGAATTATTAGTAGCTCTGCACAAATGCTTATTCAAGGGAATGAAATTATCTGTGTATATTCAATTTCAGTGGTATTTAGAACTGAGTCACTCAGGCTTTTCTGAAAACTGCAGCCAAAATCTGAGATGTGATGCTGCTCCACAGCATGTAAGTTCTGTGTCTGCAGGGAGTTCTGCATCCCTTGTGAGCTTAGATCATCCTTAGAGAAGAGAACTAGATCTGTAATTTGAAGTTTGTGCTTCCTATGTATAGCCAAATGTATTAAACTCATCTTCCATTACTTCTGGTTTATTTTCTGGGCTTTCCAATTTGTCATGTATCAGAGTATCGAGCATACTTGAACCTAATACTGATATTTAGCAATTAAGATGCCTGAGCTATCCTATGGTCCTGCAAAGTCCAAGTTTTATTTAAAGATAAGTTTTAGCAAAGCACTGGTATTAAAAAGGTACAATTCCCAAGTTTGCACTTTGGCATTTTTTGAATTGATTTATCTTCTCTGAGCATTACACATATATGTATATGTGTGTGTATATATATAAAAAAGTGTCTGGCAGTTGCAAGTACAAGGCTTTTGTGAAAACCAATGAGCATACTAATGTGCGTTATAAAAGCTGAAATTCATAACAGCTACAGCAGTGCAGAGTTATTTTATTTTTCAAGGAAATTTTCCATAAAGTAAGAATTGTGTTTCCTTTTATTATGCAGCTACAGTACTTACTATGCTGGAAAACTTTGAAAAAGAATACAGCATAGATATGACCTCAGAAAGGAACATAATAAATTAGAGTTGCTTTTAAGAATTCAAACTAGATTTGCAAACTGCTTAGTTTGATTGAGCCAGGGTGAGCTTGTAAAGAATGGGGAAGACAATTGGTGATTAAATCCTGCAGAAAGTCCTTTTTACTCTCTCCTGTTTTTTTCCTCTGGTTTTGTTTACCTATTAGCAAACACTGGTAGGTGACATCTTTCCACTGTTCAAACCAGGGAGAGGAATTTTTATTTTTTGAAAGGACTTCCTCTTAGGGGTTTTGTCTTTGCTCAATGAAACTCTTCAAGACGCTGAACTGGGAATCTGTGAAGTTTTGTTTTCTAAAGGCTACAGAAGGTGAAGGCTGTTTTTCTGGCAAACTGGTAAAGGAGAGCAAAGGAAGCAGCTTACTTGTAGGGATGACACAGAAGGACTGAGGGGAAAAGCTTGTCATATTCATTTGGTGTGAGACATCAGGGACAAAAACATCTCTCAGTGGGCAGTGTTGTGGGGTGAACACCTCCTGTGAAAAGGCATCCCCCAGAGGCCAGACCCCACCCAAATCCTTCCCAGATAGATGAGCAAAACTGGGTGAGCTC
Organism: Dromas ardeola; assembly: GCA_013398915.1. Classification (NCBI taxonomy): domain Eukaryota; kingdom Metazoa; phylum Chordata; class Aves; order Charadriiformes; family Dromadidae; genus Dromas; species Dromas ardeola. Next base: position 127,645 of record VYZM01015363.1, read on the forward strand.
GGTTCTCACAGTCCAATCTTTTACCTAGGATCGGGGTGGGGGAAGCCTGCAGTGCACAAAAACAAATGGCAAATGCAAACTGTTGCTTAAACTGTCCGTTTTGCTCCTAACTGTCTGAATCTGTCTTCTGATTCTGACTACTTGATTTCCTTTTCATTCCCAGACATTTAGCAAAGCAGAAGCATTGGAATGGGGTGAAAAGAAGGAATGGGAGTGAAAGATGAGGGGTGCTAATGGATCTGAAAGTGAATAAAGTATAGTACAGAGTACTACAACTGCAGCAGTTCCTCTTTCAGCAGGAATTTTCTGTTTGTAATTCAGCCTGTATTTTCAGCCCCTATTTGGCAGCTGAAAGAAGAGACCTTACCTGGTAACTTTATTTTTGAGAGTTCGAAGTGTGGTGGGAGAAGCTTCTTCCAATCCATGAATACAAATCAGTTGGACAAAATGATTCGGCTTCTTAGAACTGACTCATTTTCAAGGGTGGCTATTAATTCCTTTCATAGCTTGAGGAGGGGTGGATTAGAGGATGAGCAGCAGATTAGGTCAGGAGCACTGGTGCTGCCCTGGGAACAAGGAGCAATTGGACTTTGCTCTAAGATTGTCATGGTGGCCCACTGAGGAGTCTCATGAGGGCTGTAAGCGCCTGTGTGGTACCCCAAGAGAAGGCAGGGTTTGCCCCAAATATCTCATTACATGGGCCCCCTCATACACTTCGGTTTTGCGTGGGTCTTTGTCACTGGTATAAGGCCAGGGCCACCTGCTTGTGTGCCTTATGTGTCTGCCCTGTTTAATGTGTCCAGCATCCCCTGCCAAGCTGAGGTTCAGCTCTAGCTGAGGCTCCCTGCCAGGGCTTTTGCAGCTGGAAACATAGCCTGAATCGAAGTTGTCTGGATTTCAAGTGTACTGTATCTTCAGCAATTGCTCAACACTGGTGTCTGCTTCTCACTCAGAACTTGGGTGGATTCTTGGGGTTGTTTTGAGCATCAGCTAAATGAAGAGTGAGTGCTTGAGGAAATCCTTTGCTTGACTTTCACCTGTGGAAACCGTATAGTCCCTGCTTTGCCAGGCACTTTGGCTCTTGAGTTGGGGTAGAGACTTTTCTGCAAAATGCAATGCATTTACAGTATGGTTTTAAACTGTGGAGGAGCAAGCATACACCTCTACACTTTCAGGAGAGCTGTAAACCAAGATGCAAAGCACTGTCACAGCTTTAAGTACACAGGCTGGGATGTGCCATGTCCTTTTCCTATATACAGCTCCCAGCAGTTATGGGGTTGCCACATGGTCTGGCACCTGATTTTTCAGGTGGCTTCTCTTATGTAAAGAAGGATTTTAAGGTTGTCTCAACATATTTTCAGTATGTGACCAGGTTAGTTACTACCCTCTACTTCTGTGGAAGAGGGCAAAGAGAAATAAGATCTCTGATCTTGAGTGGTCTGTATGTATAGCAGTAAATCAAAG
>VYZM01015363.1:133372-143857 GCA_013398915.1 Dromas ardeola
ACTGGGGGGCCGCAAACAGTTTAAAAAAAAAAACAAAAAAAAACAAAAAACCCAAAACAACAAACAACCCAAAAACCAACACAGACAACCCCCCCAAAAAACCCCAAACCCAACAACTTGAAGGGTCTGGTGAACTTGAAACTCTTCTACAATATGTAGCATTGAAATATCATTTGTTTTCCCAACCTAATGCATATGGTGTTTGTTGAAATTGATTGTAAATGACATTCTCCCTGAGTGGCAAAAGCACTGAAAGCAGCCAGATGGTTAGCAGAAATATATAGTATATTAACAGACCATGACTGCTTGGTCCCATAGTTTTTCTCACTGGCAACTGAAACAACTTTTTCCAAATTGAACATCTGAGTGCATTGGAAAAAATGCAGTTTCTTCAGAAATAATAGCACAATTATTGTTTTTTGTGGTCTTTTCCCTTCCACCTCTCCTAAGTACAACTACTTCTAATAGAATAAGTGGAAAAATACATAACAATTTAAGTTACTAAATTATATCACAATATATTAGTCTAAAGTTCCTTCTTTCCTTTTGAGAGACCTGGCTTTAACCTGCATGCTAAATCATACTTTTTTTTAGTCTCAAAGTGAAATCATATGTACCAGGAAACTTTTTAATTTAACTGAAGCCAGGAGGCACAATAATTGTCATTTAATCTAACATCCATTTTTAATTTGGGCTAAGTAGCCCCCAGTCTCCCTAGGATAAGACATGCTGGCCATTAGCATAATAAAATAGCTCTTTTTGCAAAATGCCTAATCTGACTCCACTAAAAGCTGTTCTCTGGGTGGAGATATCTTCTGTGTGTCTGAGTGGCCCTATCATGATACAAAGCAGGTGAGTATCTGGCCCAAGATGTCAGAAGATACTTGCCAACTCACAGGCTCTGTACCTGGCTCACACTTTAAATGTTCTGGTGACACACTGGGAGGTAGGAAAGATAGCATGAGCATTAGCTGGAGAGCTCACTGCCATGTCAAATCAACGGGGCTTTTGCTAAATAACTCAGTAAATCATTAACCTGCTGCGTTTTTTAAAAAAAACTCAATAGTAAGATGAGTTCCATTGTGAGAGAGTGGTTCAAAGAAATAATTTGGAGTGGCTCATTGCAGAGGCTTAAATTGATGCCTTTCAACTTTGCAATGAAGCAGAAAAGAAATGAAGAATTAGAAAAAATAACCAGGATCTTTAAATAATTCAGTCATTTCAGACACCTGCTATGAGTGCTGTGAGTCTTATAAAAAGAAAGACTGAGTAATGAGTGAACTGTTGTGGGACTCCTGGTATTTTATTGATGGAAATAAGCAAATTCCACAGGATGTGACATTAAGCAGAGACTAAGCTTCTACCTGAGTTTCAGTTTCAGCATCTGCTGCAGACTCCATGTAATGCTGCTATCACTTCACTGTTGTGCTAAGTTTTATTATGGTTTCATCTACAAACCCTGGAATCAGAGCCACATCATGCTACACACAGCACAAATATCGTGGAACAAAGAACATCTTCCTCCAAGACCTTCCTGTGCAATTAGGCAACAGAAGGGATAAAAAGAAGACAGGGTTGCACAAAGCTGCACAGCAGCAGTATTGAATCCCAAAGCAGCTGTCTCCTGGTACCCAACTCAAGGCTGTTCTACTAGATCATCGTAAAACCAAGATTTGACCCATGTTTGCACAGATAAATAGACCACATATCTTTGTTTGCTGCTACAGTGAAATCTTAGTTGCAGGGGAATCAAATGAGCAGTAAACAGTCTCTTGAGTTGCCTTCCAAACTGAATTTTCCTATGATGATAAGATAAGGTTTATCTTGGTCTATTTGTTGCAAGCCTTTAGGGAAAAAATAAAATAGAACACATTTGCTACATTTTCTGTAGCAGGCAGCAATGAAAAAGGATAATATCTTTAAAATGGCTTGGCCGTGAAATGGCTGTTAAGCATTTGCCTGACATCTAATACAGAGTCAAACTTCAGTCACATCTGCATATACCATTAATTGGACTGATGTGCAAGTATTTGTCCTATACTGTTCATTATCTGGAAGGTTCTTGAGTGCCTATCAGGATGATGCAAATCGGCCTCCAGGAGAATTTTTTTGAATGCTTTCGTGCCAAACTCCTTTTAAGCATTTCAGTTTGTGGTGAAACTCTACTCAATCGCTCCTATTACACTAAAGTCAGCCAACAGGACTTACCGTCCCTTACACTGTTCCAAACAGGCAGTGGGAAAAAAAAAAAAATACTCTAGCACTTGAAAACAGCCAGTAATGCTTACAGATTGGGACCAGAGTGCTGATGTGCCAAGGGTGTAGCAATCCAAAAGACAGATTCATTGCAGATCTGACTTATCCATCAATCTTTATTCAGCAAAGTATTTAAGCCTTGCTGAGCTCTTAAGTACATGCAGATGATTTCATGCTACTCCAAAAGATGAACCTAATTATGCTTTCTGCTGCAGTTATTTAGAGATCATCTTTGGAGAACCCCTCCCATTTGTCGAAATTCAATATCCAAACACTAGATATAGGGGAAAAACATTGCAAAAGGTTTGTTTTGCTGATAATGGATTAGACTAAGTGGTATGTGATAAAAATGTGGTGTGATACATAAAGCACTTGCATCCCGTGCTGCTTGTAAATGTATTGCTTAAATGAATATGGTGAATTCATAATGTGGTGCAATAGCTGTTGAACGGTGCATGAGTCTGTTGTTTATGTTCATCTCACACTGCAACCATGACACACTAGAATTTAGACAGAAGAGCAATGGCTACCTGCCAAAATTAACTGTCTTTGTGCACTTAAAGGAAACAGGTCCCTTGCCATGCAGCAGAAGTTGTGGCACTACAGAATGATACGATTATGAAGAGTGACCTGTTAGACAAGGAGCTCAGTTTCAGGGTAAGGCCTTGCTGTGGGACTTGCCCAGTCAGTGGACTCCCATCATTCAGGCTGGTGTTCACTGAAGGAATCTGAGGCAGTCAGACTCCAAAACATGCAACTCTAAATCAAAGAAGTGGTACTTGATGCCTTTAGGAAAATAATGATTTAAGTTATTGTCCCACGGGCAATGAAGCAATTGTTTCAGATGAAACCTAGCCTTCTGCCTTGCAGAGATGTGATTGTAGTATGCCTCCTGCCAGAGTCAGGTTATTTACATTTAGTCAGGTTGGAAGCTTCCCCTCTAATGAGGACCTTCACTCTAAGTGGGACTCAATCACAGAATGATAGGGGTTGAAAGGGGCCTTTGGAGATCATCTAGTCCAACCCCCCTGCCAGAGCAGTTTCACCTACAGCAGGATGGGTAGGAATGCATCCAGGTGGGTTCTGAATACCTCCAGAGAAGGAAACTCTACACCCTCTCTGGGCAGCCTGTTCCAGTACTCTGTCACCCTCAAAGTAAAGAAGTTTTTCCTCATGTTGAGATGGAATTTCCTGTGTTCCAGTTTGTGCCTGTTGACCCTTGTCCTGTCGCTGGGCACCACTGAAAAGAGTCTGGCCTCATCCTCCTGACACCTGCCCTTTAGATATTTATAAGCATTGATGAGATCCCCTCTCAGTCTTCTCTTCTCCAGGCTAAACAGCACCTTTCCTCATAAGAGAGGTGCTTAATCATCTTTTTAGCCCTCTGCTGGACTCTCCAGCAGTTTCTTGTCTTTCTTGAACTGGGGAGTCCAGAACTGGACAGAGTACTCCAGATGTGGCCTCACCAGGGCAGAGTAGAGGGGGAGGATAACCTCCCTCAACCTCCTGGCCATGCTCTTTTTAATGCTGCTCAGGATATCACTGATCTTGGCCACAAGGGCACACTGCTGGCTCCTGGTCAACTTGTTGTCCACCAGGACTCCCGGGTCCCTCTCTGCAGAGCTGCTTTCCAGCAGGTCAGCCCCTAACCCATACTGGTATATGAGGTTACTTCTCCCTAGGTGCAGGTCCCTACGCTTGACCTTGTTGAACTTCATTAGGTTCCTTTCTGCCCAACTCTCCAGCTTGTCCAGGTCTCACTGAATGGCAGCACAGCCTTCTGGTGTGTCAGCCATTCCTCCCAGTTTTGTGTCATCAGCAAACTTGCTCTGTTCCCTCATCCAGGTTATTGGTAAATATATTGAACAGGACTGGACCCAGTACTGACCCCTGGGGAACACCGCTAGTTACAGGTCTCCACAGGACTCCAACTGCCCCTGATCACAACCCTCTGAGCTCTGCCATTCAACCAGTTCTCAATCCACCTCACTGTCAACTCATCTAACCCACAGTTCCTAAGCTCACCGATGAGGATGTTTTGGGAGACAGTGTCAAAAGCCTTGCTGAAGTAGAGGTAGACAACATCCACTGCTCTCCCCTCATCCACCCAGCAAGTCATGCCATCATAGAAGGCTATCAGATTAGTCAAGCATGACTTCCCCTTGGTGAATCCATGTTGACCACTCCTGATAACCTTCTTTTCCTCTATGTGCTTAGAGATGGCATACAGAACAAACTGTTCCATCACCTTTCCAGGGATGGACGTGGGGCTGACTGGCCTGTAGTTTCATGGGTCCTCCTTCTTGCCCTTTTTGAAGACTGGCATGACATTGGCTTTCCTCCAGTTCTCAGGCATGTCTCCTATTCTCCATGACTTTTAAAAGATGGAGAGTGGATTTGCAATAACATCTGCCAGTTCCCTCAGCACTTGTAGGTGCATCCCATCAGGGCCCATGGATTTATGGCTGTTGAGTTTGGCTATGTGGTGGAGATGAGCTGTCAGTTAACTCAAGGACAGGATACTTAAAGACTTAATAAAAAGAAATGTTTTTAGGAAGATCTAGGTCATGGGATCTGGGGATCTTGTTGAGCCTGGCAAGGATCCTCAGATTCTTCCAAGACATTTTGACTTCAGAACATGTTAAGTCTTCTGGTCTGCACCGCAATGTTTTAAGGTCTTGTGATGCAATATGTAGTCCTCCTGTACCAGGAACAGTAAACTCTGGGTAACAGAAACATTTCCTCAGAAAAAGATGCATCTTTGATTTGAACTTATTTAATGATGCGACTCCACCCTGCCCTAATATCTTCTTGCAACAATTAAGCTCATTCACTGTTAAAAGCTGTACCCTCTTACATTTGAATCTATCCCCCTTCTGCTCTCAGCTGCTGCCTTTTTACACCTTTCTCCATTATTTAAATGTATCTTCAATAGCAAGAACTTTATCCACATTAAACATTCCATTCTTAATTCACCTTTTGATCTTTGTTTTGATAATTTAAGCGGAGTGCACTAATTGAACCTCTTGATGCAAGGGTGATTTTTTTTCATCCTCAAACTAAGAAATTCTGCTTCTTCTCCAACTTACCAGTATCTTTTCAGAAATGCAAAATAGCTGCATGTAATATTTTAGCAGTGGTGTCAGACATGTCCTAGCAAACACTGTTCTTGAATTGCCAGATGCAGAGCTATGCAACAGCTTTATGGCAAATAGTTTAAAGCATAGATTATGCAGAATGCATTTCAAGACTCCTTTAAGGACCCAAAATTGGATCCTTCTACTGGTGATAGCTCCAAAGTGCTCCTACATAACATCCCTTAAGTAAAAGTACTTGTTTGGAACAGTACTTAGCCCATATGCAAGCTCACTTGGTGGGATGCGTTGTGATTGACTTACTACAAGGATAAGCCTTATCCTCTCCAGAAATCCCAATGCAAAAATATGCTGCATAGGCTCTGATTTGTTTGCCAAAGAGGACAAAAGATGACTTTGCGCAGGTTGAGTTTTCCTTTTTCCCTTTTCCTCAGTGGGCTGGGCTGGGTTGTCATTTTGGCTGGTATTTTACATGATGGAGATGCACCAGCACAACTTCCCAGTGCAGACGTGCTTCTTTCAGTGACAAAGTCCTTTGAGCATTTAGGGTCTGTATTAATGCTGGGCAGCTTTCATAGTGGCTGCCAAAGGATTTGGGAGTGCCAGGCTCACCATTTCTCAGTGACATTTCTGCTTCTAACTTCCTTCAGTGCTTTTTCAGAGCTCTGCAGCAACACACTCCCATCATGGCAAAGAAGTACAGCACTGAAAGTAAGACAGAATCTACCGTCTTGCCTTTACACAAAACAAGCACAGAAATTAGGAGAGATTTTTCAGGGCGAGAATCTCAAGTAAAGAAAAATATTGTCACACTGGGCAAGGTGCTTGTTCCTGGAGATATGGTGGGTTTTGAAAAGCTTCTGATTTATCAAATCTGTTTTGCAAGCCACAGAGGACTGCAGGTCATGCTGCAGTTCTGCTTGCTGTGACAGAGGCTCCACTGCTCTGTGCTGCTCCTGTCTGCTTGACAATATCTCTGGGAGCCAGGTTTGGGTTGTGAATTGGGACCACAGAATAGGGAAGAGCCTTTTCAGGGAGAAACAGTTTCCAGCCCTGCATTCTTGCAGCAGCAGCATTTCTTAGGTAAACAATAAGGTCTATGTGTGGTTTTGCACATTTACATCCCTATCTACCCACACATACACAGACAAACAGAATATTTATCACCACTCAATTCTTTCTAACCTTTAAAGCAGGCTGTGAACACCTCCACCAGTCCCGGTGCACTGGGAGCGGCCCGTATATGCCATTACACTGAGTCAACAGAAACTCCAACAGTCTGTATCCAACCTGTGCTGTTTGTTTTGCTGCTGGAAGGAAAGAAAATGGCCCCCTTTAGGGGCATGATATGTTTTCTGTTCAGTTTGTTGATAGGGCAAGAAGTCAGAGCTGTATTGTGTGGATCCATGGAGGCAGAATTTGACCTCTGAAAAGTAAGTATTTAATTTATCCATCATCTTCTCCTATCAGGTGATCTGTGAATGCTGCCCCTGGGTGTTTCACCCTTGTGCTGAGACAGCACTGTGTCGCATCAGCTGCCTATTCATATTTCTTCCCTGACTGGGGCCAGGAAATCTCTCCACTGACTTCCTAGACATGTAACACAAATCCACCTTCCCTCACAGCTTGGCTTCTTATCCGTTCATGCATCGTCTGAATAGTGAGTGCGTGGCCACTTCCTCTTGTCCAGCTCATCCTTTGCTACTCCCAGAAGTATCTTGGTACTTCACTGCTGAATAGGCTCAGCAAAATTCCTTGGAAAGAAAAGCACAGCTTTTTCTTCTTTGTTCATATCATATGCTCTGAAATTCACACCCAGGTGACAAACAGGAAAGAGTGAACTCTGCGTTGTGAGAGCATTGATTGAGAGCTTTGGTGATAAATGCTGTAAAATAATTAGCAGCATGAGGCCAGCAAGCTTGCGCATGCTACCTCCATGCAAGCATACACCTGCAAATCCAGTGTTAACACACAAAGAAACAATGACACCATGTTGATGCAAGAGCACATTGCTTCTAATGGCTTGCCTGATCTTCTGAAACCAAGCTTACTTGGGGGGGCAGGTAAATTATGTAAGCAACTCTTAGCTATTTAAGTGCACAATCCAGCTTGAGAACTCATTAGCAGATCGCAGAGTGCAATTTGCATGTGCTAACACAGCCAACAGTTACCCAAGCAATCTAGAGAAAACTGACACCGCAGAAGGAAACTTTCAGATTCAGTGATGTCTTACTATGGATGGCTCAAAGCCAGAAAGCATAGAGCTACCTAATGCAACATAGAAACCTGCTGGAGGTTTTGGAACGGTCTTCCAGGTAGGAGAGGAAAGAGGACTAAACAAATCCATTTATTCATATGTGCTCCAAATTATTCCAGATTACATGGAGATCGCAACATACTGCCTAGAACTAGCAGTGATGGGATCAATAAGGAGCTGATGAGCCAAAGCAACCACGTAGCTTCTCGGAGTCCTGGAACATGAATCTCCTCTAAAACAAAAGAAACGCCGTGTTTCTTTCTGCATGCCCGGTCATCTACTGGATTGCTAGTTTTGCACCAGCAAAATCCAGTTGGGAGGAGAGTTCTTTGAAGGCTGTAGCGCTTATGTACAGCAAAGGCATCCCCTTGCCTACCCTGACCTGAGTCCCATGTGCAGGGGGCAGCTTGCAGTTTATGCGCTGCACAAAATCCAGTGGCGCTACTGTAATTTTTAATTTTCATAGGGCAAGAGAAAAATTTACTTCTCTTGATACCTTCCCATCCACTCGTACAGCCAGGAGAAACACAGGATTTTGTCCTCTCCTGCACGAAGAGCTCTGAAACAAACACGTACCTCATTGAAAAGCATTTAATCATGGGACTATGATCTCTTCTGAAATGGATGTAGCAATCCTTCCCCTTCTGCGTAAGCAGTGCATGGAGTAGCTAAGAATCACTGGATATCATAGAGGGAGAAAAAGCTTTTGTGCCTCTTCACTCTAGGGAGTAGGCCTATCTGTGAGGAATAGGAACTGGGATTAGCTATAGGAATTAAATGTAGTCATGTGCTCTGAACCTAAGGACTAGATCACCCTTCCCCTCAAGCAGATGCTTCTCCCATAGTTACAACCAGCCTGGACTTTTTAGTCATGGTACAATTCACTGCCACTGAGCTGATCAAATTATCACAGTGTCTGGTTTACAGTATCACTGATTAAGTCACAGAGGAGGAAGCTAATTATAGAGGAGCACACTATTTACACACAGGGATGCTGTAGCAAGCTCTGCAGGAGGCAGATGGAAGTATTTTGAAAGAAAAAAAGGGGAAAGGCGCATGGCAGTAAAACAAAATTTTTGTGGGGAATTGTGCAACCCCTCTTCCTCCTCCTGAGCCATTTCTTCTATATGGCAGAGATGGTCTGAGGAGCGCTCTCAGAGTTTGAGGGTACAACTCCAAGAGGCCGCATTAATTTTATTACTGGGCATGTGATCATTACGCTACAGACTAGAATAGCTCAAACTTGGCTTTAATGTCAACCTATCAGTGTATTCATCACTGAACAAGCATTACATAATTACACTGAATCACAAGATTAGAATATAAGGGATTGTTTTGGGGGGTTATTTTAATACAGAATGATCTAATTTCTATCGATCTTTCTTTCTATAACGCGTTTAAGGGTAAGTGTACTTAGGAGCCAACCACATCATAAAAACAAGGTCTGGAGTAAAACGGAGGAGAGCTGTGGCCCAGCCCCACTGTGGGTACTTGCTCAGAAAATTCATTGAAGCAAATGGAACTGATAAAAATCTTCAGTGCACTTGAAGTGAAACATTTTAAATGCAAAACAATTTAATGTTTTACTTACAACTGATGTTATTTTCTACAGTGATCAAGGATGCTGTTGCCTTCCAACTTTACAATGGGAAGCACAAGTTTCCGGAATATGAATCTGACATTGCCTTAATCTGTCACTTATGTGATGGTTTACAAAGGGAATATAATAAAGAACTGCTGATACAACAGTTTTTACACCCATTTTAGCATGTGTGTTAAGGCCAGAGAAAGATACAGGGCCAATTAAGGCTAACCTGCTTTATAAATCCTCTGGTATAAAGCTTTCTGACTTGTTACCATAAGATTTAAAAAAAAAAAAAAATCTATTTACCAGAAAATCATGGAAGTGCTGCTTTGGCTGTACAGGAATCCTGCAGTGGAATATAAAGCTATTTTGGTAGGATGGCTGGCAAGCAGTGTTATGCAGGCTGAGCTTTTCCAAGGGTGGAGCAAGCCAGACATAGTTCTTGCAAAAGCGGGCAGAGAAGAGTTTAGCTCGCAAACTGTAATATGCTATTTTTCTTATAGGAGCTTAACAGACGAGGCTGAAAGGACTTTGCTATAGGACATATACGAATCCCCTGCAGTCACATCATTAAGCCCCCAATAGGTCAGCAGAAGTGCAGACAGCACAAGCAGAAGGAGGAATCGGATTACTCCACTTTGGCTGGTTCTTGAAGGACATTTAGCAGACCATTTTCAGTTTGAGAGAATCAATTAGCACAGTAGGAAGCGGGGAAGGCCATAATTTCCTCTCTGTGGGAATGACCATTGAGAAATCAGGTGGTAGGAGAGCTATAAGCACTAACTTTGTGAGGGTGAGCTTTGAAACGGGGGTCATCTATTTTGCCTCTGCTTATAGAGAGCCTAAGTAGCAGTCAGCTGGATTCTGAGACTTTTTTTCACCCACAGCCTGGCAGGTAATTCTTTGAAAGAGGAATGGGACTGAGGAGTAGGAGGTGTTGTGTGAACTGACTCTATCTGGAGTATCAGTAATACTACCTCTTCCACAACATCACTAAAAGCCTGAGCTATCGGCAGACGGCTGCTGCTTGCAGTCCAACACCCCTGTCTAGGATGCTGAAGATGAGACAGAGAGACAGGCTGTCAGTGCATGTTCGCATGGAGGAAGGAACAAGCTGTTTGAAAAACATATCTGAGACAGGAACTATTTTTCTTCAGCTGGCACAATCTAGGCTTTGCCTGGACCCATGTGCAACATGGAAGTGAGAGCATTCCAGTGCCAGGCTAGTCTCTGGTTCTCAGAGAGGAGGAAGGATGAGCAGCTGGTGTCTAAGCCGGGGCGGGGGGGGGGGG
>VYZM01015363.1:143918-182044 GCA_013398915.1 Dromas ardeola
GGGGGGAGAAGAAAAAGGAAAAAAGTGTCATATATTTGGGAAGACAGGGAGAGGCAATTTGGTACACTGCAGCACAAAGTTTGAGGTGAACACAGGATGACCCCAACATATTTTTCTAGCTAAAGGTAATTATGTGGAAACTCCTGGTGTGGAGAATGCCAACACCCTAATGGATTATTCCTGTGGCTGTGCCAGAGACCACTGGTGCCGATTTGTGGCAGTGCACAGAGGTTTCCCTCTGCGTGAGTTGTTATTCCTGAGGTAGTTTCTCTTCTGCTAGTGAAGGTCTCACTCCTCTAATAGAGCAGTGCTTCAAAGTCCTGCTAGTGGCCATATGGGATGTATAATCTCTGGGGTTTTTTTATATGTGCAAAATAGTGCTTTCCTCTGAAGTTACCTGCAGGGGCACTATGGAAGGGGTGAAGTGCTCCATTGTATTGCAGCTGGCCCGCAAGAATGGGTTGTTAAGTGTTGAGGTAAAATCACTCATCCCTTCCATAAGTAGGTTCAGTATGTATGCTCTAGAGGGATGGAAAAACTGTAAGGAAAGGAATATAACTCATATTTTCAAATTTATAAAAGCAGAATTCCCCTGTAGACAGCTCCTCTAGTTGGCCTGGTTTGGTGTAGAGTGCCATTTCAAAGAGAAATTAGAAAATCAACGGTCTTCCACTTGCATGTGCAGTCTCGTGCTGTCTCACACGAGCCTGCCCCGGGGAAAGCATGGTTTGTTTTACCACTGTGTCTGAGAAAGATTGGTCTGCTCTGCCACAGGGGTAAGAAAAACATGTCATGTCCAGTTGTGGCAAATTCAGCATACTAATTAGGTAGTAAAATAGTCAGACACCAATTTTCAGCTTGATTCCTCAGTAGTAAGTAGCAAGACACCTACAACATAGGCTTGAATATAAGGCATGTTAGATAATTGCATCCTAGTATTTACTTTCTGAACTGGTCTAAGGAGGATGTTTTAATGCTGTGAACAGGCCTGCTTAAATGTTCATAAGAGTCTCAGTATAAAATCCTAATGAACAATAATCTGTCTCTAATTCCTCTAATGTAGTCTCTGGTCTGAATGATAGCACTTGTATTACTTTCTATGAAACACATTTACCTCCTGCAATTCATTTGACTGTAATTCTTTTGCAGTTTATATTTGGCTGGTTTTGTTTTATACTTAATAGTCATTCTATCTAAGCACAGATACATTTCTTTAAAAAAAAAAAAAAAAAAGAAAAAAGAGCATGTTTAAATAGTACCAGAATAAGATTCTTCTAGCTGCAGCTATAATAACACCTCTAATGTTTAACAAGCCACAAGAACTGGAAGAATAGAATAATTTACTTGGCCCATAAAAGAGCAGAAGTAGTTACATAAAATGAACATATCAGTCTGCTGTTATTCCTATTCCACACTGTTCCCTGTGGCTTATTTCAGTTTAGGCTTTTTTTTTTTTTTTTGAGGAAAATTAATTCAATGATGGTACAATTTCTTCTGGGTCAGAGAGACCAGGTTAGCCAGAAAGAAATGACTTCTCAGAAATACAAAGATATTATGCTTTCTGGCTTTCAACCCTGTTACTAGGATAATAGATGGATATAAATTTCAACAAATACAAAATAAGCCCAATTGGAGAGCTACTCCAGAGGGACTCTGAAATGAGACAAAAACAAATGGGTCTATAGAACTGGAAAACAAAATACTACATTACTTACATCACTTTTCCTGAAGGCATAAAAAGATATTAAAAAGTCATTAGCCATGCTAGCTTAGTCACCTGAGAATCTTTGGGAATGACACTTCAATTCCACTTTCTTAATGACCATGTGGGTTTGTGGAAGTGGAAAGACAACAGAATTAATTCTTCTGGAGGAGTTCTGTGCAGGGAAGACGGCAAAGGGTTCCTAGCGGCTCTGAGACAAGCTCCTGCTCTGAACACACATTTAAAGGTCAGGCCCTGTGTCAGATCTAGTCACCATGGCTGATATCTCAGCCTGTGCTAAGTCTGCAGATGTAGTGCTGGGAGCTTCTGCAGAAGTCTCGTTATGTGTCTAGAAACCTTCCCAGTTGTCTGATAGTTTTACGTCTTCTAGTTTTATAAGGCTGTGCGTTGTACCTCTCTAATTTTACGCTCTTTTGGAGAACAGTGTAACTTTTGGGTCAGGGTGAAAACTACTAGCTGGCTGGTATTGTCACTTGGCAGTTGGACGTCTGTCTTCCCAGGAGGGGACACTTGCACTGTGTTCAGGAAGAAGTGTAGTTTGGGACCAGATGTCCCACTGCCTCAGTGAGTGCTCTAGGGGTATTACTGGCTTACAGCCAACATACCTCAGTATTGAGCCCCATAACTCAGCTGCTATTGACTTGGCTCCACTGAATTGCACGGGGCTCTGATCGCTTTCTTTTCTGTAGAACAGCTCTGCTACTTGTCTTGGATGATGGAGGGAGGAAAGGAATTTGTGGTTGTATATTCTACGTTTTAGCCCAACCCATCGTCCTGTCCTGGGGTAGGGGAAATAGCAAACTCATGTACAAAGTAATTGCATTCTGTGGCTTGTTGACTGGAAGCAAGAGCGATTGTTTTTCATCAAGTTTATTTGCTAGCATGCTTTCTAACTTTTTGAGTGAAAGATGAGCTACTGGAATACAAGCCTATGTTTAAGGCCTATAAAAAGTGACATATTGAGAGAGGGATATGTATGTATATGTGAATTTGCCCTGAGGGATTTCACAGAGGCCCAGACCGGAGCTATCAATACTGTAGGGATGTGTTTCCTTAGACGGAGTGACCAGTTGAAAGGGGATATCACTACTGGGAGTTCGCACTGCTGGTGCTTTCAGTCCTGGAAACCCTTATGGCAAAAGGGATTGCTGATAGCGGCTCCTGCTCTGTTTTGCAAGGCCAGAAGTTTGGTGATTTTCATGTCTCTTGCTCCACCACTGCACAGCCCCACTGAGCCTACATTTTTGATCCGTCTCCAGATGAGCATGACATGGTACTAGAGTACCTACGATATCACGGACAGCAGGAAATCAAGGTAATGATAGGGCTAGGAGAATAACCATTAATTCTGAATACAGTCTATCTTGCGCTCAGATCTTATTTGTATCCCTTCTCCTAGTCAGTTTTAAGCCCTTAATAGCCTGTCATTGCTGATAATTATCACAGTTGAGAAATCATTGCTGGATAATATATTGTTTCTAAAGGAGACTGAGGGGCAACAAATGAGGAGGTTTGGTGTTCTGCAAATCATGGCTGTCTCTGTACAGCTTTGCTCTACTGGGAGATCATCCTGTACGTGCCCCTTGGCTTTTCCTTCCAGTCCTCCAGGGCCAGGCTGGGGGGACGGGCCCTTGTGAGGGCAGGTGCCGGGCCTGGCCATCGTGCAGGCCTTTTCCACAGCTGAGGGACATGGCGGGGTACAGACATCTCCCCTGAAGTGCGGAGGCTGCTTTCCTTGGCCTACGGGCTTACCTGCTTCTGATTTAGCCAGGCGTACAGCAAATAAAACCCTTCCCGGTGATGCCAGCCACACGGGAGCAAGTTTTCAGAGGGCTCGCGGGCAGGAGCTCTCTCTTAGGAGCCTTTCCCTCCTTGGAGATAAAGGTAAAGCTCTTGCAGCCGGTGTCTGGATTCCTCCCATCCCCAGCTTTGGCCCTGTCCCTCACTAGCGTGGTGTGGCTAAGCGAGGTGCAATGGTTCCATTCCACCAACACCTGGGCCTCCACACCATCACCCCCTGCCAGGAGAGCCTGCACTGCCAGCAGGCCTGAGGAAAATGCTTCTCTGCAGCACGGTAACCAGGGCCTGGGCCCCGTATTTCTCTTCTGCTTGCTTTTATTTTCCTTCCCATTTTGCTAGTGTTTTCTCTTACTTTTAAAAGCGCCTTTGTAAAATTTCGCTTATGAGGCTTGACGTACCGCTTCTTTTTTTGCGGGGCAGGAGTGACAGCGGGAGCTTCGCAGTGGCTGGAGTGAGGCTGAGCTTAAAAGTTTGAGCATCACGATGTTTGTGAAGGTAAAGTAGAAATAGAGAGCGAAGTTATTGGAGGTCTTTGAGAAAGTTGCTGCTGGGTACAGCCAGCACAGGGGTGCTGGTTGTCTGGAGCTCCCGTTGCAAAATCAGCGCTGCTTTTTTTATGGTTTATGTGGTTTATTAATGGATTTTGGGATGTGTGGGACAACAGAGAGTTGTTTCTTCTTGCTCAAATTTGCCTAGGATCTCAGTTTGGACTTTAAACATGCCAGCGATAAACAGGTTGTGCTTTTAATTTGTTGTGCTTTTAATTTGTTGGGGGTTTTTTGTTGGTTGTTTTTTTGTTTTGTTTGTTTTGTTTTGTTTTGAAGTTTAGCCATGTCAAAAAAGGTTTATATCATTATTAAATAATGGCTATACTTAGGCATTTAGAAGCTCTGGTGCTCCTAGGAGCACTATGGCTCTGGCAGTGATGGGCTGCCCTGAGAACTTGCCAAGCTTTCTTGCTCCCTTCAGGTTTCCTAAAGTGTATGAGTTAAGTGCCTGAAATTTGTTGGGATGAAACTGGCCCCCAGGGCCTGATGCAGAGTCAGGTGTTATTTCGCGTGAGTGGGATCAGGCTTGTATTTATTTTGGGGCACTTTCAGGATGTCTGTTGACGTGGCACCAAGTGATACTCGATGCAGCTGGGTGTCTGCTGCAGGGCCGTGCAAGCTGACTCTGTCCGTACTGTGGTTTGATGTAGTAGCTGAAGGGAGACAAACTACAAGGAATCGCAATAAACAGGTTGCTGAGGACTGGGGGAAATCAATGTCCAAGGCAGAATTTCAGTCTTGGGAAACAAATGTCTTCAAAGTCAGGCAATATTCAAGAGCTGGAGAATGGACTGGGGGGTAGGGTAGGGGGGAAATGGTGGGGGTTTAAAAATTTTTTGTTTGGGGGTATTTTTTTGTTTTTGTTGTTTGGTTTGTTTTTGTTGGGTTTTTTTTTAATAGCTTTCAAGTTCTGCATCTAATTCACACAGTGGGTTACAGTCCAAATTGATTTTGAAGGCAAGGTTTTATCCAAAAGTTCTATCTGTTGAAAGCAAATGGAAGTAAACTATTAATTATAAGGGCAGTGGGGTGACAAGGTGTCATAATTTTAGTTTCAGTGGGTTTACTTGTGAGAAAACTTGATTACATTTGAATTTTCACTGTTGCACAGAGTTGGGGAAAAGGGAGCCTAGCATAACAGCATCAAATGAGGTAAAAGTGAAATATATCTATAAAGTAACAGAAATCTGTTGAGAAATGCAGAGTTTCAGTAATGGGCAATAGCATAAAGGCCAGCATGGCCTATGGATTCTGAGTAAACTTAAATTTCAAGCAATTTTTTATGCAGTAACCAGCTGAGCTGAAAAGGGAGAGGAGGAGGATACCAGACAATAAGGACTTGTCTCTTGGGTGCAGCTAAGTTCTAAATCAATCGTATGGTGTTCTTGAAATGCCAGTGAATGTTTCCAAGCATTATATTAAAATTTCATGATCAATAGTGCTGAAAGCTGCACTACACACAGGCTAAAATAACTGCTGACAATTCACCAGTATATGAATTTAATAAAATGTTGTTCACCAGTGTTAGCTGCAGCGCACTGTCCAGATTATCCTCTTGATTAGAAATTACCTGTCAAAACAGTCCTTTTTTGTTAGGTGAACGTAGATCAAAGACAGTATTGCTTGTTCTCTTGTGTATTTACTGCCAGAAGCAGGTGTATGCTTATTCAGACCTGGTCTAGCTGCAAAGAACATAGACTGTTTCCTTTCTATAAACATATTATGCTTGGCATCAAAGGAAAGCCTGCGAGCCCAGCTGAGTTCAGGACTCCATCATTCCAGTCAGCAGCAGTCCCTGCCCTAAAGACTTAAAAGTGTAAATAGACAAGAGCCAGTGGGACGGGAAGTGAGAGCAGGTATTTCAAAAGCAGGTAGAATGCAATTATAAAGGCTACCTTTATTTATCCTTGGAAAACCCAAAGAATTCAGTATTAAACTTACGTCCCAAACGTGGTTTTATCTGTCCAAGCTGCTTCTTAAAATGGGAGTTAATTATCTCGGAGCTTCTTTAAAAATTTACCTGAAGAACTGGATTTTTATTTTTCATTAAAAATGAGAAGTCTTTTTAGACATATCAACTTGAATATAGAAAGAAAGTTTGTGTGTTATGACACCGAGTACTAAGTTACCTAAATTTTTAACTGCTAGGTAGTTAAGGACCCCGCATGATGCTGTGGCTATCTCTGTATTTACTTGCTAGCTCAGTGGTTTGCATCTTTTTTTCTCTCCGTTTCTCCAGCATGTGAGACACATACAAATCTTTCATCTGTCTGAGAGATTTTGAAAGCAACTATTTCCCAGGTCTTGCAACTATTTGGATGGCCAAAGGATATTCTAGGATGTTCTGCCTTTTGTGGAAGCTCTTCCACTTCTTGTGAATGAGCAAGTATTCAGAGGAGTGCAAGTAAGAACAAGACTATCTTTCAGAGGGCCACCTAAGATGGACGAAACCTGGCTTCTCAGCTGTGCTGCATGGACTATTTATATTTTTTCATATAAATGATTCTTTGGGTTCTTTGGGAATGGAATGTGGAATGCAGTCACCCCTCTGCTCGAGAAATTGGTTCCAGGAATGCAGGTATGCTGTTTGTTTTAGTTGATAATTAGCTGGATAGCATGCCATGTGAAATAGCACGATTTCAGGAATAAAGAATTAGAGCATTCTGTCACATCTTATGCCTAGAGGTGTACTATCGTTTAATGATGATGCACTCCCCTGAGATATGGGAAAACTGGATTTACATCACTGTTTATTCTTACAAGTTGTTATGCTTAATAAACAAAAAATGAGGGAACAGTTGGGGCATACCAACACTGCTGTCTTCATGAATGTAACACACTTACGATCTCTGAGGCATTTCATCGTTATTCGTATGTAAGAGCTTTCGCTAATTCTGCAGCAGCTGGCAACTTCTAGATGGTATCGCCTGGAGGATGTGGGCATAGGCTTGTCTAATATTGGGGATTACATGATGATGTTTGAGTAATGTAATATAATATTAAATATTTTGTACTAGGAAAATCTTTCATTACCTCTAAGTGACTCTGACCATTACAACCTTCAATGCACTTCCCTAATTAGTCTGCTGAAGCCCCTACTTTGACTAGTTGTTCATAACGTCAGTTAATTGATTCTTTTTCCCTTACAATGGCAGGTGTTGCTCTCCAAAACAGTTCTTTTTAATATAATTTGAGTGTCTTGAAATACTCTGGTGTTTCTTATGTGGCTGGGTATCTGCCCAGGATTTGCTTGGAAGTATGAAGCATTAAAAAAAATAATCTGATTTTATTGTATTTGTCAGGGATATGATAAAACAAAACAATATAACATACTGTAGGACTATACTAATTCACAGTAATGGCCTGGAAACCTTCTGTGGGAGACTAGTTATTACAAATTAGCAAGCAAATGTGTATTCACAAATAAGCAGTACCTTGCTCATTTATCTGGACAATTGTTCTTTAAATAATTTATGACAACACTTCATAGTGATTAACTAGTACAGATACCATAGTAGGATGTCTTGCAAGAGTAAAGAGGGAATGGTAATGCGCAACTTCCTTACGGATATTTGCTACTAAGTCTTTGCTTGAGAAACAGGCTGTGATTAGTGGGAATAATTATGCTTGTGGAATATGCAGGATGTGCATGAGTAGCAGTCAGTACACCCTGGAGAACCTGATGAACCTAGAGAGAACTGCGGAAGACAAAGCGTCCTGCTCCCTTACGGGGTCCTGGTCCTACCATGCCACTGTCTGAGCGTTTTGGCTTGGTTAATTTGCTTTCTGTTGTTGCAAGCACTGTCAAGGCAACTCTTTGGATTCATATTTAAAGTTATATTTAGCTACTGCCACTAGGCGTGAAAGATATGCATAGATACCCTCAAAGCTCATCTTTTATTTTTTAATATAACACTGTTTTGAAAATTGTCAAGGAGAGGCAGGATGGTGTAGTGCTAGAGCACTAGCTCGGAAGACAAGCGATTATTTCCTCTTCTGCTGTTGGGTTCTGTGAGACAGGGCAGGTGCCAATATTTTTCTGTGCCACAGTTCACTGATTATTGTCTTATCTCACCTGATAGGCTGGGAATAATTACAGCAGGATACTGTGTGGATGGATATGCTGTATGTATTTTAGAATAAATCCAATAAATCCAAATGCTGCTAGGGGGTTTCAGTTCTGAAGCTAGGTTTGACATGACTAAGCCACATTCCATCACCTATGGGAGTCTTTGTCCAAAAAACTGGTATTTCATTTCAGAGATGATCTGATTTGACCAAAAATCTTGGAAAATTGCTATACCCAAACAAATGGACTGCTACTGTGATCAGACTGTACCTTTTACAGAACAGACAGTGTGAGAAAGATATCTTAAAAGACAAGCACCTTCCTCCCTTCTCCCCCCCGTTCCTCCCCAAGTCACCAGTACAACTGTTTTTCCAGTTTGGTTTTCCAAAGCATCACCCATTCTAATGATTCAACACCATTTTTGTCTATTTTTATGTAATGGTGTGGAAGAAAAGTGCCACTGAGAACTTCTTCCAGAATTGTTTTGGGTTAAATTTAGATTTTTGTTTTAATATAATCTTCTGATCTCAAGTTTCGAGTTTAATAAAAAAAGATTTTGAGCTTTGTTTTGACACTCTGGTAGGCCACAGGAGGTGTGTATCCCTTGAAGAATCCCCTGCTGGATCAAAGCATCTCAGCATGGCAGGGCAAAGCAGTACACCATATGGTTAATGCAGAGGAGTGACACCCAGGGAAACCACTGCAGAAGACAGGGTTATGTGTTGACATGTAACAGCTGTCACTTGCTCATATATGATGGCATATATTTGACTATAAATGCAAAAGACTTTAAAGATTCTCTGGAGAATTTGGCTGTCCTCTAGGCAGAGCTGTGAGTGGACGGTTGTGGCAGAATATGTGCTCTACAGCTCCAGTTTGAACCCTTCTGGTAAGAAAGGCAGGTGACAAATTGGGAAATGCCAGACTATTGCAGCTACCTCCACCCCAATGAGTTAAACTTATTTTATTCCCTGCTACCCCCGCTACAGCCCTCCCCAACCCTGCAGAAAACACACTCTGAATACATTTTCTTTTCTTTTTGATTAATTGCTTGTTCATTTGAAAATGCAGTTTCAGTTGACTAGAACCTCTCCTGTACTAAGTGAATTTGATGTAAATTAGGTTTGGTCAAGTACTTTGGGGTTGTTTGTTTGTTTGTTGTGGTTTGGGGTGGGTTTTTTTTTGTTTGGGTTGGTTGTTTTTTAAACAACAGAATCTCTGAACAGCGAACTAGCTTGAAGTTTTCTGGCTCAGTTTACAAGGGGGCAGCAGCGCCTTGAGGCATCTTTTCTTGACCAGAACACAGAGCATAACTCCTACAATAATAGAAAGTGATTTCATACGAGCCCAGCTGTGAATTTGCCAGGTTGTGACATAAGAAATGTTAGGTCCTTCTTTTATCTGCTGGTCCAACTGGAAAGCTCCACAGCTGCCCTGTTGTCTCTTTGGAACTTCTTGTCGTCTCCAATATTTGTTATTTCACAGCTGGTCTAATACATGCTTGGTTTTGGGCCATCATTTGTTTGGATTTAGTATCTTTTTTCTCCCCAGGGTGCGCCTCTGGGGGAAGATAAAGAAGCCATGACATGTTTGCTTCTTTTCAAGAGCAATGGTCATCTTAAGCCCAGATCCCCCCGTTTCCTTTATGCCAGTAGTTCTCCATTGTACCTCTTCTTTAATTAATTTATCCTAAATTGAAGACTGATTCTGAATTATTGCTGTCAGGAAGGGTCTTGGTCTCAAACCAAATTTCACTCTCCCCTGTTTATTAGTGGTTCACATGATTCTTTGGGTATTGTTTGCCCTGTGACAATTCTTGTGTGGCATGTAGCAAAGCAATCCTAGTCTTAAACAGTGCATAGATTATTCATCTGTAATAATTTGGGCAAAAAAAATTTCATTTTTGTATTAGTATGGTGGCTATCACTGCAGTGTCGACACTTGTTCAAGGTTACTGTGCATTGGATAATGGAGATTTTTGCTCTTTTTTCTTTTCTTTTTTTCTTCCCAGTATGCTAAGAACAGGGAAATATCCATGGTAACTCTATGTTATGTCATGGCAAATGTTGAATTTCTGTGTGCGTGTGAAACAGTAACAGCTGCATGGTACCATTTCTAAGCATTTTCAGCGTATGTCTGTTGGGCAGGAAAAGAAGGTTACCTCATACATTACCAACTTTAAAGCATCAGAGATTCAGTAGCCTGTGTTTGTACTTCTCTTCATGCTTTGCTTTAATCTATAGCAGTGAGGTGCTGGGAAAATACTCCTTGCCAACAAACTCGCCAAGCTTGTGAATCTTTGGAGAGTGTAATTAATGTCCTTTGAGTCTCTTCCAAGTGAGGAGAGAAAGAGAGGAGTGTAAATTTACTCTTCTTGTTGTTTCTGGGCTCAGAAGCTCCGTGATCTACCGGTTTTACTCAGAATCAAATATCACTTCAAAACCTTCTAAAATTATTGACAACTTCCAAGTTTCTCAACAGGATTGTGGCAAGTACTTAAGCTTTATTCTGTGAACTTAACTACTAACAAATCTTAGAGCACATTAGCTCAACATGAGCTGGCAATGTGTGCTCGCAGCCCAGAAAGCCAATGGTATCTTGGGCTGCATTAAAAGAAGGGTGGCCAGCAGGTCCAGGGAGTTGATTCTCCCTCTCTACTCTGTTCTCATGAGAATCTACCTGGAGTACAGTGTCCAGCTCTGGGGCCTCTAACATAAGAAGGACATGGACCTGTTGGAGCGAGTCCAGAGGAGGGCCACAAAGATGATCAGAGGGCTGGAGCACCTCTCCTATGAAGACAGGCTGAGAGAGTTGGTGGTGTTCAGCCTGGAGAAGAGAAGGCTCCAGGGAGACCTTATAAGCGCCTTCCAGTACTTCAAGGGGACCTTACAGGAAAGATGGGGAGGGACTCTTTATCAGGGAGTGTATTGATAGGATGAGGGGTAACGGTTTTAAACTGAAAGAGGATAGATACAGACAAGATATAAGGATGACATTTTTTACGATGAGGACGATGAGATGCTGGAACAGGTTGCCCATAGAAGTTGTGAATGTCCCCCTGGAGGTGTTCAAGGCCAGGTTGGATGAGGCTTTGAGTAACCTGGTCTGGTGGGAGATGTCCCCTGCCCACGGCAGCGAGGTTGGAACCACATGATCTTTAAAGTCCCTTCCAACCTAAACCATTCTATGATTAACAGCTTGCTTAAGAATTTGGACAGTGGTGAAGAGACCATTGCTTGAGGAACAGCCATACCCAGTAAGAGCAAAGGTCCGTCTTAAGCAGCAGCCTGTGCACTGTGTGGTGTAGCGTATCACAGAATCATAGAAGAGTTTCAGTTGGAAGGGACCTTCAAAGGTCATCTAGTCCAATCCCCTGTAATGCACAGGGACATCTTCAACTAGATCCATTTGCTCAGAACACTGTCCAACCTGACCTTGAATGTTTCCAGGGATGGGGCATCTACCACCTCTCTGGGCAACCTGTTCCAGTGTTTCACCATCCTCATCATAAAATATGTCTTCCTTATATCTAGTCTGAATCTACTCTCTTTTAGTTTAAAACCATTACCCCTTGTCTTATTGCTACAGGCCCTACTAAAAAGTTTGTCCTCATCTTTCTTATAAGCCCCCTTGACGTATTGAAAGGCTGCAATAGGGTCTGCCCAGAGCCTTCTCTTCTGCAGGCTTCACAACGCCAACTGTCTCAGCCTGTCCTCATAGAAGAGGTGTTCCATGTTCTGATCATTTTTGTGGCCCTCCTGTGGACTCAATCCAACAGGTCCATGTCTTTCCTATGCTGAGGGCTCCCGAGCTGGATGCAGTACTCCAGGTGGGGTCTCATGAGAGTGGAGTGGAGGCGCAGAATCACCTCCCACAACCTGCTGGCCACCCTTCTTTTGATGCAGCCCAAGATACCATTGGCTTTCTGGGCTGCAAGTGCACATTGTTGGCTCAGGGATACCTCTGGAAACAGCAGTATAGAAATGCATAGATGAGCACTGAACCAAGAGTCTGGGCTTGTAAGGAGTGCTTCTCAAGTAACTGCCTAATTCATGGCTGAGGGGCCTCTGATTCTCTTTATAGTGGACAGCCTCCACGGGGTGGTTCAGCCTCGTGGAGTCTGAAAGAGTTTGCCTTGCTTTCCCTGACTGTGTTAGGTGGTCCTAGGTTGACTTGGATCTCAGCTTGGGCACTTAGCAGTTATGTTGTTAGGTAGTGCAGTGGATGTTTTCTACCTGGACTTCAGTAAGGCCTTTGACACTGTCTCCCATAAGATCTTCATAGACACACTGTAGATGTATGAGATGGGTAAGCAGTCAGTGATGTGGATTGAAAACTGACTGAATGGCCAGGCCTGGAGGGTGATGCTGATCATCACGAAGTCTAGTTGGACTCCAGAAACAAGCAGTGAACCCTAGGGATCAATACTGGGTCCAGTCCCATTTAACATCTGCGTTAATGATCTGGATGGTCTCCATCCTTGGAGACATTAAACGATCAGCTGGACATGGTCCTGAACAGCTGGCTCTAGGTGTTCCTGTGTGAGCAGGACCAGATGATGTCTAGAGGTCCCTTCCAACCACAACCATTCTGTGATTCTGTAGTCTGTACTGGAGATTTCATAACAGTGGCTGACTGGGAGATGAGCTCTTCTAAAACTTCTGTGTTCACGAGTCCCTCAAAACTCTTTGGTAGATGAGAAACTGAGACACCATGTTTGAATCACCAAGGGTGATTCAGTTCCTGCCCACTGCCTCTCTCAGTTCTTTGTAGATCTACTTTCTCCAACAGATTTTTTCCAGGCAGTGCAAAGAAATTCAAAGATCTGAGTGTTTTGCTTTGCCTTGAAGGGAGACAACTCTGCAATTACTACTGGTTTTTAAGTCTGAATGGAGAAAATGACGCTTTCTGCGTGAGGATGTAATGATAGGATAGAATAAAACTATGCTATGATAATTCATTGGCTTTTCAACTTGAAATCTTATTTAAAGCAAATACTTTTTAAAATCTGTGATTAGAATTCTTAATTTTATCACTGAGGTCCTGTTATAGGGCTGCCTCATTAATATCCTCCTACCTGCTAAGGTTTGGTAGCCAAACATCACTACCTTATCTTGCAAGCTAAAGACAGGACTTCTATGAAAATATGAGCACGAATCTGTGAATTCTTGTTCCTTGGTCCTGATGGGCTTTTTCTCTGGGATGTGCATGTGGGAAATGCAATGCCCATTGATGCTTCCACTAAAGATAACTGTTTCTCCCTGATGATTCAAGTGCTAGTAGCAGTACTAGTTGCTCAACTTCTGCTGCTCTTTGTTGCCACTGAAGACACTAAAGATTTTGAGATATGAGGGAATGTGGTAGGCTCTTCTATGTCAGGGTAATACTGATTGATGTGGTACAATATTCAGAGCCGGCTATGTGGCTTTTGGGATGTTTTCAAGGACATTTTACATATCCTTTTTAAAATTCAGTGTGTTTTCATTCCCATTTATTTGACTGTAGGTTCTGCAAATTTAGCTAGGACAAGAAATCGTCCAAGTTCAATAGTAACTACACACATTTCATTACCCATGTTCACACTTTTTCCCAGCCCAGCATTTAAAAGCTAGGCAAGCAATGAATTTAATTATATTGTAAAATATTGGAATTATTTCCAGACATAATATTGAGACCCTAGGGACAGTGACTTTTTGATTCTTGAAATATAACATGCCTATTTAGGTCATATTTTCAGCTGCAATGTTACTTGATCTTCGTAACAGATTTCAAGGAGGACGCAGCTTCTTTTAGAGGAGTATTGCACTGTACAGTGTGTTTGGTAGATGCGACGCAAACCATGTGGGTTCAGGATTTCTTCTGTGTTTCCAGTGACGTTAGTGGATTTGTATCTTAGTGTGAATGTAGTGTTTACTTGCTTGTCCAAATGATGCATTCATATTTTAGTTTTCAAAGAACAATAGCCTGTAACTTGATGTTACTTTGGTTAAAGGGAAACTGGGAGATAAAGGCATTCACAAGAGCACTTGGCTTGCTGAAACAGGACAGATATTACAAACAAACCTCTGGGCTATGCTACTGCCATAGAGAACTGCAGGGGCAGATCTGTGTGCCAAACGATTGGATTTTTAGGATTCTTTGTGGAAGTACATATGTATAAGGAGACTGTTGTTCAGAATATCACAGCCACAGATGATTGCTCAAGGTAGGTAAGGTTCTGCAGCACCGGAGACTTCTGTCCCTACCATTGCCCAGTATCCAGGATGCCACTTAACGCTCAATTTGCATGTGAAAAGCAAGTGGGAGAGACTGATGATCATCTGCTAACTCTAATGCAACTGCATATTAGAAGGATGGATGTGGCATTTGATGCTTTTTATAATAAGAATGCTCTGTTGCCTATGACCCATTGTTAATCTGTTACACTGTTACTGCAACTTTCAAAACAGCCAAATTAGGACTTTCAGTGAGAATTATGGATGTGTTTACTGATAATCACAGATGTGGGTTAGGCCCATGATACTCACAAATGTGTCCAAGCCCATATTCCTGCAGCCTTTAGTGGGGGGTCAGTAGTGTGTTTTGGAAGTTTGAGTGCCTCTGATGGGCAGGTATGACTTCAGAACTGATGTCTTCAGCTGAGCTGCGGTGCTTGGCTCTGGCAGGGCTCCTGAGCTGCATTGTAAAACATTTTGAACCATGGCTCAACCTGTTGGTAATAATAGCCAGTCTATTTGCCTGCGCTGATTATTTAGGCCTTGCTATGATGAATGAGTTCAGCTGATCTCTGCCTTTGGGCATAATTTTGTTTGTAATTACAAGTGCTGTTCTCTTAGGCCGTTTGCAGCTTTCTCTTGGTTCTAATTACACTAAAAGAAAGTTATTGGCTTTCGCAGATTTGGTTTCCTCCTTTCCAGAAATTTTCTTCGGATTGTTAATCCGAATGTTACATGAGGTCATAGCAGGGAACCTTGATGCAGTCTGAGAGCTTCTTTGTAGCATCAGTAAAACTGATAGAGCTAATGGAAGCTAAAACTAGAAGACTCTCCAGCAGAGGAGACAACCAGATAAACATTTGCAGATCATCTTGTCAGTGATCCTGCCAGTGATAGTATGTTTTGCAAAAGCCGGGTCTGTTCTGCCCTCAGAGTGTTTTGATCGCCTTAACTCTGGTCTCTTTTGGTTCACCACCATCCCTCCAGAGGAGTACGTAGGAACCTGTGGAGAGCTTTGTGTGTGAAATGCCCAAGCCATGTGTTTGGGTTTTTTTCATTGTGGCCAGGACTGCATTCCAGGTGTCTGCAAAGGAATAAGTAATAAGAGGAAGAGTAAAAGTAATGAGAGGAAGGGAGAACTGCTGGCTGCTACTCACTGCTTGTCCTGGGGAATAAAAACACTACTTTGAACTGCTGTAAGAAGACGACCGAGTGCAAGCTTCTTGAATCTCTTGATGGTTAAGTAAATTATGTGCATGTGTGTAGATGGGTTATTTGGAATTATACGGTGAATTTAATTTAAATTGATCTTCAAAGGAATATCAACAAACTGTTTCATTTGTCAGGGGAAATCACCTTTTATTGTTTTTAAATGAGAATGGTAATTAGAAGGAAGTTTGGGTGAAAATTGCTTCTTGGACTAGCTTATTACTTCAGTATTCACTACGTTACCAAAGGGAAATAGCCATGTCCCCATCTAATCTGAACTCATCAACAAGTGCTCAAAAACACGCGTGGTTTGTTAGTAAAGTCTACAATTAAAGGGAGGAAGGGAAATCCCTAGGACTAGCATGAACCTAGCATCCTAGGACCTGAAAAAAGCGTAAGCTTTCTCCCTTGCTGTCCATTCCCACCAAGGTCCGCATGGTCTAGTCCTAAATCAGAATTCTTGCCCTCATTGTAAGTGTTGTTTGCCCATGAAGTAGAAGGCCAAATTGAGAGCTATAATCTGAACAGGCTAAGAAAACTAGTGCTGAGTTCTATCAAGTCGAGAAGCAGATGCTTTTCTCTAAAGTAATATTCAGATTCATCATGATCAAATTAGCAAGGTCACTATTCCCTTAGGTGGATGTCCCTAACTAGCAATGTGGAAGGGTAAGGGCCAGAGTTTAGCCTAAAACCTATAAAGGAATTGGAATTTGTCAAATACTTAGCACTTAAATTTTAAAAGCAGATGGACACTTAAAGATAGGAACACCTAATGTCCTTGCATCTCCAAGACCTTCAGCTGCCTTTTCATGCATTCGTAGAGAGTGTTGACTCTCCTCCTGGCAACCTTTTTAAGAAAAGCTGCAGATAAATGTATCCCATTTTAGGTGTACAATTGATAGTTGGGTTCTGAAGTTTTGAGACGGCCTCTGTTGATTGGGCTTTGTGAGATAATGAACTGGTGCCTTGGGCTTTACTTGATACTCGTGTTCTCAAACATCCCTTGTCTGTTTCCACAGCAGTGTACGTACATTTATCTTAAGGAGAAAATGGTGTTTTGGTCTTTTGGGGGTTTTTAAATATGGTTATTCATGGGAGGGAAGAGGGATGTGAGCAGGAAGAATTATCGTGGGCAACTTAACAGACAACTGTGTTGCAAAGTAGCTTTATCTTTCATACACAGTTCCTCAGTCCTGTCAGCAGTAACTACCTGAATAATAGACAGAGGAAAAAAGTGTTTGGGTAGGTGTGGATTTCTACCAGAATGCGGTTTTTGAAACATTAGTGATATATTCTTAAGGTGTGCGTACTCAGCACAACATATTCATTCTTGATCGCCTCCTCATTCTTTTAGCCAATTAAAGCAATTTATTGGGGCATGAATATGCAACAAAAGTAATTCTCAAAAGATTTTTTTTTCCTCCACCCTGGTTATGAATGTAGTCTGCATTTTTTTCCATATGCCATTCCAACTGCTGGCACACGCTTACTAGTGTTATAACCCTCCACCTCATTTTGGGGAGGGACTCTTTACTGGGGATTGTAGCGATAGGACAAGGGGTAACGGTTTTGAACTGAAAGAGGGTAGATTTAGATTAGATATTAGGAAAAAAATCTTTACTGTGAGGGTGGTGAGGCACTGGAACAGGTTGCCCAGAGAAGTTGTGGATGCCCCATCCCTGGAAGTGTTCAAGGCCAAGTTGGATGGGGCTTTGAGCAGCCTGGTCTAGTGGGTGGTGTCCCTGCCCATGGCAGGGAGGTTGGAACTAGATGATCTTTAGTGTCCCTTCCAACCCAAACTATTCTATGATTCTTGAATGGCTTCGATTAAAGCTATGTATGTTGCTATTGCTGGCTATTTTTTTTGTTTTAAAAATTAAAATATTAATAATAATATAAAACTGAAAGACACCCCCCCCCAAACCAGCCTTCACTGGGCATGATTCTTGTATCTATTGAAGGAGATGTGTTAGGAAATTTAATACATATTGCTTCTAAACCCATATATACTGTGACAGGTGCATTTATAAATAGTAGGTTATATTGCGAAGAACTAATGGTGGAGGAATTACTGTGGAGATACCTAGAAGTTGTGGGTTTTTTTCAATGCTAACAACTAAGTAAGAAGTATAAAAATCTCAGTTTCCTATTAGCTATATTATTATAATAGTTGTGCTATCAAGATATTTAATTGTTAATGGTGACTTTTTTTGTGTCTTGCATCACAGTTTCCAGTCACTTGAAATCTTGGAAAGCACACATACATGTATAGCAAGTAAGCAGGTCTGCTTCACAGAGGCATCTTAATTCAGGTGGAATTTTAGAATCGTTTATATTCTGCTTTTGTTGCTCTTGTAAATTGCTGGATGACTCTGGATAGAAGATAGTTTTTGTTGTAAGAACTGTGGATTGTAGGTGTTGCACTTTTATAATGTCACCTTGTCAGCGTGTACCTGGTCCAAAGAGGACTGGGAATATTGTTTACAGCTGTTGGGCTAGCTAATGAATGGCTGTAACTTAAGACTGTGAAGTGATGCCATTTTACACTTGTCTGTCCAGAGTGGGTGCTCTGGTTGCTGAGCTCTTTTGGGGAAGTAGCGTGCGCTGTGGTGGGTCAGGTCCAGTGCCAGCAAGAAGCAGAAGACAATTTAATAACGATGCTGTCCACACAGATTGGCCAGCTGGACGCTTCCAAAGCAGGTGGCAGCATCTTTGTACTTGAGAGAGAAAAATAAAATGTGAGAACTTTAAATTGGACACATCATTCCCTACTAAAAAGCTATGCAAATTAGAAGCCTCTCATTAAATGCAAGCTAGAAGGAGCAGCCTCCCCATGTATTTGATCAGATTGTGTGGTTTTGATTGAAATTATTTCATTTTGTGCTGAGGGTTTACCTTTTTATAAATTACGTTTAGTTAACTTGAATGTAATGTGAGATGTCTGTCTCTGGTCCCTAGATAACACTGAAATTATACTAGTTACAATCTTACAAATCTGACAAATCCCTGGTAATCGTTATCTTGGTTGAAATCTAATTAATAGTAGTATAGCATTACCGTCGTACCTCCTTTGTGAAATTTAATAGTCACTTGGTGACTTTCAGACACTAGCTGCCTGGTAGGCATACATGCTGCAGTGGCAGACAAGGAACACCGCAATATGCAGGGTACTATGACATGCAACACTTAAGAAAGTTCTTATTGCTCAAGGAGGCATTTGAAAGAGCTTTGTGCTTGTGTGTGGGTTTTCTGGTTTTTTGTTGTTGGTTTTTGTTGGGTTGTTTTTTTTTTTTTTTAAATGGAATATCAGTGCACCCTGGGGAAGCGCTCCTCTAATTTTTTTTGTCTTTGCTTTAACTCTCTGCATGTGGCATGCATATAAATTGGAGAGAGCTGATTAATTTTTTCCCTTTTTTTATTTCCAGATCCCTGTGAAATATATACTGTTCCATATGTTTGCAGGATTATGCTTTGCTATGTTGTCTTAAGTTCCTTAGGCAGAATAAGGAATGCTTTTCCTTTTTTATAGCACCTAGTATTGTTCAGCTGAAGCTAAATATTTTTCCCCCTGATTTTAGCTCGTTTCGTGCTTTGGTTCAGAATCAGACTGGAAGTCGGGTCAAAGCTATAGTAAAACTATTCAATTAAAGGTCAGAGTTTCACTTGCTCTCCCTATGAATATTAGTACGTGTCTGAAACAGCACACTCTGATCATCAAGTTCTCTGCCAAAGCAGTGGGGTCAACCTGAACTCATGCAGTATAGGGAAGGAAAGAGGAAGGTGAGCATTCAACTCAGTTTTCTGGTAACTCAAGCCCTCTTACAAAGCTTTACACCTTCTAGCCTGTTTTCAATGCAGGTAGTTGAAATTTGTGTTTGTAAAGAACTTCCTCATCCAAACAGACAAACTTTGGTGTATCTGGATTTCACTGCAAGCACAGTGCCCAGCCGCGTGGGTAGATCACAGGACAGCTTAGCTTTGGGGTATGTATGAAGGGTCACATAACAGCACAGCAAAGTGCTTTATTGGTTTGGTGCTATTTGTGAATCGAACAGAGCCGTGATCCACCTGGAAATATTGCAAAGTGAACAGCAAGAGGGAGTTTTTCTTCTCCAGAATCTGTTTTTTTTCATTGGCTGCTGCCCATTGGAGGTTTCGTTAGTGACCACTAGGAGTAAGCCCATGACTCTCTGGTTCTGTTTCAGACTTGGATACACCCTCTGGGGTTCTTTCATTCAGGTAGCATGGCAGATGGGAATGCATCGCAATCCTATGCGCTGGGGTCAAAACCACCCGGAAACCACTCCAGCAACCACAGCATTGGATACTTGTAATACAATAAATATAGCCAGTAAGAAGGTATAAGATCTTCTCTCATGACTGTGTTGATAATTTCTCAGCTGATCAGTTGTTTTACGTTCAAACTCTAATTGCCACTACCACAGTGTGTTCTGTTCGCTGAATGCAGTATCTGGAAGGCTACCTGTTTTTGCTTGTCCCTTGTGTGCTAGCATTTTTTGAGATGGTTGGAGTTGGTTTGGTGACAAGAATCCTTTGTTAATGCAGATGAAAAGTTGGGTGCTGGAATACTGTTAACCAAAGGAAACACTTTTATGCTTTACAGCAAACTTTACATTAGACAGAAGACCGCATAGCATAATTACTCATTGATAGCGCCTTTCACTAAGCAACTGCATCTGTCCCGTTGACAGTTCATCCCATTTCAGATGCCAGTCCAGCCGCTGGAATTGACTCTCCTAGACCAGTGTCGGGCTACAGAAGCAGCAGCATCTTCACGAAAATCTTAGTGCATTAGTTTTCATTTTAGTCCTGATGAACACAAGCCTGAAGCAAAACAGTAGGAAGGGAGGAGATGAGGAGTAAAAAGCACAACCACTTTGAAAATTCCTAGAAGTCTTTTAAAAGATAGAAAACCAAAGAAAACTAGAGGAGGCCTACAGGCAAACATGACTTGTCTCTAACACACATCTAGTCTGGAATTTCATCATACCTCTGATTGAGGAAAGAAAGACCAATTATCCCAGGAAAACATGGATTGCATTACATATGCATTGACTGCTAAAGGGGGAGAATGTCGATTACTTAACACAAAAGTGCTGAAGCCATTAGTACAGCCTTTTAGAGTTGAAATAAACATGTGTATTATATGCCTGTGAATCCCAGTGGACAGCACAACTGGTGTCATATTCCACAGTGGATCCATTAGCAACATAATGTCATCTAACCACAGGCCATGCTAATGGTTTAAATTAGAATGTGTGGGGATTTTTTAATTTATAAAAGACACTGCTGCCTGATTAGAATGAACCTCTTCAGTTTAAAGCAGCTGCTCTTGTATGAAAACCCTCATGATACATCACTTCAAGCAATATCAAGGAATGGGAAGGTGTGAAACTAAGCTTTCCGAGCGTGCAAGAACTAACCGAGAGTTGAACAAAATCAAATGCATCCATGTGGTGCTCATCCATGTGTCTCGGAAAAAAGGGCTGGGGTGTCTTTAAAAGCAACTGAAATACAGCATGGGGAAGGTGACAAAGGATGTACAATGGTATGTTTGTGCAAACCCATTTTATAGCTGAAGATAATTGGCTCCACCGTACTATGGGCAACAATGCCCCACTGGCAGTAGTGGTGCTAATTGCTTGGGGTAGAGAAATAGGCAATTATCATAGGTCTAATGCAGAAAAGAATCTGTGTAAAGCAAAACTTTAAAAAGTTTTTTATCACAGAAAACAGAAGGACGTGTGAACTTGGAGGCTGCTACCCTTCTTTCATGATTGCTTTAAATGCCTCTGCCAGAGGTACGAAGGCTACTGCTGGGGCTTCAAACCTTTTCAGAAAACACAGCACTTATACAGCTTCCCACATAATTCCTCTATGAAAGCATTTCACCAGAAGGCTCTGTTACAGTAGGACACCGGTAATTCATGCTCTCCTATGGAGCTGGAGGGCAGACTGCTAACCTTAATATTGTATGGCTAACTAATAGTACTGCTAGCAGTACTTCCCTTTAAGTCTTCTATCTACATACTACTCTCTCCTTCAGAAAATGCAGACATGTTTTCCCTCCTCATCCTCTCCATTGCTTATGGGCCTAAAAATTCCTGTTCCAATAAGGAGTATTGGTTAAGCACAATAAATAAAGGGCTGCTTACAAAACATGTCTCATGTATTTTGGTGTGGGGAGAAGAAAGGAATGGAAATAATCTCTATTTTGATGAGTAGAGAAGCAGGATGGTGACCCTGTGTTCATAAAACTTATCTGAAATGGTTCTCACTTCTTTTAAATGAGATGCTAACTCCACCACAGAGTTCCTCCCTTAAGGTACTGACACCCTAAGGTGTCAGTAAGCTCAGTTCTCATACCTTACGAGCACTCATTCTCACTGCAAAGATTATTTGATCATAATTAGAGGCCTCCAGTCTAAATGCAGTAGTGCTATTATCTTGGACTGGCTGGACTAGTGGAGAGTGTGAGCAGAGCTCACAAACTGCTTAGTGGAACACATCGCAGCCTGAGCTTCCTTCCCTGCTGCACCAAGAGACACAACTTTTTTATTCTCAGTAAAAGCACTGTGGAGTGGCAGCAGTACCTGTTTTCTAAATGGGTTTGCATGGGTCAGCTACTAGAGTGGAACAAACCCATGCTGTGCTCACAGAAATCAAAAAGTATAAGTACCGTATCCCTGAGAGAAGGAGGAAAACTGTAATCCAATTTGTTGTATGGAGATGACAGCAGAGGTTCAGACAGAAGGGAAGGCAGGGTGAAGCGTGGTGGGAAAGTGATCCTCTTCAATCTGTATTGGAAAAGAGAGCAAGACAGCCTTCAGGGAAGGAAATTATGTTAGTATTTCTACAGTGAAATAAGCTCTAGACAGGTAAATCCTAACTCCTCACTGTACAGTGTCCCTTTTTGGGAAAAACTGTGCGTTTTGTTCCACCAAAAGGATTTCTGAATTCCACTGGTTGTTCACATGTTTTACATATATATCTATGCATATTTTAGGAGCACCGTTCTAGGGAATGTTTTAATTTCCTAGCTGTGTGCAGTTAGACCTCCCATACATTATTGTTTATATATGCCCTTTGGTGAAAGCCAAGTACACGCTAGGAATTTGGTCTGATGACTGAAGCTGAAATACTGGCCTCTGACTGCAATATTGAAGGTGGTACCTGCTTCTTTTTAAACAATTTCTTAAAGTCAAAACCAACTCTCAGACTATCTTTTCCCTGACAGAGCTAAAGGAAGATGGAATGTTCATTTACTTTTCTTCAGCACGAGGAACGGAGACTTTCTATGAGAAGCGATAACAAGGGCATTTTAAAAAGTACCTGTACTTCACACCCAGCACTGTGTGATTTCTCTTGGACAGGCTAAGGAGGTTAAATTGCAGCCTTAAGTAGAGCTGCGGTACTGCACCTGCGACTCCTGGCTCTGGAGCTAACTCCGATCCCTGTCAGGGTCGGCTGACAGGACTGGAGCAGATTTCACCAGCCCCGTGCTGAGCTCAGGCAAAGCGGCACAGCTCTGCCCCTGTTCTGCAGGTCTGCTGTGCCAAGTACTGTTCTGTGTTGTGCCCATTTAGCATTAACTTAGTGCACAAAGTAGCGAGAACTCACCAGTCCCCCAGTATATGGAAGCTTGAGAAGGATACTTTTACAACCAGCAGTGGTTGCTGCACCGGTAGGGGCACCTCTAATCGTGTTCCTAGTCCTGTTGTGGCAGCTGCTGTCAGGTGCTGAGCTGCAGGGACTGACTTTAGCTGCTGAGATGCTGCACTTACCTTCCTGGTCTGCTTATTCACTATGGAGCATGTCCCTTTTCTTTTGAGAAATGTGTGAAATAAAGTAGGAGGTAACAAAAAAAAATGAGTTATTCTCTAGTATCTCTGGTCCCCTAAAGAAGGCAGCACTGGTTTGCTTTGCGTTGTGGCACATCATACCTCACTGGCATCTTGCTTTTGCTGAAGGGGGAGGTCTGTAACTGTGTTGGTTCAATTGGGATGTCCAAAGTCAAGGTAACAGTGGTTGGATAGAGTCTCTCTGTGCTGAATGTGAAGAGAGTTGACTGGTTTTGAGCTGGGCAGGGAAAGGCTATATTCCCCTCGTGATTTCTGAGCAGCGGTTTTTGAAAACTCTTGCTAAGCCCCCATTAACTAGCTTATAGTGAATGCCCCAATGTTGCTTTCTTGTTCCTTGGCAGGCTCTGTTAGAGTGAAAAGCCTTTCCATGTGACTTATGCCAATTTCTTTGCTGGTGAGCTAGCTTGCTACCTTGGGAACCTTGAATTTTTTTTTTTAAATGCTGGGAAATGCAAACATGCATAAGCACTAGTAGCATCATCTAATTTGTTGAGCTAGCTGAATACAAGTCTTGTTTCCCATTTGCTATCGCTGTTGTGGGATTTATCACATAACTGTGAACAATCTCGTGTAGTAGACCTCGTTCTATAATATTACCTACCTACCACATACACTTTTTGCTTCAGAACCTTACAATCTGCCTAACATTTTCAAAATTACCGAAAGGAGCTCTGCAGGAATTAGACACCAACTTCCTGAAATGCTTAAAAAAATAAATAAAGCTGCTGCACGTTCTGAGGTATACCCAATATATAAGGAGCAAACTCTGAATCTGGGTTTTCCGTGGGTCTGACTTCCCATCTTTAAGTGAAGAATTTTGAAAACTTCACTGCACCTTTTCTTAAAGAGGCTTGTTTGCTATTAGTAAAGCAGCTGAACCCATTTGCTCCTTCTGACCTCATCATATAATCAGAATTCAGTATTGCTTGGAGCCTTTAACTGAGACAGGAAATCAGTTTTACAGTTCATGTTTGTATGAGAACGTTTAAGAAATGCACATTCCTGTTTTTCCCTTAGTTCAACAGAAGTTACAACTGAATTTGCATTTCCCCAGTTAAGGAATTTGTCTTCAGTTGGGGTAAGAAGATAAGACTTCAAAAACTGTGTTCAAAAATGGGAATACAAAATGAAAATTGGCAGCATGGCATAGTTTGCTCATCATATTTTTAAATATCAGACATTAATGTGTAATGTAACAGAGATGAAAATACAACACTCAAAGTGAACATTTGGTGTTGAAATGTAGTCGAGAGAACTCTGAACAATCTCTTCTGTAGTTGTCATGTTTTTGCAGATTGTTTGAATATTCCCTCCTCAGGGGGGAAGCTGATCCAACAGAGAAGTTTGGGATGGGCTGTAAAAAAAGCAAATGCCAAGTGGTTTTCTTTTGAGAAACACTAGTTTGCCACTTCTGCCAGTTCTGATCTTTTCATGGGGGTCGTGTTCAAAATGCCGGTGCAACTCTCCCCAACGTGTACAACTTTAGTGGAAATCCTTGGTGTGGGATTATTTTAGCCTGGTTATCCACAATTAGCATTCTTTACACATGAATATGGTCTATAAGAGGCAAATCGAGCACATATTTGGCTTGAAACATCAAAATCAGTCACTGAAGTAAATTTAGAAGGGCAGTAACATTTTCTTGTCATTGTTGTTTTCCCCTCTTTGAGGGAAAGAGTCATCTTTTATCAGATGTCGTCTTTGGCACCTATGGTAGCAGATACTTGAGGGACTTTGCCTGTGCATGATAGCAGCAAGGAAAAGCTGGGCAGCCAGGAGAACTGAGGCTTTGAAACCGCAGCGAGAGCCTAGTGTGGAGGGGGATTGGGGTATGAATCTGATGTGTTTCATTGTGTTCACTTGAGGGAAAGGGAAAAAGTAAACTTTTGAGAAGCTTGGGAAGCTTCAAAACAAATTTTATCCTGTGTTTTTTATCATAGTGCAGACTGATTCAGTGAAGCCTACAGAGACTTCACTTTCACATCTTTGGTACCCCCACTAGGCTTATTAGGGTTGAGCTGCCTCAGCTACAGCTGAGCAAAATAAAAAGTGAGATCATCTATTATTTTTTGACCATGTATCTTGATGACTTGGCTTCAGTAGTGACATATGGGACTTTCTCTTCCACAGTAGATTCCTTCCAGCCTTGGAGAGCCTTCAGTGCCCTCACCATAGCCTTCACTGGAGTGCCAACTTAGCAGAGACCTCTCAGTTTCAAATGACATGATAGATTGCTATGGTGACAGTTCTGTTGTGCAAAGCTGCCAGCAGGAATGGGTTAGACTTAAAGGGAAAATTAAAATAAATTAAACCCTTGCATTGTCTTAGTTTCAAGCTGATGAGTGACGGAGTAGTTTAAACTTGGTTCTATTGAAAAGGGACCCAAAAATTCTACCATTCTCTTGCAGGGCCAAGATTTTTATGTCTTATTATGGGGTCCTTTATCATGTTTGTACTTTCTGTTTTGAGCTAAGGTGCAACTTCGAAAGCACATCCAGTGAGCCTTGGAGTAGTTATCGAAATAGTAAATGATCAAAAATTAAATCATGTACTTTAATTTCTAAACTGGATTTGTTCACTTTCAGTTTCTAGACCTTTGTTTCTTCATTGGGGATTTCTGTCATCAGAGATCTCTTCATGCAGACATTTAGGAGAGAGTGTTTCTTACTTCCTTTCTGCTTTTCCTAGACCTTAACTTATTTATGTGGCTTGTTTCTAAAATTCTTCTGATGTGGCACCCCTTGTCTCTCCCATCCCCTTGAGTAAAGACACTTGGACTACACAGAGCATTTCAGGTATTTCTCTGGCCACTTTCTCAGTCCTGCCTTGTATCACATGCTTGAAGACCTGTCAGTCAGATTGACCCTCTGCTATTGGGAAGTCCTAACTGTGGAGAATTTCTGTTCCCCTTTCTGCCTTACAGTCCTTACTCATTTACTATGTGGCAGTGTATTCAGGATTTCACATTTTTCCCCTATCTTACAAGCAGAGTTTTACATCCAAGATATTTTGTCATGTATTTGATTTGTTTAACAATCCTTACCACTCAAATGAATCATCTTATTCCAAGATCAAGTTCATCTGTGTAACAGATCCATTGTCATTATTATTAACGAGTTTTCCAGTTTTCAGTACTGAATGAATCCTACTTACAAGGATTTAATAATGATCTGAAGGAAAATGATACTGTGTTGTTGAATGTTTCCCACTTAATTTTTTTCTGTGCTCTACTGCTGCAGTAGTTACTGGCTTACGAGTTGCAAAGGTATGTATTTTTCTGTATTGCTGTGTGAGACTAAATCATATATTTGAGAGTCCTCACTGTCTGTAGAAAAATACCAACAATATGACTGTATCTTTTATCTTGCTGACTTTTTCATAGCAGTTTCTACTACACTTAAATCAATGTCAAGCTTATCAGCCTAGGAATTGACTGGATATTGCCTGGATTTTTATAGGGATGTGCAAAACATTGAAGAATACGTTACTAGATCCCATTGAATAAAGGCACTACTGAAATATGAATAAAGAACTACTGATATACTTAAAAGTGTTAATACCTGTCTTCCTTCTTATGAACCTGTATTCTAATCCATCCTATCAACTGAAAGGATGCCACAAATAAATAAAAAGGACAGAAAAAACCCAACCCCCGCCCCAAAAAATTCTGAGCATAACAGAACTGTGAACCAGGGACAGTATGGAGAGTATGGTCTGTCATATGCATGTGATTTGATTGTTTTGTTTTAAAGGAAATGACATTAGGTGAGGAGAAGATAGATGAAATAGCCTAATCTCCTCTGGTTTACCTGTTTAGCAACGGTGCCGGCTCTGCTGTTGCACATGGGGATGTGACTGAAGAATTTGTTGTGGTGTTCTCCTGAATGCTACTAAAAAAATTAATCCAGATAAATTTGGACTGAGATCTGGTGAATTGAAGAGCGTCAGGAAAACTATAAATGACAAAGAGCAATGTATTGTGTATGATGAAGGGAGGAGAAATAGTCAGAGGCTGCTGAGGGGTGAGGTGTTCCTCAGCTTTCATTACTGATCCATGAGAAGAAGTAAACAAAATGTGACTCGGTTTCACAGATGCTGCTGTGTTCTGAAGGACTGAGAATGCTGCTTAGAGTACAAAAACAATGCAGAGGCGAATGAGTGGGATTAGAAACAAGGAGAGAAGATGGAAAATCTAGTCTGTGTGTCTAGAAGGAAAGAACATAAAAAGCACAAGTTTGTCTACAAACATAGACTTCGTTAGAGGAAAAACTTAAGCAACAGGAACGTTTAAGGAAATGTCTGTCCTCTGACCAAACTGAAAAGGCTATTGAAGTGTAATATGGCCAGTCACGCTAACATGTTTGTGCTGTTCTGTGTACATGCAGGAGTATCGTTACATACAGTGGGCAGTGGAGTGTATGTGTGTTTTTTCAAGTAAGGTATAAAACAAACTGTCTCTATAGGAAAGGTGTTCTTTAATCAGCAGGTCTGTTCTATATGGAAGGGAGGCAAGATTGTCTCAATCTTTACCTGCATGCATAGAACATAGCTTTTCTGGTGCCAACCATCTGGCCAACAATTTCAGGAATGTGAAAACAAACTTTCCAGCCTCAACTACCAGCTGATGCGGTCTCTGCAGGTTTCCTGAAGCCCCTGCGAGAAGGGCCTCATAGCAGAGAAACTTTGGAGGCACAGTGGATGGCTTGTGAAGCTGCCACTTGAGGTGCAAGGGTAAGGTGATGGGGATTTTCATGACTGTTACGCATAGCTGTAGAGCCATGTCCTCTTATTTGCTTTTGATATTAGCACCTCTGGGTTTCCCCACTGTCCCGTAGTGTCTTTATTGGGAAAGACTATGAACAAACTTTTTTTTTCCTTATTTATATTTGATTGATTTCTCCAGACCTCTTATTGTTTCCTTTTATTCCCCCATCCCCTTTGCCAGGTTGAAGAGTCCTACTCTAATTGAGCATTCTTTGCATAGAAGCTGTTCTGTTACCTTTGAGGTAACTTTTGAGGGAGAGAAATGGAAGTCTTTCTCTTAATTACCACTAAATATGTATTTACTGTTTCCTATTAGTGCAAATTCAGGTTTCTGAAAATTGCCTAGATAAAAGATTAGAGCAGAGGTGGACAATTTCCATATCCTGCAAGTTGGGTACCCAAAAGTTCATTTGGCCAAGCAGTTCAAAGTATGATCTGAACAGTAAGAAACAAGGGCAGAGAGGAACTGAGGAGCTGGTTGCAAGAGGGTATCCTGCTGCTTCCTAGAGCTTCATCTTTTCCCTTCCAATGAGGAAGGTAAGTCATTGCTTTGCAGCAGCCTTTGGTTGTTGGCCTTACAGATGCTCTTGGGTCACTTTTCCTTACAAATAGTGGTCGAGATTCCATGTGCTCCAGTGTTGCAGAAGTGGCACTTTACATTTCTGCCATCTCTTGTGCTGGATTGTGTTTTTAAGGGATGTCAGAGCCCTGGTCTCCAACAGTGCATCTAAAGCACACCAAATTTGTACTCTCTCTGCTCAGATGCAAGTATGTGTGGAATGCTAATATATTGCTCCTACATTGCCTATTTTTAAGATTATGAAAAGCATAAAGTGCTTCAACTAAGACAACTTATTTTTGCTCTATGTTTTGCTGTCTTGTGAAAATATACTTGGCAAACCTGCTAATCAATGTTGACTGGTCTGCTGTGTGCTGTCTTATCTGTGTTTGACTATCTTGTCCATTATGATTTGTTGAATATAATTTTGTTTGTTATAGCCTAAATTTTGATGAAAATTCTTAACATGTCTGCTCACTCAAAATGAGATTTATTGAGGGTGATGGAAGAACACTTATAATGTGCGGTGTACTGAATGAAAATACACTCATAATAATTGCATTTGTTTTGTATCTGCATTGGTAAAAGATTGCAAAGAGTTTGAATTAAGGCAAGACGACTGCCAAAAAAAGGATAGGATACAGATTACAAAGGGATGCAGAAAATTTTCTTTTGACTTGCCTTGTTTCTCTCAAGACTGAGTATTTTATCTCCAAGCTGCACAGTATTTATGGGGTTTCTTCTGGACCCCTGCTTCTGGTAAGGAAAACTGGTTCAGATGTCAGTCAAACTCCTGAGATTTAAGCCTTGAACAGAGAACGAGTTTTGCATGCTCTTGCTTCCAGTCATATGTAGCTGCTTCTTGGACTGCGGGTAGAAGAAGGGGCTTTGGGAGAGGAATGTGACTGCATCAGAATCATGATGCCACTGGGCAGTGCTAATGAGGAGTGGCTGTACTACAGTCCTGTCTTATCCTCTGCCTTCCCTTCCCTACCTACTGGCACATTCCTGGCTCATTTGCTCTCTTGTCATTGTGGTATCCGAAGGAGAGATTGTCTCTTGCTGTGTGCAGGTCTGGCACAACGAAATCTTGAAGTGGAGGTATTGGTGTCTAATAAGGGTAAATATTTCAAGAGCGTGGAAGAGTTCTGTCCTCGGATTCTGTCTGGCAGCCCTGGGGCTTGGAGTTGTCCGTGATCTATTAAGGTCTTGCTGGTATTCAAAGGCCATGTCATAATGCTAATTATCTTTTTCTATGCCTTACTGAAATATTTTGATGCAATTATGGTCCTTTTTTTTTTACCCTTATAGCTACTGCATGACTGTTAATTGTTACTCTTAAAAGTCTGGCAATTTTTCAGTATATGTGCTAAGTCTCAAGCGTCCTGCACCTTTGTATATGATTCAAGATGGGTAAGAAGAGTTCTAACCTTAAAAAAACAAACCAAACCACACCACAAAAACCTCCAAGCCCTCCCCAACGCTATTCTTGTCACCTTGCTTTAATCTCTTTCATAGCACTAACTGGGGTAATCCTAAAACTTCACTGTAGTTCTGTCATCAAACCATGTAGCACAGGAAGGCAGAAAGGTGGTGGTATGTGAAATATGTCAAACAGAACAGAAGCATGTAATATGGCCTTGCTCGGTCACTTCAAAATCATCATCTTTCTTGCTGCACACTGTGTGCAGCACCTGGCATCATGCTGTGTCCTGCAGCAGCGTCCCTCTCCCATGCGTTTGTAGAGCGCCATTCAGTGAGGGTAACCATGCTGTAAAAAACATATATTCAGAGCAAATGGCGTATTTTCTGCATAATTCTGGAATTTAGAAAAAGTTGCTTCATTTCTTCTTCTCTTTATTAATTAGAAGTTAAAAAAAAAAATAATCTGGTTATCTTCTAGTACGTGAGTCCAGGATA
The DNA here is from genome assembly GCA_013398915.1 of Dromas ardeola. Taxonomy (NCBI): domain Eukaryota; kingdom Metazoa; phylum Chordata; class Aves; order Charadriiformes; family Dromadidae; genus Dromas; species Dromas ardeola. Next base: position 174,609 of record VYZM01015363.1, read on the forward strand.
AATAGTCGCATGGACTGTTCTCCAGAAAGGGTGGTGTGGGCCCCATGAATGGCATGTTGTCCTCTGCTTTGGGCTCACTGACCTTCTGGAAAACCTTAGGCAAGTGCATCTAGCACTACATTTGTCTGTCTTGTCAAATTCTTGGGGTCGTGACTGATTTTTGCTACCTGTTTGCATAATTGTTGCTGTTTGCATTCCTATCCATAAAAACACTGTGGCTTGCTTTCTTTCACTTGTTAGGAGAATAATGTTGTCACCTGTATTATCTAGAGGCAGGCTGGCTCTGGCTTCTCTCCCTTGGCTCAAGTCAGCAAGGCCTTGCTAAAATGTCTTGTATCTGGTGATCTGGTTAAGAAGTCAGCAACCTGATGATATGTAAGGTAAAACCTGCAGAGACTGTGCTTCCGTGTCTAAGTCTATTAAAGTGAAAGAACAGAAGGCTTACAGCCTAAAGCTTAATTAAACAAGTGGATTTTCAGCTAATGTACTGGAGAGACGAATTGCTGTGTGTAAATGATAATAAGAGACTTCCCTGTTTAAAAAAAAAAAAAAAATAGGAGGGAAAAAACCTAAAGAAAAATAGCTGTCAAATTATTCTGAAAGCCACTGGTTTACGTGTCAGTCAGAGGATCTTGCTGCTCATGGCAACAGCCTTTACTGACACAAGATTAGAAACTGCTTTTTCAACTGTCATCCAGGACTGTACAAATAATTGATTTTTAGGTTCAGCTGCCAAACTAAAAATAACAATAAAAAATGGTTTAGAATGGATCACATGTGAGACTTCCACCCCCCATCCAAATGGAAAAACGCCATTATTTTACATGAGAAACTATTACGTTTTTTAATGTTATTTTTCAATAAAAGCGAAAAAATAAATTGATAGATTCTCCTTATAGATGTGTTAATTGGTTTCTGTTCTGATACAGCAAAGATAGGGGTTTCTAAATATTTCATACTGGATTTGAATATTTCATAATATCAATTAGCTATACTTTTCTCACATAAAGGGTCAAATTTTGAAAGCTGTATGTGGCTATGTACTGTATTGTTCTCAAGGAATACAACTTGAGAATCTGATAACATCTGATTGCATGTTCATAAGATTCATAAGGGGAAAGATTGTGCTGCCTTTGAGATTTGAATCCTCATTTTCCCTTAAAGAAATCAAGTACTTGAAACCTCTAATGTAACAAAGCGCAAACGAAAGTGTACAACTCCCTTTCATCTCCTTGTAGGTAGGTAGGTCCAAATAATATCTTGTGACAACACAGTGAAATCAAAGGTGGTGTTTGTCTTCAGGATGTATTAAAGTGCCTTTTGAAATCAGCTGGGAGTTAGACCGCACTCACTCCAGGTGCTGGCACCCTATGCTCACGACCCCCTGTGCCCAAGGTGTCACTCCAGTTGTCGATACTTAAGTTCACCCACTCCAGTCTTCCCAGTTGATAGCACTGCAGACCCCTACACACATCCATACACACAGAAAAGAGGATCCCTCACCCAGCAAAATAGATAGAAATGGAATTTCATAAAAAAATAGGACAGATGGTGCTGATCAGGGGCAGGGCATTGTCAGACAAGCGTACAGGGCAGCCCTGCTAACAGCAGATTGGTCCTTTTTATCCCCTTATCTCTCTATTTCCCACAGTTGTTCCTCTTCAAATCACCTAGATCCATCCTTTTCCCTGCCTTTGATTCTTCTCCTAAACATCGCGTAATAAGTCCTATGCAATCCCCAAATGCTCTTTGTCTGCATCCTGTAACATGTGTGTCCTGCCATTGTGCGTCCGTGCTCCTTTCTCTGTGTGCAGACCAGCTTTTATCATGTAACCTAATGCTCTTATCTTGGCTTCTTTTTTCAGTCAGTTCATATGTTTAAGGGGGTCATGGTGCCTCAAGGGCCATGTGCATTCTCTTTTCCACGAAATTCTGGATGTTTTTTAGCTGAATACAGCACAGCCTTCAGTAGCACCGAGCTGTGTTTCAAGAATAATATCTCTGGGAGTGTGTTGCCTGAGTTTTTGCTTTCACTGAGACTCTGGTCTCAGAAAGACTGAGATCAAGAGGTGACTGAGTTTACTGGGAAATGGAGTTTAATGTCAAAGAGGCTTAAATATTTTGCCACCACCAAATTGGAATTTTGTCCATTTCTGAGAAAATTGTCAACACTTGTGCTAAGTCTGGAAGAAAACATTGATTTTTTTTTTTTTTTTTTTTATTTTAAACTAAGCTCTGTTATTCAGTTCTTAGTCCTTGTGACTTCTGGTTTCTGTCTATCAGCTGCAAATGCAAAAAAACCCTTAGACAAATCGTCTTCGTTCTGACAGATCTGTGTTCTAGCAACTTTACGATACACCGCTTTGTGTACCAAAACCTACATTAAACTCAGTCCATTAGTAGTAAAAGGGCCCTGGTAGAAGAGCCTGTTAAAAAATAGGTCCTAAGACTTTGTGCTGTTGCGAGAAAAATGTTTTTTTAATCCTCTATCAAGACTCCAGTCACTCTGTGGCTTTTACTTATGTTGGAGCCAATGGAAACCTGTTCTCCGCATCGCACTGGGTTTCCATAACATACTGTTTGTGGAGCTCAGCTCTCCTAGTTATTTCTGTTGCCAGTAGTTCCGGAGACAAAAATGAGTTTATTTCTGCAGCTACCACAAAGACACCATGCTGTAGGGTAAAGTGAACTGCCATGGAGTAAGACTATCTAGGGACCTTTCTCCTTTCTGACCAGAATCCAATGACTGGTATTGACTATTGCTCTTGGCAAGCAGGAGGCATAAAAAGAGGATATCAGTTCAGAAATAACCTGGTCCTAGGAAAAGTCCTTTCTAGCCTTTATGGCAAACCTGCCTTTCCGGTTGTTATGTTCTTGAAGTGTCTGTGGAGCAGCTTAATCCCTCTGTGCTCTGGCTGCGCTCCCAACCGGGTGGCTGTGGCTGCAGCCATCCTGAGCTGCACACAGACAAGAGGTCGTTCCGCTTCTGTGCCGTCTGCGCAGATCTATCTGCAAGGAACAAGGGCTTTCAAATAGAAAACCAACAGAATACCAGGAATGACACAGGAAAAATAAGCAGCAAACATTAATCACTGGGATGCTAGTAAAGCAGTTCTTAAAAATGCATTTGGATGCATGCTATATTCGTTAGCTTGATTTTTCTCTGGGGTTCGCTTAGTCAGATTTGGAGGTAATGATTTTCAAAACTTCCTAGGTGACTTCAGTGCATGCCTTGTAACCTAAGGGAGAAAGGTCTTTTATCTTCCCATGTATCTCAGCTGTGAGACTGGCTTCACAGCAAAGAGCTTGCCTACCTTTGTCTAAATAAGCCATGTGTGATAGCGCTGAGAGCTCTGTTCTTTTCCCTTGCCACATGGCAGTGTTCACACCTCAGCTGTTCCCCGTCTATACATATTCAGGAGGAAGTTGCAAGACCGTGGATTTTTTATTAATAGGAAAATTGCTTTCATTGTCCCTGTGTAAATTTGTACATTTTTTTTATTGCTGCAATTGGATTTTTTTCGTGTACGCACAGGAATCCAGGGGTAGGAGACTTAAGAAAAATGGAAAGCATTGTGACACTGGAAAGCAGCAAACTTGTAATGATTTTTTTGAAACATATGCTGAAAGAAGGTGTTTTTTTGCCATGTGGACATACTTCAGTGTGGACTTGCCATAGGGGAAAGGAAGACTTTCACGTACTGTGTAAATGACTCGCCTAGTGATGGGGATATTATATGGGACACAACTGCAATTTGCTATGCACCTGTGCACTTGCTGTAAGCTGTGCCGACATTTCTGTTTGGTACAGTGGGTATAATTTCTTCTGCAATAGGTGACAGCCTGTGACAGATCCTTTCTGAATAAAGGGCAGTTTCTCCAAGGCTCTGTCAGATCCTGTCTCCTTGCAGCGAAACATCAGGAAGTTCCCAAGGTTTTCTATCCAAGTTGCATGGCCTTCTCTTCCACGTTGCCCCTCTTAGCTGCTTTTTCTTCAGTTAATTTCTGCTCATCACCTAACATGAAGTCACCTTGGCTGCTGTTCAGTGCTAAACAAAACAGCCTTGTCCCGAGGAAACAGCACAAAGGAGAGATTCCAGTGACATTCTCTAGCCTCTGAAGAAAAAGCTTGTGTTGTGCAAGATATTCTCTTTATGTTCTATAGCAAATGGAGCTGTTAAATACGGTTTTACCAGAGACATAACTGATTATCTCCACAGCAGTTGAAGACTGTTTCAGAGAACATTTCACAAGGCAGAGCTGGGGGGCTAATGTATGTAGTGCCATGAGACTTCCCTGTTGCTAACCGGAATTTTTCTGTGGAGCCTATCAGCAGCAGATGAGGCTCTCATCTGTCTGCTTCACGTATCTGACAGTGCAGGGCTCCAGGCAGCGTGGTGTGGGTATGGGAGGGTACAGCTGCTCCGCAATGCAAAGCTTGGTGTGGTGTGTGCAGAACTAATGGAGGAGAAAAACCTGCCATCCCTGCAGATCCGCTTCTCTCCTTCTGAATCTGCACTGTGCAGTCAGAGCATCTCCTGCAGTAATAACTAACTTTGTTTCCTGTAAGGTCCTGTGAAAACACAGGCTTAGGGAGAGCTGGATATTTATTCTTTGCTTCACAGTAATTTTATTTTTTTTTTTAATAAGGAGAAAGAGATTAGGAACATAGAGCATCTGGGTCAGGGTTGAGGTATGGGCCACAGACTGTGGCCACGGAGGCTCCCAGATATATAGCAAGAAACACAGTGCCATTGGGGCTTCTGTTTCCCCTCCACCTCAAGCAGCAACAAGGCTTGCCCTTCATCCCAACCCTTTGGCAGCCCCTCCAGGAAGCCAGTGACCTACACACAAGGACCCAAGTAGGCTCAGTGTTGCCACCTGTTGCATGGCTTTCTATATGGCCTTTAAGGCTCCCTGGTGTCTTAGCAGGTAGGCTGCTGGAGACCAGTGAGGCCCCATGAAAACCCTGACAGTATTTGAGCTCTCCCAACACAGGCCATTTCCATGAAATGCTCTGGATTTGATGAATTGCCTTCCCTTTACTTCCATCGAATGCTTTCTCACCTGCTCTGGCTGAAGGTATTGTGTTCATAGAGAGAAGTACAAATCCTACGAACAGTCCTGTGACAATGGCAACGTTTGAGAGCGCAGTGTTTGCTGTGTCCTCTGTGGATAAAGGGAGAGAGCAAAGGCTTACTGAAATCTGAAAGTGTGCTCAACTTCAGTTGTGACGGCTCTGACTTGGCCTCCTGCCCTGCACCTGTAACTTGCTGTTCTAGAGGGCTGAAAAGTAAAGTGGTGTCACACTGGTGTCACTGGCACAATGGGTAAATGGAAGCAGTTGAAAAGCTCAGATACAAATTTGTCTGCTCTGGGCATAAGTCTCTGCAATGTGGAAAACACTTGGGTTTTTTGACAAAGGTGGTTCTAAAAAGCTGAGCACTAAAAAAAAAAAGATTATTAACAGTTAGGGGACGTTCCTGAAAACATTGTTCTTGCAAGGACTTCCATTGTTACACCACTGGAAACATATTCCTGCTCTAGTGTCCCAATCCTTATTTACAAGAAACTTAAGGGAGTTGGATATTCGGTTTGCGACCTTTTCTGTTATCATACCTAATTCTGTTATCCCACCTTTTTAGACCTTTTTTAAAATGATATTTGAGGTTCTTGTGCCTCTGTTTTGGTGCCCAGGGCTAGATCTGCAAGTTAAAACTTTCCTTGACCTTCAGTCAGCAACGTTGGGCAGTCACCTAGGCATCGCTGCCTGCCCCAACAACTTTCTAATTCATCTGATATGAGGACAAAGTATGCTTCCCAGTGTTGGGGGTTAACTTGATATAATGAGAGGATACCACATGAAATAGCTTACCATGCTTAGTGGTGAATGGTGCGACTGAGAACAACTCCACCACATTTTTACTTTTAGCAGTGTCTTTGCTCCTAAGCTTTCTGGGGATGATTTCTGCCAGTCCCTCCAACAGCAGTAAGAAATAATGAAAGTCAGGAGAAGGGTCACTGCCACCGAGTTGCTGTGCCAGGCTGAAAGCCCAACCCATTAAATGTGAAAATCCATTCATTTTTTAAGTTTTGATTATGTCTTTCTTTCAGACCGAGGCCAGCATAGCCTTAGCAACGTAAATAGGTGGATGTGCTTTGGGTCACATAATTTGCAGGATGTCTCTAACTGTGGAAAATTTTGTTGTAAATGTGTGGTTAATGCCTTCAATTATTATCTCTAATCGAACAGACACAGAAAGGGCCCACTTTGTAAGCCCCGATAAGCCTACTGCACAGCTGCTAGGAGAGTATTGAGGCCTGGCGGGATCGAACTGTATTGCATTTTGTCTTTTGTAAGCATAGCGTGTTGTCGGAGCCTAGCCGAAAAATATGAGTGATTGTTGAAATTCCATTCCTTTAATCTGCTGAGTACTGATGTCTGAGAAGACAGAAAGGCTGTTTAGTAAATACACCCTCGCATTGTCATTAGTATTAAGTAATGGGACTTTAATATATTTAGATCATAATAATCTATCAGCTTAATATCCAGTAGTCAGCGGGAAGTCCTCAACCACAGTCCTACCTCCTCTTCTTCATTTATCAATGAGCTCAAAAAAGAGAAGCCTGCAGCAGTGTAAATACAGTACTTATTGAAGGACAGAAGAAGCTTGCAGGCCATATCTTTTCAATCACTAATATGTGGGGTGTGAAAACTATTTGAAGACATTTTTTCAGATGAAAATGCAAGTTTTATAAGCAAAACCTTATTTTTCCCCTCAAAAAGTAGTTTTGGTGCTATTCTGGCACTTTTTCATTTGGAAATTTTGGATTAAAATTATAGTCCTGCTTTATTTCATAAGGCACCTACTTATCTCTCTTCCCTCCACTCCTTCCCCCCATCCCCCTGCCCCCCTCCGCCTCCAGTTTTTAAATCTGGAACCAACGTGTCAGGTGAAAAAAAAATACTTTTGAAAACCTCCAACTGAAGAGGGAAATTCTGGGGGAAAATTTTTATCTGTATGCAGTGGGGAGATAATTTTTCAAGCATGTCTCAATGACTTGCTTGAATTTGTAGAGAAATGGCAAGTCTGGAATTAGAAATCATGTCTGCTGAACCTCAGCTCCGCATTTCTAATGCAGTTAGTGCTTCTCCCAAGGTGGGTGCTTTTAAAATGATGGCACAATCACAGAAATCTGAGATGTTATGAAAAAGGAAAACACAGTATTTTTTAAAAACCTTGATAGAGCATCAGGGCAGATGGCAGTGGGAAAGAGATGAAAAGCAGTCCCTTGTGCAAATAAAATACATTATATTCTGTTCACTTCGGTTATGGAGCACATTGCACTGAATTTCATAGCACAGTGTTATCGCATAAAAAATATGCAACTGGAAGTCCATGTTGTTGCAACTGCCTGCAGTTAAAAAGGCAACA
>VYZM01015363.1:182467-197266 GCA_013398915.1 Dromas ardeola
TATATTTTTTTTTTTTTTTTATGTGGGGGGCTGGGATGCAGACAGCACCCTAAATTGGTTTCTTGGCCAATGGCAGCCGTGAGAAATTTAATTTACATTGTAAAAGAGATAATGGTCCAATCATTAGGACTGCCACATCCTGGGCCTCTCGAGCATGATTAGACAAAAGAAATTTGCATGAGTGCAATTAATTACTGCAGTCCTGGTCGAAGGTTTTATGACCTGCACCTTCTGCTGCTATGAAAGAGGGCATGCGCTGGCCTGACTCATCTTAGCAAAGTATGTGGGCTTCCAGCTACAGGAAGGTGGGTGTTCCCCACAGGTAGTTACAACTGGGCGGCAAACATCAATGCAAAGAAAAGTGTGGTCTGGAGGAAACCTCTGCTGGCTGTCCACTTGGTGCTGGTACTTCTTGTCTGGAGTCTGAATACGTTAGACCTAAATACCCATCAACAGTGAGACAGTGTGAGAGGATATACTCTGTTCTTCCTAACATTTGAAGCGAGAGGGGAGCCCCTTGTGTTTTCTCTTCACTCATACAAGTCCACCATGAATAACGTACATCTGTTGCTGTGCCTTAGGTTCCGCTTCCTCGTGTGGGATCTGTTCTGGAAGGAAAGCTGATCTTCCTGCCTAAAAAGGGCTGTATAAGCATGAAGTGTTGTAATATATCCATGGAATAAGCTGCCGAGGTTAGCAGGTGTCTCGTCAGAGGTGAGCACACCGGGTGCTGCGTGAATGCTGCTGATTTGGGGGTGGTGGTGGTGCAGCAGGAATGTACCAACCTGGCTTTTGAGCTAGTAGGATTTGCTTGTTGCTCATTATATTTGAGCTCCACAGAAATGAGATTTCCCAGGGGTCTGGCAGCTCTGTAAAGACCATGTTTCTGAGCAAAAGAATGACTTTAGCATTTAGAGATCACGTAAGTACTTCCTTATAGCAGTGACCCTGCAGGAGATGAAAGCTGTGTTTCTAGTGTCAATTCATTAATAGAAGGCCTTTATGCCAAACTACAGCTACTTGAATGGATTTCCTGTAGATTTTTCACCATGTGTTGGGATCACAGCAGGAAACTTATTAGTTGTGACCTCATCAGAGGGGAGAGAAAGGTGAGAAAAGGTGATAGATTCATGAAATCAATTTGGACTTGCACAGCTGATATTTAGAGAGTGAATTTTCTTTATATGTTCCCTGTTTTTAATAAGCCTCCTTTACAGAAGAAACTGTTTTCTTCTGCCTTGCCTCCTAGGGTTTGTCTTTTAAGAACTAGCCTCAAATTGCCAAAAAGCGAAGCAATCAGCTATTTTATTTGGTGAAACACTGACTTTTTCCATACCACTCTCGGGTAATGAATGACTTCAAAATGGGAAGATGGATCAAAGACTTCTGCTTGCTGCAAGGCAAGTGGTGTTTTGGCAGAACGTCTCAAATCTTTTCCTCTGTCTGTATACCTGTGTGTCGTGTTGTGTCCATTTGTCCATGTCCCCCCCACCCCTCCCCACCCACCAGCCCCCTGCTATCCACCTCAAGTGAGAGGCAGAGCTGGATGGCTTCAGGGCCTGTGAGGGAACCACATTCTTGCTCCCAATGGGAAAACACTTTCTTCTATGTGTAACAAAGCCACGTAACTCTTTTCTTTGCACCAGCTCATCTCTAACCAGGATGTCTAGCATGCCTAGGAAGGTCTTGCAATTGAGCCTTTATCGATGCCTTGTTATACCTGCCCCCTGCACACTCTTCCATGGGATTGTGGCTCTTTCTTGCTTTTGTAGTGCTTGTCTCTGTGGTTTCAGCTGATTTCCTACATTGAAGTTGTACAGCAGCCATCAGGTCTTAGTATGTTTCTCTTAGTTTGCATGCAGAAATGTGTCCTCCATGAAAAAAATATCCCAGTCTGAAATTCACCTGTGGCAATGTGTGTAGCAGCTCACAAAATTCTCTCTCTGTATTGGCAGATCTGTCTAAATTGGTTGCACAAAGAACTATGATCTAGGGGGCATTGAAGGAGGCCAGCAGGTTGCAAGCATAAAATAAGCGAGAGGAGGTATCTCTTGATTTAAATTTATCTGTGGAATCACTTGCCACATAATATAGTGGTTGCTGTTTATTGCTGGTATAAGGTCTCATGGTTTCAGCGGGAGTCTCGAGCTTTACTGAAAATAAATTGATTGAAACATGCTAAATACATAAAACCAACATTTGGCTCAAAGTCCCGGAATCCACAAATGGTTGGATGTTGGAAGAGGACCATGAGGAAGATATCATACCTGCTTGTTGTTAACCTGTTCAGTGGATGTTAACCTGTTCAATGGATGCCTAAGGTCAAGGGTGGGGGTCCGCTTCTGTCCGAGTGTCTATGGGGCTAGGCATGCCCTTGCTCTGAACAAGTATGACCATTCCTATGCTTTTTGCTGTTCTTAGCAGTGTGAAACTTGTATTAAGAGGAGCCTGCCTAACTAAAGAAAAGACTCTGCTAATCTGCTTTTTCAGGTTATGCTTTAACAAGTTCAACAATATCTTCTTGCTATGTTTGTTAGACAGCATATGCAAATGTGAGTCAAGTCATAGGATAACGTCTAGCAAGCAAGAGCTGGAAAAAAATTTAACCTTTTTTTTCCTCCCCCAAACTTCAAACTGTGAAACGGGAAAAATACATGTTACCTATCTGGATTTGTCATGTTTTTGTTTCTTGCCTCCTGTGCTCTTTTTTTTCCAAATTTTAAAAATGTAACAATAATTCTTAATTGGCCAAAAAGGGAGGAGAAAAATTAGTTTTATTTTCCTGCCCTTAAGCATGTTCTTATGTGATATAAACTTACCCTTGTTTTGCCTGATTTTGTTCACCTTTCCTGGGTCACTCTGTCTTACACAGGCAGGAAGCTGTACCGTATTCAAGTGAATTTTGTGTATTGCATTCAGGGGGGCTTCTGGTGACTAAGGCCTGTGTGTAGCAAGTAATGGATATATTTGCATTTTGTGCTTGGAGCAGTTGAACAGGGAGTCCCAAAAAGGTGACTCAGCATTAGTGATATTTATCTTCATTATATTGATCTCACATTTTAATGATAGAGGAAACCTATTCACTTGACGCTAGTTCATTTCCAGCTAATCCTAATGGGAAAGGTTCTAAAGAAAATTTATTTTTAAATGCTTAATCTCTTTAGCAATTAGATGGAAATAATGTAGTGTGTGCAGGATTTGAGCTTTCAAATACTGTAAAAGGCTGCAATTTACAACTTAAATAGTGTAGTTTGTGGTTACCTTGAGTCACAAAAATGAATCCTGAGAAGGATTTAATAGAAGTTGTAAGATGATGGAAAACATAATATCTTTATGATTGAAGTGCTCCAAATTTTGTGTTTTGGCAACTTTATTGTGCAAACACCATTAATTGCAAAATCAGGCTGGAGATGGATCTTTAAAAACACTTGAAGAGCTGGAATGCTATGCCAAAAAATGTGCCTCTCAGGAAAGGAAAAAAGCTGTCTGAATTTCTTGCCATGTCTCTAAAGATAGAGAAGCTGGTGGGCAGGAACACAAAATAGGAGAACACTCTTCCCGCAGGACTGTATTCATTCTGTTATCTCCAATCCTAAACAGAGAAGTATTGAGCAGGTACCAGAACCCTGAGGAGAACAAACTCTTGCCTTCCTCTTTATTTTCTGTCTCAAGGGTCTCTCCAGCTTGGGAGACTGCAGTTGGCTCTGCAGTCCCAGTGATAGGAAGAGAAATAGCAACACCTTCCTCTGTGTCTCTCTCAATGGGGGAATGGCTACTCCACAGACGCACAGGTTGGTAATGCTGGGAGCTGCTCCGTGGCATAGCAGGGTAAATGGAGAAAGCAATTGCATGGGTTCTTTCAGGGCAAAACTAATTTCTCAACAAATAGCAAGACAGTGCCATGACTGCTGGGCGTTCTGGTAACAAAACCAGATTGGTTTTGTAAAACAGCTGAAAACGCAAGACATTTTCATGTTTTGTCTAAAATGTTTGATGACAGGAAATTATGCATAAAGAAAAGATATGTATTTGGGTTTTTTGGGGTCTTGGGGGAGTTTGGGTTTTGTTGTGTTGGGGTTTTTTTGTTGGGTTTTTTTTTGGTGCTTACTCAGGAGGCAGTTTTACACAGAAATGGAAGTTTTGCTTTGCAGTGGGAGTTGTTTCCACTAGTAAATGGTGGAGCGAGTAGACTAAGGTCCTTGAGAAGGAGATTTAATCAAATTCAGGATGCTCAGAGCTGCATGCTGTAGTGCTTTGCAAGGACTTAAGTGACTTGACGTTGCTACTGTGTCGCAAGGCAGATGAGCTTCTAAATGTGGACTCAGAAGAGTTATGTCAGTTGAGGATCAGCTCTGCTGAGGCTCAGCAGTGGGGAATCGTGTCTAACTGTGGTTTGGAGACATGGATGAAAGTTTGATACTGTACCTGCTTTTACAACAGAGCCAAGACGCAAGTCATTTGGCAACAATGAACGTTGTGATGTGTTAATCATAGACTTAAATAAGTTGTGAGACCGAGTTAAATGAAAGTTATGGTATTTAATTTTGTTTAAATGAAGGAGGGGTTGTACTGATTAAGAAGGCTAATGAAATTGTGGAGCTGTTTCCTGCACAGCCACTTTCCATGGTCATTTGGAAGTTTCTGTAGCAAGACCTGTGTGGCATATAAGGGGATGATGCATCATCCCAGCGCTGTGGAATCCGAAGCGGCATGTGTCATTTCCAAGTGCTCCTGCTGAAAGAGAGAGCAGTGAGTCTGCTGTGTCTCAGGCAGGCCTGGTGGAACAGGGAACAGGATTAACATGACTAGTCTCTGTTTGGCTCAACAAAATGGAGTGCAACTTCTTCAGGCAGGAAGGTAAAATAAATCATTTCAATTGAGAAACTGTTTGATAAAAATGAAACAGCTTTTTTTCTGAACTCTTTCATTCTGAAAAAAAAAAAAAGTTAATGCTTTCTTGTAAGCACTTCTATTTTCTCCTACACAGAAGAAAAAAGATTGAATTACTAGAATTTCCCATTCAATAGTAATGTTGATTTCTGTCTGCCCTCTTCCCCCTGCCTCATGAGGCAGAAGATTATTCTTGAAACTGGTAATAAGGGACCAGAAATGGAACACTCAATTACAGTGGAGAGCAAGACACTTGTGTCAATATTGCCATTTAAACATGGCTGGTGTTGAAAAGAAAATTTTTTTCAGAGGTGTGCTCCTGCTGTTCCTGGTTAGCCACTGATGCTAAAAGATATTTCTGCCTCTAATATCTTCTACTGAGATCTGTTTGCTGGGCCAGGCATGTATGAAAACTTAATCTTTTCATACATACAGTTAAAGGAGAATTACACTTTTTTTGAAATACTGGTTGGGGTCATGGGTGCTGGGAGCTTTTCAGAAGCCTGGACTAAAAAGTTCAAGAAACTTAATTTTCACCTGGGAAAGGAGGTAGCAGTGGGGGGAATACATGGAGGTAAAGGATAAGAAATTGGCCCTGAAGTGGGATGGACATAGACCTGGGAATGTAGACAAAGGAAAGAATGATGCTTCTCCAAGTCCAAGGGTGCTTAGACCCATATGGATGTTGTGGGGGCAGAACACTCTTTCCGGTTTTGGGTTTGGTAGCCGTGAATAATGTGCTGGCTTAACAAATGAGGTTTGTATGGTTTTTGGCAGACTTGTCATCTCCTTTACTGTCATGGCCTATCTGCAATGTCTGGTCATCCTACTCATTGACTGAGTGCAAGGCAGAGAGATGGAGAGTGCAGTCAAGGTTCGCTTGTTGTCTGCAGTGATGTATTGACTTCCTTGCAGGATATTTCAGTGTTTTTTTCCTCCCTAGTGCAAACGTGAAGTCTGAAATTTGTATGAATACACACTTCTTTTAGCTAAGCATTTGTGCAGGCAGTTTCTAAATAGATAAATCAGTGGCTTCTGTTGCTTAGATATCTTAAAAGGTAATATCTTAGCACTGCAAAGTAATAACATTCTCCTGCAATAATTTCTCTAGCCATTAGTCTGGAGAGTGATTTACACGTGGAGGAATTAAGAGAGTTGTCCAGCCCATACAGGACACTGTGGCTGAGGTGGTACAGGTATATGTGTAATGCAACTCCCTACCGTGGTTTCTCATCAGCTCTGAATGAGGTGGAGGTCAAAGCAGGAGAGGTTCAGGATTTGCTTTGAGGTCTGACTTTATATTAGTGATATGCCTGCTTAAAAAAGGTTGAACAAAAATAATAACTGCTGTAGGTGTCTTGCGTAAATAAATGATAGAACGTGCAACAGCAATGGCAATATTACAGATGTACCAGATGCACTCAGGAGGTCATTTAGTCCAGCCGCCCGCCCTGAGCAGGGCCAACAGCACGTTCAGACCAGGTTGTTCAGGGCTTTTTTCAACACAAGGACAGATTCCTGACTGCTCTGGGCAAGCTGTTCCAGTGCTTTGTTATCTCCCAAACAAAATCAGAAAATAGCCAAGAGGCAAAAAATAATTTCTTGTTTGCAAATTTTGTTGTTGTGTTGTTTTGTTGGGTTTGTGTTAGTTTTGTTGTGTTTTTTTTTTTAAACCATCCCCTCTCCCTATTTTTGTATGTTTTTGTGACTTGAAAGATGTCAGATCCCCTTTTCTGTCTTATTTTCATTCACATTTTTTAAAACTGAAAAGCAGTGGAGAGTAAAAAAAAGTGCATAGGGAGGAAATTTCAGTTTCTTTCTTTTAAGTACTTTTCTATCTGTGCAGAGATAGAGCAGAACTGGAGGAGATCACCTGCTGTTTCTGACATAATCCTTTGGGATTTGAAGACACGAGAGTAGAGCCTATTTCTGTTCTTTGTTGCTTTCAACAGCAAAGGCAGCTCTTGGAACTGAAGGACTGAGGCTCGGTCCCCGGTTGTATTGAAACAGATGCAGCTTACTTTCCATATCAAACTCATTCCTAATAGAAACTCTAGCCCAGCCAGGATGCTGCTGGGGGTGTGGGCAAGTGTATCGCCAGGGAACACTTGTGTTGCGGTGGAGTGTTGGAATATGGGAGCCAAAAATGGGCCTCTCAATTGCTAGGTTCCTTCCTCTGAACCAAAATATTACTGCCTTAGACTACCACCAGAATGCTTGGCCTGTGCCCAGCTACAACCACCTTCCAATCAACGGGTATTTAAAATTTGGCTGTGTGCGAGACAGCTTTTATGCTGCTGCTGGACAAGTGAGCTGTCAGGAGGACAAGGCTATTGGAAGGACTTTAGCCAGGCTCCCAAAGCTGAGCTGCTATAGACTATGCTAATAAAAATAAGGAAGTAATCAGAAACAAACAGTTGCAGAGCCAGCTTCTTGCGCAGAAGGCGATGCAGCAGGGAGGAAACCACCCTTTGCCAAGTGGGGAAAAAGGACACTGACTGGCAAGGAGAAATGTTATTTGCTGGTTTGAGGGACAAGCAAGTGGAACAAACCCAAATCACTGCCTATTCATCAGAAGGGGAGGACGTGGAAATTAGAGGTGGCAGTTTGTAGCTGGCGTTTTGCAATGACAGGTCTCTTTAAACTTAGTGACAATGCCTGCAATTTTTTTCCAGCCAAGCTTGGAACAGCTATGCCTTTGCCTCCACACTTTCTGCAAGATCTGTGTGAAGCCCAGTGACTGTTAATTTCAATCATCAGTCCAATGGGATCATGGAAGCGTGGATGCAATAATCGAAAATGGATGCTTACAGTAAGGAGGCTAACAAAGCAGTAGGAGCAAATATTGGCAAGTATTAGCAAATATTTGTTAGCACCACTGCTGTTATACAGTGCAACGTGAGTTCTAGCCAGTGTTAGAGAAAGTTTTGAGCTCTGCTGGAACTGTCTGCTCTGCTACTATCATAAAGTAGTAATGGAAATTTTGGGACCCAGCTGTTGGGGAACATCTGGAACTTTCTGACAAGCTGAATTACAGTGGGATCAAGGTGTCTGACACCTTAGATCCCATGAAAAATCCCATCCTAAGGTGTTGCTTTCTGCTTTGCATCAGTTCTGCAGGTAGTGTGGGTGTGTTCTGCCTCTGCTCTCACCAGTGGGAGCTTTGCCACATGCGTTCACTGGGTCTGTGCTTTCACTCTGCCAGCTTTATTTGCCGGATTTGCTTTATATTCTGAAACTGCTGAATCAATTCATTTGGCAGATTTCTGGACTAGCCTCAGACCAGTTATGGTTTACTATGGAAAATAAAAAAGTAGAGTTCAAGTACCGCACGTTCCAGTATCTCTGTTTGCCAGTAAAAGAGTATAAGGAGGAACAGAGCAAATATCAACTGAAATCCAATTTTTCACTGTCTGCTTTATCAGTGAAGGCCAAAAGTTTCTGTGATTCTCCCCAAAGGGACCATCAAAGTGCATAGACATTAAGTATTGTATTAATTTATTGAATTCAGAGATATCCCTGGAACATATAGTCACATCCTCTCATGTATCTAGCACGCAGTATTGTATATCTCCTTTATACATCAGTGATAGTTTAAAAAAAATCTTAAGAACATAGGTTTGCCAGAAATCTTCTGAGGGGTAGTAGGAGTGGTATTTAGTTTTTTAGGAGAAACATTCAGAATTTAGTTTTGATTTTTAGCTTTGGGTAGGAGAATTATGAGATGCTGTTGTATGTTTCCCTCCTCCATCCCCTGTACAATTCTGTATGTACAGAAAAAGAGAAGGCTTGTTCAAGATTTTGAAAAGATCCCTGCAGTAGAGGAGACTGGTTTCACAACAGGTTTCAGAGTTTCAAAACCAGTTAGAGAATTTTTGCTTGTTTAGAAAGCCAGGTACTTCTGAATGTTTTCATGATACTACACAGTGTCAATAGCTGTGCCTTCAACTTACATGTCCTTCTAATAAGAAGAGAAAAGACAGCCATAGATAGGAGAGGTCTGTCTTTGTCAAAAGGAAAAAAAATTGTGGAGGTGTCTTGAATATGATGTGATTTTTGAAAACAGTTTCTGGAAAAA
The DNA here is from genome assembly GCA_013398915.1 of Dromas ardeola. NCBI lineage: Eukaryota > Metazoa > Chordata > Aves > Charadriiformes > Dromadidae > Dromas > Dromas ardeola. The sequence continues at coordinate 191,436 of VYZM01015363.1, forward strand.
TATTTGCCTTGGCAAAAACTATTCCACCCAGCTCTCCTCAGGACTCATTGTGACTAAGGGCAGATCTTGAAATTACTTCAGAAAAGATGTGATGTGTGTATCTCACACAGGTGTTAGTGTTTAAACAAGTATTGCTACAATCAGTTAAAATATACAAACAGAAACTATGCAGATAATACAAATAACAAAATATACAAATTCGCTCTTGCAAATAACACTTTGCAAGATGCAGTTGCATCTGCATTCCTAATTTCTTATGCTGATTGAAAAGGATGGTGATTTTGGAATATTTACGGAGTGAGCAATGCTAATCATCTCTCCTCAGCTGCTGTAAGGTCAAATTTGGAGGTTACAACTTAGACGCTCACACTGAAATGCAGAAGGCCTAATATTTCATTACGGGGAGCTTCCTCGGTTCATTTAAACCAGGGTAAAATAACTACTTTGATTTGTTAGTGCAGTAAACCTGTTTTGCACTGGCATGAATTAGAATGTCAGATGTGAAACAGTAAAGTAAGGATTAGAGATCTGGATTTCTACAGGGAAAGTGAACGCTCTAGTAAAAAAATACTACAGCTGAATGTGGGAGGGTACAGCAAGAGATTGTTCTCACACCAGGTTTTAATTATGGTAGTATTAAGCCTGAGAAACTCCACTGAAATTTTCAGTTTTGCTGTACTCTTTTTGAGCAGAATTTCATCAGCCATGGCTTGCATCTCTAATGTATAATCCTGAGGTAGTTAATTTATAATAGAAGTGTCTCTGCTAAGCAGAGCTAAAGGGGCTAAAATTAAGTAGATGCTTACAATAAAATAGAAACATTTATCAGTCCTTCGAACGAGAAGTGAAATTTCTCACTTGCTATTATAGATTTCTGTCTACGGAAGTTTTGAAATGTTTTCTTCTGCTTCTCCGAATCCCTTCCTGCAGTTTTTCTTTTTCCTTTTTATTTTGAAAGACTCACAGCTCCTCTGAACCTAGCATGTGTCATATTGTCCTGTTTTGCAAAAAGGAATGCAAAGTGTTGAGAGTGCTTGAGAACTGTTTAAACACCACTGCTTATAGACAAAAGGCGCGCAGCTTTCTTCAGCCTCTGGTGTTTGGACTCTTTCATGGATGATGCAAACCTGGAGTGTCTGTTGAACAAGTGACTGCTCAGAGAAAGGCTTCCAGGGATTTTGTTGAAATCAAAAGGAGGGATGCAGCATTTCCAGGGAGATCAGGGAAATAACTTGCATATAGCAGTGACCGCCCTTTGACACGTACCACTGACTTCAGTTTTAACTCCCAGGCTACAGGTGCAGAAGTACCTGGAGAAGTTTTGCTACTTTTCTTAGCTTTTCCAATTTTGTGCCTCTGCTCTGTGTGCCATGGGCACCCAGGTCTTTGGCTGGGCTCCTTCTGGAGCACAATACAGGAGAAGTTTCAATCTTAGTCTTTGCTCATGCATGGTTACTGAAGGGGCTTGGATCCGATGCATATGACCCTGCTGTTGCTCATTTTTCTTCTCCTAGTGGTTTCATCTAAGAACCCCAAATGCCTCGCCAAGCTCCTTCTCATCTCTTGTGCCTTCTCTGCTCATCAGGCATCCAGCAAAGGGGGCTACTGTAAATTCTTCTCCTAGATAGCAGGCATAGGACCCTAGAAAACAACCATTAGGTGCAGAGCCTGGGGAGAAAGCTATGAGAGGGGTTTCTGACTAGGAAGACTGGTGCAGAGCAGGGACTACTTGCAAAAGGATGATCTGGGCAGAGACTGAGGAGGAAGAGGTGAATCTGGGTGTATGCTGAGTAGCTGTTGTAGAGAAAGGATCCCAGGGAAGAGACGAGGTGCTGGACAAGTGGGTAAAATCACCTGAGATGACTTCCTCTTTGCTAGATGGGAAATGTAGTTGTGTCAAAGAGCCTGTAAGGAAACCAGCTAATACAATACAGAAATATGAAGAGAGAGCACTTAATTGTGTGCTTACATCAGCATGTGCCCAAGTGCCTTCTTCAATCAGGGCCTTGCTGCTATGGAAGAATTAGACAACTGGATTTATCACTATTTGCTATCAATTGATTTCTGTTTACCATTAATCTATCTCTATTTACTATCTCTGTTTACTAACTCTGTTTAATGTTTATTTGTCACCTTTCCCTCACTCAGCAAAGAAACGTGTAAAGAATAAGCCTAGACTTCAGTAGAATCAAGGAGATATTATTTGAGATTGTCACAGGCCAAATCATTAGAGTTTCTTGTTCAGCTTGTGGTTGAAGACATCCTCTCCAGAAATCCTTATGAATCTGTTCACCTTCCCAGGCTTGTGGTTTTGTTTGCACAGTAAACTAAATTAATTTATTAAGCCAAGTAGTCATAAATAGAAGCTAAATTAAAACTGATCTTGGATGATCTTCTAATTGCACCTAGCCTCTTGAGGCAATGTGCTGTGAAGAAGCCTGCCATTTTTCAGATGCATTGCAGCAACTCATCTTTGCCTTCATGCTTCGCATGACAAAGACCTGCTATCAGCCACAACTTCAACCTGCCTGTATGCAAGGCTAATGGAGCTAATCAAGGTGTGGGGGAGGGAAATCAGTGAGTGGGTGGGTTGCCTAACAAGGAAAGGTAGGATGGGAGCAGGAGCTTTTTTCCAAGTTGTTTATAGAGATTCACAGCATTGATCTCTGTTTTCTGAAAATCAGGGAAAAAAAGCTCTGGTGGCTGCCTGCCCTACTGAGTTTTAGTATGCAGCCCACCTACACACAGCCCTTTCTTCTGCAGAAGCTGTCTGTACAGTCTGTCTTGATTAGATCCTATAGCTTTGGCACTTTTTCAAATTCTTTCGATACCCATCTTGTCAAAACTGTCGATTCATTCTTAAAAACAGGGAAGACAAGGTAGTGTGTCTAGCCTGGTATTTAAAGCTTTCTTTGTTTTGATATGCTATTACTCTATATTCTTCCCCCTGTGAGAGACACAAAAGAGAAAGAATAGATACCAGATCAACAATCAAATTACAATGACTACTCTTTAGCAATCCATGCTGTTATGATTTACTCTAATCAGCTGCAGTACTCCCAGTGCAGGGAAGGAATTGAGATAACTTGATAAAGTACCTCTACTGTGTGTAGGCTTCATCTGGCCCAAGCTTTTGCTTCATTAATACTTCAGGTTGCACTAGGATGTAGCCTTCTTAAAAGAGATCAGTTAGGAATGCATTCTCATGGCTGCAGTTTCATAGTAGCACTGTAGTGGGTTAAAATGTGTAATCTTTTTTTTAGTACAGCTGTTCCACACAGAGGCTAAGCTAAGTTAAGGACTTGTTATTTTTCATTCTTCTTGGGAAGAATATATAATTTATCTGACTTTGGGAGAGCACAATCAGTGAAGGAATAATGTTAGAGAACATAATTATGGTCTTCCATGTTGTTGTTGATTGCGTGTGTCTATGGAGGAGCCTTGGGTAAGGTCAGACCATGAGCACAGTGTTTGTCCTGACCATGTGTTGTGATAATGGAAGTGAAATCCACGTGTGAAGGCTGGGTGAGAAAGCTGCAGTGGCCCTGGGTGGCTGAGTGGCCGGGAGTGCTTATAAAGAAAATGCCTTTTTGAGCCTGAACTTTTGCGGAAGGGTACACAGCAGTGAAACAGTGATAGGCTCCCAGTGGTCATGATAATACTAGGATACAGTCCTGCAGAGTCCATACAAACTCCTTGGCTTCTGGACTCTACACCTCTTTAGGAGGCTGAGGGTTTGTGTTACCTGCCCTAATGACAGTCAAAAAAAGCCTCCTTTCCAGAGCGCAGCTTGTGGAAAGGGAAATGAAGGGCCTCACCTGGCTTCTCTTTAGCTGAATGGGGCTGCTGTGTCATAAGCTTCCCTCCCTTTTCGTCATCCCTCCTAAAGTGTGGATGTACGCAGAGATGAACTAGCAGTGAAAAACCTGTGGTGGCTTGTTCTGTGGCTGGGAAGTGGAAGAAGTTTTACAGCTGGGATGATATTTCTGTGCTTGTGTGAAAGAAGCAGTGTAGCTTTAAGAGTCCGTGAGCCCCGATTAAGTGTCTTATTTTTCACATACATCATAAATAAAAACTTCAAAGGTTTGAGAGTGAGGAAGGGGGATAGGAGCACATTCTCCCATTCACTAGAAACGTTTTTGCCTGCCAGAACAATTTAGTGAATCTGCTAAACAGCTTTGTTAAGGTGTTTATCCCACCAAGACAGTTCATAGCTGTGGGCATTCAGGGGTATAGAAACGAATTCAGGCTATGCCAAGCATACAGGACAATGTCTCTGAGCCCGACACAATATAGTGGCTCATCTGCATAATCCCTCCATCCTGCTTGAGATGGAGGAGAACGGAAAAGCAGTAGATACTATATGTCGACCCTGACAGCTTTATTAAAACTAGAGAGTCTGTTCTTCTGGTCTTGCTACTTTCTCCTTGCCAGCATTCAGCCTGTAGAGAGAGGGCTGCATTGCCCTCTTTGGGGAGTTTGGAAAAACCTGGAAGGGTGGGAAGGATAGCAGGGATTTCTCTTTATACTCTCCCCCACTGTATCTGAAGATGCTGCAGGTTGTCTTTGTCACTCTGCAGATAATGACATTCAAGGGAGAACGTATGGCTGTGTGGGCTGGCCTGTGTAAGGTAGAGTGCATAGCGTGTGAGTAGAAGAAGCCAAGGGCAGGTTTCCAAAACCGCCAGCTCTTATTTAGGCATGTCCATGAAGTGGCTGATTTTCAATAGACTACTGCTCTCAGCAGGAGTTGCTGGGTGCTGAGCCCTTCTGAAAATTTGGCTTCTTGACAGTACTATGCATCACTTGGTTGAAAAGATTGCTTTCAGCACCCTGTGAATAATCTGTTCTGTTTGAGTGTAAATAATATTGCTAATATTTCCTTTTTGGCTTTTGTGGAATATTGTGGATTTTTTTTTTTCTCTGAAAAAGCAAAGAGAGTCTATCTCTATTTATTGGAGTTGAGTGAATAGTTTGCAATGAATAATTTATTCAGGGAATCAAGTCTTTTTCTGCTTGCAAAAATCTCCACTCTTCGATTACTTAAATGTGTGTGATAAATTTCTTTTTACTGATTCTATCCCTTCACTTCCTCAGCCCCCACCACACAACCGTTCTCAAGGAGTTGGGACAAGTTCAGTTTGGGACCTTGTTGCTCAAAAATGTTGCATAGTGTGGCTGCAGCTCCTTGGTCAGGTGATCACTCTTGTCTGATATAGAATCATAGAATAGTTTAGGTTGAAAGGGACCTTAGATATCATTTAGTTCCAACCCCCCTGCCATGGGCAGGGACATCTCCTACTAGACCAAGTTGCTCAAAACCCCATCCAGCCTGGTCTTGAACACTTCCAGGGATGGGGCATTGACAACTTGTCTGGGCAACCTGTTCCAGTGCCTCACCACCCTCATAGTGAAAAATTTCTTCCTGATATCTAATCTAAATCTACCTTCTTCCAGTTTGAAGCCATTACCCCTCATCCTATCACTACATGCCCTTATAAAAAGTCCCTCTCCAGCTTTCTTGTAGGCCCCTTTCCCATACCGTAAGGCTCCAATAAGGTATCCCCAGAGCCTTCTCTTCTTCAGGCTGAACAACCCCAACTCTCTCAGCCTGTCTTCATAGGAGAGGTGCTCCAGCCCTCTGATCATCTTCATGGCCTTCCTCTGGACCCACCCCAACAGGTCCATGTCCTTCTCGTGCTGAGGACTCCAGAGCTGGATGCAGTACTCCAGGTGGGGTCTCACGAGAGAGGAGTAGAGGAGTAGAATCACCTCCCTTGCCCTGTTGGCCACGGGTCTTTTGATGCAGGGCCAGGATAAGGTTGGCTTTC
>VYZM01015363.1:197331-250649 GCA_013398915.1 Dromas ardeola
GGGACCTTACACTGGGCCTTGTTGAACTTCATAAGGTTCACACGGGCCCACATCTCAAGCCTGTGAAGGTCCCTCTGGATGGCATCTCTCCCCTGCAGCGTGTTGACTGCACCACACAGCTTGGTGTGGACAGCAAACTTGCTGAGGGTGCACTCAATCCCACTGTCCATGTTGCTGACAGATGTTAAACAGCACTGTCCCAGTACTGACCCCTGAGGTACGCCACTTGTCACTGGTTTCCATTTGGACGTCGAGCTGTTGACCGCAGGTCTTTGAATGCGACCATCCAGCCAATTCCTTATCCCCTGAGCGGCCCATCTGTCAAATCCGTGTCTCTCCAATTTAGAGACAGTATTGGTTCTAATAGTCATTTGGGGGAATATAGGTCAATTGTTCGTGATTTTCATTTCTCTGACTGAGCACTAACAGGAAAACATGTCTGACAACTGTATTTTGTGTGAACCTACTATATAAGCAGTGATGTAGGTGAAATGCAAAAAAGAAGTGAGGAAAAAGGTCTCAGACTTACAATTCTATTAAGAATTTACATTGAACTTAATTGAACACTTGCTTGCAGTGTTCAATTAAATCATTTGCCTACCAACTAGTTGTCTCATGTCATTAGTCCATACAGATCCTCACAGCCTAGGGTTTCCAAAGTTTTGCTCGTAGAAACCTATTTAACAGGTGGGACACCAGATGATAAACCCTGTAAGTGTGCTCATCTGCTGTGCAATAATGTCATGTCCACTAGGCAGAATTTTTATAAAATCCCATTGAGAGTTTCACGGCACCTGAATGCAGGCAGTAAGTGGCTCCTTTATTTTGGTGGCATCTGTCCTTGTGCTGTAGCTGAACATCCAAATCAGTGCTTGCAGATACCCTCATCCACACTATTACCAGCCTGCTGCATGTCCTTACCCCTGGTTTGTTTAGTTTGGTTTGTGTAGTTTCTCTGATTATGTAGATTGTAAAGCCTTCACAGCAGGGGCTCTCCCTTATCAAGTAAATCTGCAGGAGCAGAGCAATGGGATGGAGGGAATTCTGTGCCCTGCCTCTTGATGGCATCACAGCGGATGCGGTCCTGTGGACTTCAGGGGCCAGAATCAGAATTACCAATATTTCCAACTCCTTTAATTCCACTGAACTAGTGAAGATGCATCCCACCTTTCTTTCCCACTAAGTAGATAACTATGATATGAAGGCTTTTAAGTGGTAATTGAGTTGTGGCCAGGCAAAGAGTGAGCTACGTGGTACTTATCTACAGGTCCTGTCTGAATTTGTATGTGATCAGTACAGCGTTGTCCCAGATTGCAGGCCACCTATACAGCTAATGTTGGCACCATGTCTCTAGCACAGGTGAAAATCAAATTGAGCAGAGTGTAAAGGCTTTGTGGACACCTGGAGGACACCTTAAATTTGTTTAAATTTTTAAACAAGATTTAAACCTTACAGAAGTTATGTGAAGGTTAATTTTCTTCAGTGTTCTTTTGTCTGCTTGAGCCAGTTACCTGTTCTAGCCTATCTGTGCTGTCTTACTGCTGGCAGGAGGATTAGGACTTTTGAGGATTGCTCTCCTCCAGGGGACATTTCTGGGACTGCAGGGATCATGTCACTGAACTGAGCAAGTCTCTTGATAATTTGTCTTTACGGCAGCATCCCTGGACCTGCAAAGTTTTTTGTTTCTCTGACAAAGATTTGTCTATCAAAAAAAGTAATGAATTTTATGCAAGCATTTTCCATTAATTAATGCTAACTAAATCAATAGCAAGCCTAGCCCGCTACTCTTAGCTTATTTCCTTCTCTCTTTATACGTGAGCAAATGCTGACATACGTGCTAACTGCACAAATAGCACAGACCAGTGGAGGGTGTCCCTAGGATGAAAGCCAAAAGCAACTGGGCAGCATGGCCATCAGTGAGTTTTGGGACCAGGCGTGTAGTGATAGAAGAGCATGACAAAAGGGCATTCTGGAAGATGCTGGATCAGATGATGTATCTCACCATGTTTTATGTACCCGTAATTCCCAAAGCAGCCTGCCCTTCAACTTCTCCTTTTAAATTGTTATAAATGATTTAACTTGAACAAAGAACTGTGTACACGAGGTGACAGAATAAATTGCTTTAAGTAAAGCATCCCATGTTTCTCTTAAATTCCCTCTTGAATTTAGGGTTGTGACTGGCTGGTGTTGAAGTCCTTCATGTGCTTAGCCAGTTAGCAGGAATCCTGTAGAGGTTGAAGCAGTGGCTTGTGTCTGCCCAAATGACTGTGCCCATGCCTCTGAGCCGGACCAGACTCTATGCCTGTGTAGTGAGGCTGTTAGTCCTTCCCTACGTTCCAGTAGAACGACGAATTAAAGGCCTTTCTAACATGAGAAGTGTTTTGATTCGGTAATATTGAGACCTCTGTAAGAGAGGAATTTTGTTGGTGTAAAATCACAACATTGTCATAAATCATCATCTGTGAAAATGTTATGCCTTTGGGGAAAATAATAGGAAAGAAAAGAAATTTCTGAGGGAGAAAGATAGTATCTGATAAGTGAATTTAGTCATAACTTGGGAAAAATATATGGTAAAACATGAAAGCAAGATCTTATGAAATAATTTTGTAGGGTCTTTTAGAATAATTTTCTTTTTCCTAGATCATGTTTTTCTTGTATAAGAGATTGCTAGTGTTTATAAAATGTTGTAATCTACTAATTGCTTACTAAGCCTTTTCAGGCTATTTGGATGTGCAAGTGTTTCACAGAGAGAAAGCTGCCCTACTAAATTTTGCTCAGTGCAGGCAGTGAAAAATGGTTAGTCAGAGAGACCACAGCCAAGACATAAGCTTAAAAATCATGGCAGAAACTTGATTCTAACCAGATAAAATGCTGCTTGAATCCGCCTATAAACTAAGCCCCAAGGGTGCAAACTACATTTTTATGAGATGGTTCCCCAAACACCAGTTTTGTAACTGCATATAACCTGAATGTGCGTTTCTACAAACTTGCTGTAGCAATTTGTATAAGACTTATTGTATCACACAGATACAATACTAAAAATAACATTTTAGTTAGAAAATACTCACTGGGCAACAAAAGAGAAGGAACCTGTGGGAAATCCTATTTATTTGCATTTGGTGTTTGCATTTCTTGCTGTAAATGTTTAATACATGCCTCTTGTTTCAGATTGCATGAGCCCTTAATTTGGGTTATCCAGCACCATCTGTGGTCAACAGACTACAAAAAGAGGATAGGCAATGCTCTGGCGGTTGTAAAAGCTAAATCAATTTTTGGTGTTGTTTTTACGCACACATTACATAGGTGCATAAATTAAGTGTCAGATTTTCTGCCAGCAGTATTTACCAATAGGTAGTTGTGGACCATTGAGGGCTATCAGGTATCAGAAAGTTGTCCATGGAAAAAGCTATCGAACAAAACAAACTAAGAGCAAGAAACACTCACTACCCCAGGCAAGCAAGTAAATACCCTGTCGGTCAGTTTTGGGTCACCTGTTCCGTCCGATCCTCCCTGCAGCTGAGACCCCTCTACGCTCTTCTGCTTCCGACCCTCCAATGTGGCATAAAACACAGTCAGCTGACCTTGGTTGTTATAGCAATAAGTATAAGCAAGAGCCTCTCTGTATACCATTCCTTGGTATTAACTATGAACAGAAGGTGTTATCAATCTGGCCCAAATCATAACAAAAGGCTAGAAGTTGAAAGTGACTCCGTTTATTTTCTTTTTAAATGAAAATATGGAGGAATTGCTGTACAGATCAGCCCAGGGTTGTGAGTAGTTTACTAAAAACCCAAAAACCGAGTTACATGAATTACTAACACTGACAGGTATTACTGCAGAGTGATGAATGTTGTGTTGGTACGTGAACCAGCAGAAAGTGAGCAAAGGTTATTGTCTTTCTGATCTTGTATACGTACCTTATGTGGGCTTTAAAAGAAAGCCAGTGCTTTGTTTGAAGCAAGAAGATGTCTCAACTCTGCCATGGAAATGAGAGGAAAATTAAGACATAGAGATTCACAAAGCATCTAAGAACTGAGAATTTTTTTGGGAACCTTCATAAATTGTCTCATGGATGCTCTGAATGTGTCTGCAGGAGACAGAAATGAAAAAATATTTTCAATACTTTGGAGACCAAAAGACCCAAAGAAATCTCCCCCTCCTCTCACAATTAATTTAAAGATAAACAGCAAAAAGTCCAAGCCAAAAAATAATTAAGCAAAGCGAGATAGAAATCTCTTACAGAATTGGTTCTGCCAGGAATATATTTGTTGTAATATCCCACTAGTGGCCAGTAAAGGAAATGGAAAGCGAAAGTCATGCCAAGATTACATATTCACAGCTCTGCCTACTCTGTTCTCACTGCCCAGAAGCATGTAGGCCTGAAACAACATCATTTTTAACATTACACTAACTCTTGTCATGTGGAAGTGGAAGATGAGCTAGATCTAAGATACATATAGCCCTTTGCTACAGAAAAGAAAGTTGGATTCTAAAAATCAGACACGCTTGTAGGGCAGGCAGCAAGAAACCCATGCTGCTGATAAAAAGAGTCACCCTTACCATATTCCTAGTGGTTTAGGTGCTTAGTTGTACCAGAGAAGAATAGATAGAGCAGGGAGCAAGCTGTGTAACAGTGCTAATGCTGCAATGCACACCAGTTGTTTAAATTGAAAACCAGCACGTGATTTTTGGCTTGCCAAGGACAGGGGAAGGCATAGCAAACGACAGGATATCCTGGGTAGGTCTGAGATTGCCACAAGACAAGGCATCTCCTCCTGCCAGCGGTCAGTCTGGTATAAGAAGCAAAGCCTCTGCAGTGGGAACTCCTGTGTAATGGTGGTTCGGGTGAGTGGCCCCGCACACCTGCAGATGAGAAGGGATGTCCTGGAGTAATATCGAAGAGCGAAGTTTGTTTCCTCACCACACCATCAGGGCTCTGAATGAGCTATTACAGTCTATAAGGCAAATATGTATTTATTTAGGCAATTTTTAAAAATTGATTTTTGATCCAGTACATGGTAAAAGCTCCTAAGGGACCAGCTATGTAAATCCTTCCTTAGCTGTATAAATACTCTTTTTATTCTCTCTGTAGTTATCTTTCATGTGATGGCATGAAGGACGAATGATGATTAGCTGGAATCAGTGCTCAGGAAAGAGGGAGAACAGGGAAATGGATTCTATTTCATAAATTTTCTTATGAGACTGTAGTAATTAAACACTTTGCAAGCGGGTAATAACTGGTAGCCTTTATTCATCACAGTATTTATCCTGGCTCTGCCATTCAGGTTGGCCCAGTCATATCACCTCCATTTCCTCATCTGTACGATAGGAATAAAAGTATTGACCTTCTTAATAACATCTCTCTGAGATGGAGAGAGAGCAAATGCTCTGTAAGATCTGCATAATTATTGTTAACTTCAAGCTATGAGAGCAATTCCCTTGGAGTCAATGGGACTGCTCACATGTGGGGTTAGTTACAGTACTGGGAGCCACTGATGGCTGCAAATCAGGGAAAACTGGCTTTCTGATGGATCATGAGTCTGCTTCTGGAGAACTGTTTTTGCTTTCCATATGGGCTGGGACTTTCAGTGATGCTTTAACAAGTTATATGCCTGGGAGTTGGATGCCTAACTCCTTCAGGCTCTTTTGAAAGTCCTCACAAGAAAGCAGGGGGTTGCTGTTGGAACGGCAGTCTGAAATTACAAACAAGCACACACACAAAAAAACCCTGAAATGGAAGTCATAGAAGGGAGGGGGGAAAGGGTCTTAAGTTAGTTTGGAAAGGGATACTTTACTGGGAATGAAAATGAAAATTGACAAAAACCACTGACAGTTGAAAAGAAATTCTGGTTTTGCTATTCTAATGCGAGTGTAAACATTTTATAGGAAAATGGACAGTCCTAGCTGGGGGTGAATTCTGAAGCACAAAGTGCATGGGAAAACTCATGGTTCTTTTTTTCTTAATTGGGTCTGTCTTAAAATCCTATTTGGATGGACTGAAATATCAAAATAAGTAGCCCCATTTTCAACACTGGTCTGAGCAGTCTCCATTAAAGAGAAAACAAGCGACTGTAGCCACCTACTTTTGAAAACCTCAGCTACTGCTTTTCATTGATGCCACTTGTTTTCTTTTAGTTATGTCAGTACCAGAGAATCATCTCACTTGAGCCATGATTTCTCTTCCATTTTAAGTGGGTAATATCCATATGCAAATTTTCTAGAAAGGTCTCTTGGCAAGTGCGGGGGGAAAAAAAAAAATCAACAGCGAAACTTCTTAGCAACAGCTGGGAAGAACATCAAGAAGGAATATTTTTTTCTCAGCCTTGGAAACATGTTGGCATTCACATCTCTGCTCAGCAGTCTGCCTGAGCTTTGTGCTTATTAGTGCTCTTAGAGTGCAGACAAACTGCACTGATTCAATATATATGCTTGTCCCACATGCTTTGTTGTTATTTTAAGACAAAAGTTTCCGAAGGTACATGCTACTGTACTGATCCAAAGCTCAGGAAAGCTAGTCCTTGCTGACGTCTGCATGTCGTTACTTACACCCTCTTCCCTCAAAGTCCCTAAATCCCTGTGCTGTGTTCCTCTTACACAGGCATTGAACTGATCCAGATGTCTTTGTGCTTGTATTTCTAATGCGTGCTACCTGTGTGTGGTCTGGGCAGGGAAGTCCTGTGGACTTTTTGGGGAACTGTTGCAAACAATAGTTTGCAAGTAGAGTGACATGCGGGCATGGGATACCCTGTTCTTTACTTGCTTTTAACATCAGTATGTTGCAGGGATATTCAGGGGGTTATCACTAGAATTGGCCTGCAATGAGGACAACCATGGCAGGATTTTTTTTCAGCCTGAAATATGAAAAGTGTGTTCCTCTTTTAAGCAGAAGACCCCAGGAAGATGGCCCTTGTAATTACTGGAAATCGGCAATCTGTCTGCTGTCATTCAATTTAACCCATGCAAACTTGCCATGTGCAATGGATCCACTCAGTGGGTGTGATTTCGGAGAAGGAATAGTCCATCTGGTTTATCCAAATGCTGCTTTAAAGGAAGATGACTGACAGGTTTTTTTCAGACCCAGCGTGTAGCAGCCTGCCTGGAAGCTGGTTACTTACCAGCTTGGATACAAAAGAGCTCCATATTAAGCATGCTGTCCAAGTAACAGTAGCTGATAGTATTAGCAGAAGCAGGCAAGTAGGCAGTGGGAGCGTTGTGGCTGAGCAGGTAAGCCAGAGCTCAGCCAACTGTTTGTAATGTGAGGTGACTCACATCCATGGAAGAAGAAAGGCTCACATCTTTGGATGGACAGTGATCTTTGTAAATAACTCTAATTTGTAAAACCTGCAGTAGAGTTTGAGGATGTGCCTTACAGCAAAAGAGATTCAAAGGAGTCGCAAAAATGAAGAGTAATCATAAGTACAACTGCATCCTCATTTCCTCTCCTGAATATGGTGCTTCTGTTCTGATCTAGCTGTTCCGGTGTTATGTTTCAGAATAATTAAAAGACAATTGCACCTTTTTTTTGTATTCAAAGTTCCCAAAGCTGCTGCTAAATATGTTGTCTTGCATATTTGTCTGCTTAATTTGTGCCTAGAGATGCTTTCTCTTTATTTTTCTTTCCCTCTTTGAGATTTCAGATTACTGGTCTGGAGAAAATGGGCAGTTTGCCTTTACATTGTATGAATAGCAGAATAGGATCCTGTCACAGATGAAAGTACTATATTTATGACTCATTATAATCCATTCATTGCTTCATGGACCCAGAGCCCTCCAGGGAGTGCCACAAACCCACATGATTTTCCCAAGTGCTACCTTTTGCATTTGGAACTTTGGTTTGGCTGACAGATATGAAAAAGGAAGAAAAAAGTGCAGGAAGGCAGAGAGTCCGTGCGACTCTGCCTGTACAGATGCTGAGCAGTGATAGCAGCAATTTTAATTCAGACCCATCCCATCGTGCTTCTGCTCCCTGTTCCCTCTGATGCCATAGAAACCATGAGGGGCACGGGTGAGCTTCAGGAGCTTGCAGAGATCGGCATGCCTTTAATGACAGCAAGCCCATTGCAGTAGGTGAGTGTTGGCAGGACAAGTCTCTGTTGTGCTGGTGTAGGCTAACAGAGTGGCTTTACAGATATTTACACATCGGGCTGCCATCCAGAGGGACCTGGGCAAGTTCGAGAAGTGGGACCTTGTGAACCTCATGAGTGAACCATGCACCAAGTGAAGGGTCCCTGCACCTGGGTCAGGGCAACCCCTGGTATCAATACAGGATGGGGGATGAAGGGATTGAGAGCAGCCCTGACAAGAAGGACATGGATGTATTGGGGGATGAGAATCTGGACATGAGCTGGCAATGTGTGTTTGCAGCCCAGAAGGCCAACCACATCCTGGGCTGCATCATGGGCCAGTGGGCCAAGGGAGGTGATTCTTCCTCTCTACTCTGCTCTGGTGAGACCCCACCTGGAGTACTGTGTCCAGTTCTGGAGCCCCCAACAAAGAAAGGACATGGACCTGTTGGAGCAGGTCCAGAGGAGGGCCATGAAGAGGATCAGATGGCTGGAGCACCTCTCTTATATAAGGACAGGCTGAGAGAGTTGGGGTTGTTCAGCCTGGAGAAGAGAAGGCTTCAAGGAGGCCTTGTTGTGGCCTTTCAGTTCTTAAAGGGGGCTTGTAAGAAAGATGGGGACAGACTTTTTAATAGAGCCTGTTGCAAAAGGACAAGGGGTAATGGTTTTAAACTAAAAGAGGATGGATTCAGACAAGATATAAGGAAGAAAATTTTTATGATGAGGATAGTGAAACACTGGAACAGGTTGTCCAGAGACGTGGTAGATGCCCCATCCCTGGAAGCATTCAAGGTCAGGTTGGTCAGGGCTCTGAGCAACCTGATCTAGTTGAAGATGTCCATGCTCATTGCAGGGTGTTTGGACTAGATGGCCTTTGAAGGTCCCTTCCAATCTAAACTATTCTATGATGCTATTATCTTGCTGCAGAAAGGAGCTCAAAATCCTATGCAGGAAAGCTACATTTTCACGATGATATCTGTCAGTACTTGGAATTGCCTAAAAATGCAGCTTCTGGTATTTATGCCTGCAAGTGCTCAAAAATGCACTGATCTGGTATTACTGAGAAGAATTCCTGGGTAGAAATTAATAGTTCTCTGACAGGTGCTATCAAGTCTTTATGCAGTCAGAGCATTTTGGGCAATGGTGACACAGACCAGGTGCTTTGGATTTGCCTTGTGGATAAGCTGGTTGCCACTTTAGTCAACAGCTTTCTGATTGCTGTGCTCAGCTGGTGTGTTGGTGTGGTGTCTGCATAGTAGTGTTAGGACTGTCCAAGTAGTCTAGCATTCATAGTAGTGTGGTAGAGCACGGCTGGCTTTGAGGGTTGCTTGTGTCTGAAAGCTCATTTCTGGCTTGGTTTTACAGAGTCAATGTTCACCTCGGTCCTTGGTGTGGGAAATAGCTTCTGAGCCACATTTACCTTGGTTGGGTTCAGAAAGTGCTGCAGTGGTTTGGGGAGGATTTTTTTTATTCTGATGATGTTATTCTGTGTATTAATGTGCTTTTTCAATTGCGGCATGTGTAGTATGTCCAGAGCCATCCATTTCTAAGTGCAAACCTGGCAACACTGATGCCAGCCCTACTCAAATCAGCAACCATCTGAATGCCCTCATCTGAGGGAATGTAACCGTGGATGTTTGCAACTGGGAGTGTGGGGATCTCTGTTAACTTGAGATGGCTTCATTGGGGTCAAAGTTTCACCTCTACCAATGAGGCAGAGAACAGAGGTATCAAGGTGCAAGAGGCCAAATTAAGGCCTTTAGGGAGATAAGCAAGTGGTAAACAAGTGAGTGGTTCAGATTTTTTACTTCAACATGCAAAATCTATTTCTTTTCTTTTCTAACATGATTTGCAATCCCATTGCCTGGTTTTTTATGGAGTCTGAGGAATTCCTTGTTGTCTCTTCTTTCTTTGGTGCCTTCAACAGTTATTGTTGCTGCTTCATGATTCCTCTCCTCTTTTTCTCTCCAAACCTTGTTTTTTTTCTAGCCAAGAGGAGACAGGGAGTCACTTCTGATCACTTCGTGTCACCTGCTAATTTTCTGCTGTTGCTTAATGGAGCACTTCACAGAAATATGCTCCATTTCATTTTTGCACCACTTTGAAATACTGTCAGGCTGTGTGTGATGATTAGGGCAAAGAAGAGGAAAATATCATAACTCTTTCTCTAGGAAGTTCATTGCCAAGTAGCAGAGATTCTGTATCTGCCATGAAGCCAAGTGCGCTGTCTGGGGTAGAGTGGCTCTGCAGCAGGGATGCAAGAGCACTGTTTACCCTAGACTCACTGAAGAGGGTTTGCCTTAAACCTGGCAGCTTTGAGAGCAGATCAGGTCTTCCAATGGCCATTCAAACTCTATGGCTCCACAGGTTTCCTGGGAAGTCACCTGCTGAGACTTTTAAGAAATGTCTTAATATGATTGATTTGATCTGGGTAAAATTTGATTTAGAGAGCTATTCAGGAATTCAGGACACTTATGCACTGAGTAAGTATGGATTTAATGGCTTAATTTAAAGCATCCAAGTTTTAAAATGTTAGACTTGGGGTAGTAATATCTCGTACGAATACTCAGAAGTGCTTAAAATCAATCAGGATCCGTCCCTTTGCTCTGCAGGCAGGGTGGTAGTTGGTAGCTAGAACACAGCATTGTCCATATGCATGCAAATACTGCATATGGTATTCACCTGTAATCAGAATAGAAAGTAATAGTGATAGCTGAGCTATGACAGTGATGTAGTTCTGGCTGATGCTTTCGACAAGTGCGTTTGTATATAGAAATCATGGATGCCTCTCTGAAATGCTGCTGCCTCTGGGGAAACACAGCTGCAGTTACATTTACGGTGAATGAGGTTTTTGAACCAAAGAATCCTCGTCTTAATCTTCTCCACTTGGCCAGCTTTATGCATTGTGATCCCTATATTGGAAAGCTTTTAGATGTACGCTTAACCAGAGATACTCAGTGAGTTCACACTGAAGTTTCTTTCACCGACTCCACAGTTCTCATAAAAGTGAAAGCATGGAGATATGTGTTTGTATGCTTGACTTTTGAGAGCAATGGTCCATTATATTTTAATCCTACTTAAATTGCGAGCAGAAAAGCCTCCAAGCAACATGGCTACCCAAGTTCTTACTTGCCCTTTTGATGCTTTTGATGCTTGACTGCAGACGTACTCAGACCTCCTACCGTAGCATTTGCAATTGGCTAGAATCAGTATATAAAATTTTGACTAGTATAGAAACACATAATATATGTTAACTGGGACTTCCTGGGTAGGAGACATAGTATCTAAATATTTTCAAGAGGAATTTTCACAAGTGACAGTGAATAATGTCCCTGCAGTGCTGTTATCCTGCCTTTCAAAAACATGGCTAGGCAAAAATATTATAAATCTCTGATTAAAAAAAAAAATAAAAAAATCCCCAGATGGTATTTCTCTTAATTTTGCAGGATTTTATTGAAAGCATTTTAATATACTTTTTTTAGGCTACATGCCAAGACATGGTTAATAACGGTTGCACTTAACTGAACAACCCTGAGAAATTAACCTGAAAAATATGGAATGATGATCATTCATGATTTTGTGAGGTGTGAAGGGCTAGAGTTTCTTGAAAGAAGCACTTGTTCACAGCAAATCATAGTCGCTGTTGATCCCCTGTATTAATAGGAGGTAGCTGTCATTGTTTTAAACGTTAATTACTGCTCTTCAGCATAAGCTTAAACTTACCTACTACAGACAATCTCATTCACAGAAAACCCTTCCTGCACAAAATAGGCTTATATGAGATGACCAAAATTATCCATTAAGTCATGGTGAATCAAATAATTTGATCCAGTGAAACCACATAAAAAGAATTGCAGAGTTTTTTAAATTCGGAACTCTGTTTTGACTGTTTTGGGAATAAAACATGAAGCGCAACTTCAGCAAGAACTGCAAGCTGTCAGCCTGTATCAGAGGAACCCAGTTCCTTGCAGGGCTGAGGCTGCAGGTAGTACCACGTAGTAGACACAGAGGGGTCTGCAAGAAGCACATTGCTTTTGTGCTAGCAGCAGAAACGAGCATGGCAGAGAGTGGTGGATCCTTGTGAGGAGTGACTTCTCAGCTCTGTCCCCTGTAGCTTTTCTGTTGTCTGCTAAGCATGTGGTTCAACTCATACGTATACAGCTTCTTCCTCTTTGAGCACTAACTTGGGTCTGTCACCTCCCTGTCCAGCTGTTTCAAACAACTGCAGGAAAACAGTATCTTTGAGATGTCCATCTTTCTGCCAAATGTAGTTAAGTTGGATCAAAATGTTCAGAAGATTTGATGGAGGATAAGTAGACAGAAACAAAGAGAGCATGCCTCCAGTTTCTTTAGCAAAGCACAGTATTCCCAACTAGAGAGAATTACTGCCTCTTAAAGCAATCTGGTTTTATAAACACATTGCTGAAGTTTGCCTAAAAACTAAGTCATCCTTAGAAAATGAGATTCTGCGTTGGCATATGCCAGCATATTTCTGATGAGCTCGGCTAACTGACTACCCTTCTGGAGTTATTTATTTAGCCCTTTTCAAATTATTTAGATTTTTTAATTAGAAGCTCGATGGCATTGAGTTTTGGCAACTTGATAGCAGAAGTAACTGCATCTTCTTTAAGGAAACAGCTTTTCAATTGACATAACCCTGTGTGAGAGGGAGGGGGGAGGAGGTGGGAACAGCCTTTCCCATAGTATCCCAGGAAGAAAACAACTTCATGGATTAGGAGCTTAATTAGGACTGAAATCCTTAGGAAGAAGTGGGGAACAAATATAGTTAATTTGATTAAGCCTCAGAGTGAATGAGTTGCACACTGCATTGATTACTTTAAAGCAAATAACAAAGGCAAGGCTGTTTACTTTATGGTACTATTACTGCAAATGAAATCAGTATCAAGCAGGTTGCTGGGGAGTGTAGCTAAGACAACCTCATAACCTCATCTGCTGATAAATGATTCTTCGGCTAATCAGTAGACTCAGCATGGAGGCTACTCCAGCAGGCTGTGAGTGAGTCACAGCAAGACAGGTACCCTCCTAAACAAGAAGGCTAAGACATAAACAGGCCCTGGATATGCAGTAAAGGTCAGGCAGTCTTTGTGTTTGAAAGCATTCTTCAGAAAAATACAAGTGCTATATCGGTGAGGGCAAGAAGGAACGATACGGGTTATGCCCAATGCAGTAAAGCAATCTGTCAGGCTTTTTAGGGGAATTTACATCAACAGATGGACTCCAGAATAATCTACTTAAAACGTAACCCTGGGAGTTTTGGTGCTGACATGAGAAGGGAGACAGTTTTATTGAACAGTGGGAGAACTGGAGAGCAATCTCTGTGAGGGTTCATCACAATATCAGTTCTCTCCTAAAGCTCACCGTGTTCCTCTGAGGGGCTGGCTGGCTAGAGGTGTCTTGGCGTGCCATTACCTCTGCAGGTGGTGTTACCCAGAAGAGAAAGCAAGGCAGTTCTTCCCCTTTCTCCTCTGCTCCATGTTAATATGCTGAGACTGCGCGTGTTCAGTGACAGAGAAACCAGTGTGCTCGTTTGCTTGAAGTTTACATTGATCAGACACTGTGCTGAAGTAGTCCATAGGAGGAGTGAAGGGAGCACTTCTCCTAAGCTCCTTTTGCTGGAGTGGGTACTCAGTACAGAATGGTGGTCCTTAACATACCGTGTTGGCTTTTAATTAGCACCAAGCAGATCCTAACTGCGCAGCGTTCCCTGAGGAGGTACGCGCTCCCTGCAAAGCTTATGGGGGTGCACGTGTGAACAGTCCCCATAGAGCCTTCTGCGCCTGGTATTAGCACAGGAGAAATAGCTGTCCTCCCACCCACTATAGATAATTGTGTTGCTCCTGCACCTCTGAAAGTATGATAGTCGACCGCTTGAAATTTGGAGATGGGAATTCTTCAAAAGCCCCTGCATCTGTTCTCAGTCCAAGCAAGCACTCTCAAGAGGCCAACTTCCCATAGGCCATCATGCATAATGTGGATGAAACCTCTTGAATTATTGATCTTGCAGAGGCATATAATTGTAGCTTAGACAGTGTGTTTACTCTCAGCGCTTTGATTTATCAGATCTTATAATAATGTTCTCACTTTTGGCGCTCGTAAAATGCAACTGGCTTGCAGTTTAATAAATATTGACTTCTAGCCATTTGCTGCTTTGTGATTATTCCTCCTAAAGAACAAACCGATTGCTTCCTTCATTCAGCTCCACTGCAAAATGGTGCAGGACTGGAACGCTTTTAATATTGCATTTTCCCGCCAGGGGAAGACTTGTCTCAGCAATGCCCTTCCGACGCTTTCAAGATCGGTGCACTGTTTCTCTAACTGATGGGCACCTGAAGATATTTGTGGTCACCCTAAGGGTCAGCAGGCACGTCTCCTCCCTAGAGAGAGCCCCTTTTACCAACCCTTTTTTTGTGGTGTTCACCACTTTCAACTAATTAAGCCATTCCCTGTTGCTTTGATTAGAATGAGGAGAATTCCTGTGCTTTACCTGGTAGATCTTGTGTCCGACCCTCTCATCACTGAATTGTTGGTGTGTGCAGGACATTGGGCTAGGGCTGCCTAGGGAACTCCTGCCAGATGGGAGAAGAGTCCGAGTGGGTAATTGCTTCAAGCAAGACATGTAATCCAGCCTCATCTTCTAGCAGCTGGTGCGCCCTTTTCTGCTATTGCCGTACAATGTTGGCAACATATCTTGAAGAACGTTTTTGGTCATACCATGTCTCTAATCTGAGCTGCCCATTTGCCGGGTTGCATCATTGCAGTTTATCTCTGTTATGTGTTATCATATATCCACACTCCTTCCATGGCTGACAATAATCATAATACTAAGCTGAATACACAGGGGAAGTATGTAGCAATTGACAGTCACAACACCTTTCCAAGAATGCCAAATGCTCATGTTTTGGATGTAAAACCAAGAGGATAATGAGTTTTTATCATTTGAGGGGCTCCTGCTGTCCTAGAGGCTTTTTCCTAGGTTGGAGACTCTTTGTGTTAGGTGGAATACACACAGTGGGAACTTGTCAGTCACGCTGCTTGCAGCTCAACAAACTAGAGAGCAGGGGTGGAAAAAACCCACAGATGATATCCTAGATTCACAGCCTGATTAAATAACTTGCCCTTGGCTCCTGCAGCAGGTCTGTGGCAGATCCATACAATGAATCTACATTTCTTGATTGTTGGTCCCATATTATGACCCACAAGCTCACATGGCCACACCTGTCAGCACGGGAGTTGGAATGAAGACTAATAATTTTAGCCAAGTCAGCAGAATCGCAAAATGTTATGGGTTGCATTTGCAACACTCCCAGCATTGAGTTTGCTGGCTGTCTTCCTGTTAATTAGCAGTAATACCAGAGCAGTCAGTTCAAGGAAAAATTACTCGTTCTTCCCTCTTTGTGGAGCATCCTCTGTTTTGTCAGTAGATGCTACAAGACTGCTCTTTGGATTTGATTATATTTTGAAATTAGTTTTATTTAATTTAATTTATCTAATGAAGAGTTATAAATTAGAAAAGATGAAAATAAAACATTAGCTATTTTTTTCTAATTGGATTTATTTTTGTGCTTAATCATGTATTTCCTTCCTCTTTGCCCACTGCTGAAAAGTAGATGCATTCATCTCAGAAAATATCAAGCTCTATCCTCTCTTATTAGTGGAGTTTGCTTTACACCAGGTCAGGATTTATCCTATAAACACATAACCCACTTTGTGTTAACAAATAACAGTGTGTTTCTGTGAGCTTCTAATTCTCAGGAATGGTTTGCTAAACTGTAGCTAGCGAGCGCTGGTAGCTGCATCCTGGTGAGGAAACATTTCCCTGCGAGCATTTCTGGCCCTTGCCCTGGCAGTTCCCCAGCAGGCACCCTGCAGTCAGGGTTGAAGCGCTCGGGAGGGATGCGTGGCAGGAAACCCTGGTGTTACCTCAACCTGTCTTACAGCTTTCTGCTCCCACGGCTGGCTACACGTAGAAAATGGCAAGGGTGGCCTATATGCAATTACGTTTTCTCCTGGTGTCCTGGTTTTCCTTCGTGAGATCTCCTTCTCCTTCTGCTTCCCCCTGGTTAGTGGGAAGAGGATGCTGAGCAGGTGAGAGGCAGCTTCTCGTTGTCTCCTGGGGCCCTGCCTCCCCCCAGTATGAGGGGTGCCCCATCTAGCTGGGTCTCCCTTGCTGCCAACATACCCTTGGATGGTAAAATTGTGACCAGTCCTGAGACTTTTTCGTCCTCTTGCATTCTGGCTGTAAATTTGCCATAATTTAGAACGTAAGGTATGGAAGCAGACAGACCTCGAAAAGAAGGAAATGAATGTTTGACTGTCACCAATTTGGAAATCTCCCCCGGTAGCTGTGAAGTTGGTGTCAGTTTCTGTTATTGGTATAACAGGGCTAATGTGTTCTCTCGGCAAACATAGATCTCCACATCTGCTTTATCCACTAGATGGATGACATAAAGCAGCTTGCTTTACAGTGAATACTTTATGCCATCTTTAATCTGAAGTGTATTTCTGTAGTCTGCCAATACACTGCGGCGTGAATTTCTTGTTAGGTCAAATGTATGTTTGGATGCCTTGATCAGTGCTGCAGAGAAAGATTTGTCTCTGCTAGAAAGATTGGTGCAGATAGACATTGATATAATTGTATTAGCAGTCCCATACTTCTCAGCACACGTGCACAATGTGTAACTGCAGGACAGCTGAGAAACTCGATAGCACAAGGACTGGAGAGAGTAGTTGATGTTATTGTCTGTGTCTGGATCTATCATCTGCCTGCAGCATTTCCAAGATGTGATATCCGACCTCTGGAACTGAGATCTTTAACCACCAGCTAATGGATACGAAAGCTTCCACCCGCAGCAACTTTAATGGGAATGGGGCATTGAGATCTTTTTTAGAATTGCTGCATTTCCTCTGAGGATTCACCTGACTCTGTCCATCCACATGGGTGCAATTTCCTTAAGCTGGTGCAGTCTTGTAGCTTTATATTGTTAAACATTGCCTCAGGAGAATATCTGAAGGTTAGCTTTAACATCTCTGTGTCAGTAACGTTTTGCAAATTGTCCTGGTTTGAGGTAAAACAGAACCAATTTTCTGTTCTGTAATTTTACTTTTTAGCTAAGCCTCTTCTAACTGACTAAACTCTGAAATTAACAGCATATTTTTCAGAAACTGTTCACTCTCAGAGTGGTAAGACCTGATTATACCAAGGAATGGTATGCAGAGAGGCTCTTGCTTATACTTATTGCTGTAACAACCAAGGTCAGCTAACTTCGTTATTTGCCCCGTTAGAGGGTCGGAAGCGGAAAACCACAGAGGGGTCACACCTGTAGGGAGGAGTGGACAGGACAGGTGACTCAAAACTGACCAACAGGGTATTCCATCCCATCTGCATCATGCTCAGTATAAAAGCTGAGGGATCAAAGGGTCAAGTCTCTTTCTTCAATGGCCAACGTCTGAGGAGGACCCTGTCTGTTTGTCTGCTTTTGATCCCGAACCGAGCATTCCTGACTCCAGATCTGGAATCCAGCTCCTGTCCATCACTGACTCCACTCTGGGACCTTCCCTGTGCCTTGTGGTGACGCGATCGTCATCCTGGGAGCTGAATATGGTTTTGTATATATTGTATATTTTTTTATTAGTAGTATTATTTTATTATTATTTATTATTTAATTATTTATTAATATTTTCATTAAAGTAGTTTAGTTCTTTTTCTAAACTTGTAAATATCTCTCTCTCTTCCTCACCTCTCTTTGGAGAGAAGGCGGGGGGAAGGGGCCATCTGTCATTCTGATTGGCCAATTGGGCCAAAATGACGACACAAATATACCCTATTAAATTACAGTGGTCTTTCCATGTGATGATCACTGTTCATCAGCAAAATAGTAGCCTGAACTACAGGGTGTTTCTTCCTTCTTTCCTGGCTGCAGGGGTAGTCACTGCCTTTTTTTTTTTTTCTTTTTCTTTTCTCTGCCTCCATCTTTCATAAGAGATACCAGTTGCATTTTAGCAGCAAATTCCTCTTTATTGTTTTTTTAACAGAGACACCAGAAAGCTCAGGAAATTTTAGGTAGCTTTGTGAAGAGTTATGCAGCATTACATAGGTGACATGTTATAGACGTGAGCATATTAAGCCTTACACATCCCTGGGGAGGGTAGGAAGGTAGTCTTATACGGAGGGAAACTGAGGAACAAAGATGTTAATCAGAATTCATAAAGGACGACACTGTCTGGGTTGCCCAGACAGCTTCCTCCTGAATCTCTTCCTTCCAACTAAACCACAAAGACCGTATGCCCTCCCTTTTTTCCTCTGGAAAGAGATGTATAGTGCAGAAATTCATTTCACAGAATTGTATGTCCTTAATAAAATTCAGCTCTAGTTATGACCCTGTGAGATGATTAGTGAATTAGAGTTCTTAATTAGCATTTTGCATAATTCATGGCAATTACAACATTCTCATGGATATGATTGTCAAGGTGCAGATGTGCAAACGTGCAGCTATAATTTTCTCATCTAAATAACTCTTTTGGTGAAACCTCTAATTTTTTACAACTCTATTGTGTAAGGGCCATTATTCCTGTTGTTATTTTTAAGGCATTAGAAAATGGATGTGAATCTCACTTCAGCTTCAATCACTGCAACCAACTGTTTTTCAGAAGCTTTAAAAACTGTCATAAAAGTTTGCTCCTGGGTGAGAATTAGGCATTTGAATTGTCTGAAGGACCTATACTACCCGGTTTTTAACATCCCACGGGGAATTGTATTGCAGTTTTTCAGTTACAATAGTAAAACAAAAGCTAAAGCCAGTATGTGCACTAGCCAAGATTTATATGGCTGGATTGTTAATGGAATTGAGCTCCCATTCCTTCTTCAGCCGGAGATAGATTTCAAAGTCCTTTGTGCTGTGAAGATCCTTTCCTTTTGTCAGAAATGTATAGAGTATTATGTATCTGAGGTTATTAGGACTAGCTTTTTGGGTACGGGAAAATATGGCAGTTACATAGAGTGAGTGGCAGCTAAATAGAGAAGGAAGACAGTTGTGGCAGAATTAGGACCCCCTAACTTTCCAAAATACAGTCCTTCAGTTATCAAACGTGATGGCACAGAAATCAATGAGCCAGATGATAAAAATACAGTTGCACCAAACTCAACACTTCCAGGTACAGCTCATATTTTAAAAAAATTACTGAGTTCCAACTGACAAATTTGAATTTCTACTTCCTTCATTAAGTGCCTACACAGATGGTATTAAATGTAATTAATTTTACTTTCATAATTATAATCTAATATGTAAATCCATTTACAGTATTCCATTCTATTAAAGGTACAAATCAAAATGATAATTTCTAAACAAAAGTTATGAATTTCCTTAAATGAAAGGCATTTGTAATTTCCCACAGGAAATTTTAATCACTTTCGGATTTGTAGTCACAGAACACGTAGGAGTTTCATGCAGTCAAGATTTGATGGAGGGAAACTGCAACCCTTATATTCTTATTAGAGGCAAATTAGAGGTAAATGGCACTCGGAAGAACCTGGGCATATATGTTTGGACATACATTGGTTTTAGTGACTGATCCCTCCTTCCCACATCCCCCAAAGGGACTAGCTTGCAGAAGCCTCCAGTCATTTCTAACAGGAGTTCTTGTCCAGATAAGGATTACTCTCCTTTCTGGCCTTCCTCTACCTATTGAACTTGAAGGTAAAGCTGTTGCCCTCATCATTTGCAGCTTGATGGCCCCCTGATGGTAGGACTTTCTTACCCCATTTATATTGGCTCCTGGAAATTATTATATAAATTATCTATATTGTATAATATATATAGTATTGTAAAATATGTATTTATTTATTATATAAATTATCTATTGTCTGTGATTTAGGTCCCTGTTTTTCCATGCTCAAGTTCCACAAAGCAGTGGTTCCAAAATGAAGAATCAGATCCAAAAAAAGTAATTCCTTGCTTTTTCCAAGTGAAATGTTCAAGAAGCTGCTTCTTCAGCAGGTTTATTGCCCTTCCTTTCTCTCTGTAGTTCTTTTCTTAGTCCTAACGCAATGCATGAACATGCATGACATTGTCCATGTATTTATCTGTTTGCTAGTTTGTGAATTCTGAGTGTCCCTACCCCATATACTTGTATTAGGAAAGCCTTTCATGGACTTTAAGCGTGTATCTTTTAAATTGTCTGACACCACAATTAGCAGGGGAAAAAAAAACCAACCCCACCAAAAAAACCCCAGTGAAATTAAGCATTTTTTTCCCCAGCATAAGAAGAAAAATGAGTGTCAATTACCAACCTTGGAGGAGAGTTAGAGGACACAGGAACCCAGCTTTTGTCCCAGTGAACATGATGGCAGTTTTGCCTCTGGCTAGAAATAAGGAAACATTCAAATAAAACTTCTTTTCTTTATGTCTTTTTTTTCTTCCTGACAGTAATACGTTGTTCATGAGAGCCGAATGCATTTATGAATTTGGGTCAAGTAGTTTCAGCCAAGGGAGGGTAAGGTTGATCAGAATTTGGGAAAGCCTTGAAATATTTCAGGTTCTCTTATCTGAATGACATTTCACTTAAGTTCATTTCTAACTTTTAAAGGGAAAAAAAAGACCTCCTCCCTTAGAGGAGAGGTTTCTATTTTCAACTAAGTGAAATATTTTGACAAATCAAGAATGTATTATATTTTCTCCCAAAATAAGGGGAGGGGAAGCAGAGGAAAGGGAAATTGGTTTCTGTTGAAGACAAATGTTACAGTTTTGGTTTTGTCAGCCAGAGAACTAATTCTCTCATTCAATACTTACTGCAGGAGTAGACCAAACATATATAGCCACAGAAAAAGTATTTGAAATAGTAAATTATACAGTAATTTGATGCAGTTTCTGTCTGTAACCTTGAAAAATCTTACCACAAGCAAGCAGTTAAAAAATAAATAAATAAGAGATGGCTTCCAACTAAAATCTGCCACTCGTGATGGATCAGGGCGGTCCACCAGCTTGCTCCAGTTCCCTTTCATGTCCTCACTGAGCTAAAATACACTGGGGGAAATTTTCAATGTCACGGGGGACAGCGGAGTATCTGGCTCACACGCATGGCAAATGGAAGCCTGGGGGCTGATCTGATCCCCCTTGAGATTAAACACCTCTTGACTTACCTCTTCTTCAGTCAGCAGAGTAGTGTGGCAAGGTGGTCTTTTGTCTATATGGCCAGATCCTGAGCAGTCCTAGCTTTATCCACCAGAAGGCTCAGAACTGTGTCCCCGTCAGCATGTTCCTCATGGGATTGCCTCTCCTCTGTGGCTTTGGGAGATTGTAGGAATCTTGACCGCTCCTAGAATACGTCACGTGGCTGTGAAATACATCTCTTGAACCCTCTGGCTAATGAAAATAATACCATTCTTTTCCATGCTAAAATAACACATGCCTGAGGACAGCCCGTGACGAATTTTCACTCAATGTATTCCTCAGCTGGAGTAAGAAGCTATACTGCTGTGCTCGCTTTCGTTTTGTTTATAGTATTGCAGATTTTGGTCTCCTGTACTGTAAGTGCTCAGTTTACTATATGTTAGCAGAGTGTTCTGTGGCCACCGGCATGTATGGGTGGCAAAGGTAGCATGGAGCATTTTGGATGTAGAGTCTTTTCATAGTTTTTTTCAACTTGTGGGATGACAGTTTGATGACCTTGGAAGTTCCCCCATTTTGGTGATCCCAAAATTGTAGTTTCCTTCCAAAATTGCCAATATATCAAACTCTTTTTGTGAAATTAATTCAGATGCTACAATTCAAATGAAGGCTACTCAACTGAGTCATTTGACCTTCCAGATCTGATAAGGATACACTTGGTTTTTGCCTATCTTTGCCAATGTAGAAAGAGCCAAGAGATCAATCATGAGAGCAAGGTTTAAGAAGCTGTTTAACGCAAGTTTTGAATGAGTTGGCACCCAGTGGCTGTATGCCAGAGACCCTGCCAGTCCCTCCCTGCCACTCCTCTGGAGATCTTTGCTCAGATGCGTCTCCCTCGAGGCAGGAAATAAAGAGGAGGCTGACAATGATGAAATGTAGAGTGTATCTATATGGAACAGCTGAATGGCAGAGCAAGATACATGTCAGCTGTTACGTAGGGTGACGGGGGAGTAAACAAATGGGTAAGGGAGCAGAGCAGGGTGAAGGACGTCTTGAACACAGATGAAAGCGTGATTGGCAGACATGAGAACAAACGCACCAGCAGAAAGATAGTGGATTGGAAAAGAAATGACAAAAGGCAGAAATGAGCAAAGAAGCTACAGAGAGTTAATTTTATGTTTACCAGGAGCACTTCATAAGCAGTGTAAATTTTATTGACCTGTCCACGAATCTAAAAGCAGCTCTCAATTTTCATACTTTTTAGGCATTGCGATCATTGGGTGCGACCTCTCGGGTGGTACAGACCATTGAATTTTACCCTGCGATTATTGCATCAAGTTTTATGCTTTTGTCTCCTAGCTTCAGAAGTAAACTTGTTTTCAAAGCCTCCTCTTAGAGGCAACATCTTCAGTTCACCAGTCCCCTTTGAACCGCCTCCTGTATTGCTTTTCTCTCCGTAGGCTTTGTCCAGGCAAGACAGAGTGTTAGGGACAAAATCAGAGGCTGGGGAGAGTGAAACAAAAGCTGATCAGAGCAAGCCTGTTAATCGGTCAGGCTGAGAGCGTGCTTTGGCAGTATAAGACACCGGTAAAACTGCATCTACACTGTACCAGAGTGTGTGCATGTACCAGCATAATTACAGCAGGTTTACAGCACAGACAATGTTACTTTAACTTTTTCAGTACTGTTTTATTCATTTTGCAGTCGATCTGCTTAGGGAAGATCTTCCAGCTGCAGTAGGCTGAGCAGGAATGTCTGATTGCAAAGCCAGCATATGAAATCCTCGCTTTCTGTACCTGTTTTGGTCTGTTTGCTGATACTGCCAGCATCCGTCCAGGTGAGCGAGATGGTGATCTGCCCGGTCACTGTGGACATGACTGCATGAGGAGCAATAAAGCATTTGCCATGGGGAAGAATATTTTAGTGCAGCTCTTAGTAATAAATCTCATTGAAACCTACCTGTCTTATAATCATTTAAGGCCATTTGCATGTCTCTGGCAGTATTTAGTGGGTGTGCATTTGGGATATACTTGATTTACTTCATCTTTTTGGGTATCTCACAGTGGCAGAGAGTGGGAAAGGCCCAAATCTGCAAGAGTGCATCAACTCCAGTGCTGCTATGCCCAAATTTTGGAGGGTGAGGGCCTTCCTTTTTCTGAGTAATGTCTTTCTCTACTAATTACCCTATGTGGTCCAAGATACTTAGGCATTAGTAAAAACATCTGAATCAAGTTCTAAGACCTTTTCTGCGCTTGGTTGTCATAAAATGCATCTTGTGTTAGACCAAAATATAATGGTGAAGATGAAGCCGATGGTGGAATTTCTGATGGAATAAGATGCTACTTCTTGTGGAGACAGCAGGATCTTTGCAGAGGTAATATTTTTACAACATTTTGAATGGGCAAGATCACTTCTCAGCAATTTCCATCTAGTCTTCATTTAATTTGATTCCACTAGCAGTTCACTGCAAATAAAGTTGTGTGTATGTTCTGTAACGCAGAAAATAATGTTCATGTGAAGTGAATTGAGAGTTATACATCAGCAAGCTTGGAGTATATTCTCAAAATGGTAGGAGGGGAAAAAGTTGTAAAAGAAGATAAGGAAATATATATTCTCCATAATTCTGTCAAAAAGGAGAGCATCTGTGCTGGGAAAAAAAATATGGGAAGCTTTAAAGACTGCTTAAAGTACAAACAAAGAGAAACCATGAAAATGCTTTCACAATCTAGTATCTGGAAAATAGAGGATCCTTTAAGCTTTAATTAAATGCAAAGATGTGTTCAGTGCTCAAGTTAAAGGCCTGTCAAATATCTTGGAGGAAAGAGAGGTCTGTGCTCTGAAAACAGCACACAAAGTTGGAAGGATCTGGTTAGATAAGCAAGCCAGGTCCATTTAGAGATCACTCAAATGAACAAACTTTATTATGGTCAAGATGTTTATCATATTCAGTTACTGAGCAGGAGTGGTGTTTTCAGACCCCCAGTAACAGATTTATGTTCTTTTTACACACAGAAAGCAGGCAGTTGTATGCTAAGGATCTGAATCTCCAAACACTCAAGATCATGCTTAACTTTGGGCAGCCATAAAGTGCCACTGAAATTGATGATCTGTACTTTCAAAGGGGATAGAGCAGTATACACAAACAGAAGTCAGCTCTTTTTTGAGCAACCTCATATTATTTTGCCCCATAGTCTTGTAACTGGTCTGAAAAAGCCACCTAAGAATATGCAGAAAGGCTGAGAATGGGGACGTGTTCTTCCACAGCGCTCTGTGAAAGTGGTGCAAGTTCTCCTTTTCAACAAAACGTGGCCACCTTCCGAGTTGATTTTATCCTCTTCTATTGGTTGGTGGGTTTGGTTTTTGAGGTTTTTTTGGTTTGGTTCGTTTTGTTGTTGATTTTTTGGTTGTTGTTTTTTTTAAACCCTTTATTAAGTTTTATTTATTGTTTGAAATTATACTTTCAAATGAGCAGTTACATGAGAAGGTGCTTTGGGAGTCCAGACCAAGTCCAGGCCAACCATTCTAGATTACTTTTCGGAGAGATTCACAGAACATATTCTTGCATACAATCACTTTTCAAAAGCCTAGGTTGCCCATCCCTGCACAGGTGCTTTGTAAGTACAGGAGGAAATTTTGCAGGAGAATACCATTGCAGAATGTGAGCAGCTCTTTCTGGATCAAATGTGTAGCAGGTCCGATCCTTCATTTTTGCGGGCACTCTTATCTGCATCTCTGCTTTTATGCCTAGAAATGGATGTGTTGGTACAAAATCATGAAAGTTACATTGCCGATAGCAAATCTGTGCTTGTTCTTGAGTTGTTACAGCACAAAAAGACATGGGTGCTCCCTCTTTCTTTGAAAAAGTAAGCTGTGCAAGCTCTGATGACAGTAATGAGAAAAGAAGCCATCTAGAGAGCAGGATGGTCTATATACAAACAAGCATTCAGATATACCTGGGCGGTTCTACATATAATGTGCCTTTTCTAAGTGACACTACCCTGCTTGTATTTAGACACTCAGCCCTCTGTAGCTCCTGTGCTGTACTGTTCTTGTTAACCCTTGCATGGATTAACTAAATCCATGGTCCCAGTATACATTTACACCTACGACTCAGTCCTATATCAGATGTGAGGCCCTAATAGATCTGAATATTGTGAGAGCTGAGCATTTTTTTTGCAGCGCACTTGTACAACACACACTTGAAAGTGGATCCTGGTGTGTATTTGTAATATGGACATGACTATAAGAATCACTAAGTGTATTTTTACTTTGAAGAAGAACATATATGTCAAAGCCAGAAGTTTTGACTTTATAGCTTTTTTTTTTTTTTTATTTTAATTTACAGTTTACCTTCTTGGAAGATTTACAGCACAAGATCCTACTCTCCTTCACGCTTTGGTCATAATTATTTTATTGTGCATGTGTTTCTCTCGCCAGCCTCCAGCATCATTGATCAGTATGTTAGGGTGTACTCTTCTTCCTCTTCCTCTCAGCAATGCATCCCAGTGCCCTGACCAGCATTTGTTATTTATTTAATGAATCTGTGTACCAGGCTGTTCTTTCTGTGGAGGGAAAGGGGCAAAGAGAGCGCTGCAAATGATGGCAGCAGGTTGATTTAGCAGGAAAGCACAGGAGTGACTGAACAGCACTGTATTTTCCACTAGCTGCATGTTCCAAGAGGGCTGAACGCTGTCCTCTTTCTGCATGGCTGCTAATGCATACACCAGTGCTGGCATCTCCAGCAGCCCTTGAGTGCCACTCAACTTGGCCAGCGTGACATCCTTGGCATGTAATTAATTTTGACTGAAAGCTTTCACAAATAGAAACACTGGATTTGTTTGGGTGTCTCTTCAGAGATCTCTCATTTTTGAATGTTCTGAGAGTCAGGTGGGCACCAATTTAATGAAAACACTTGTCAAGGCCAAAAGCTGTTTGGATTTAGAGCACAAAGTATTGCTTCTGCCCTTCACGCTAAGATACTTGAAGAAGCTCAGTGTTCCCTTCGCTGAGTCATTCCAGCAATCTACCTGAGGTTTGGAAACAAGGTGTGTGAGACTAATGTCTTGTGGGGGCTCAGGTCATCACCCTGTGCACTGACCACAGGGTGGTCGAAGAACAGAGCTTTTAGGCACCATTCCTCTAATATTAATCATGTCATTAAGTACTCCAGTGACTATCTGCGTCCAGCGGACAGCAAATAGTGGGAATGCACATGTTATGGTCTGAAATTTATTTCTGAAATACGGGCTCGTACCCAGATGAATATGTTCCAAGAAATCAAGGTCGTTTTGCAAACTATGTGCTGTTTCATGGCTGAACGTGTGATAGATAGATGGTTGACCAGCCTCCCGGACAGCTTGAGTGAGAGGAGAGAACAGGGTGACTGGTGGAGCTGTTAACACTACTCAGACCATTGTACATATGTGTCATGCTGAAAGATTGTACTGTCTCTGGTAGCTGTTAGTTATGCTTTTTGCAGGCGTAACCGTCCGAATGTTCTCTAGCTGCTAGAAGTTTATGCTGCTGTTAATAAAGGGATTCTCCCCTAGACAAGCATTTGATCTGAGCCAAGAACATTACAGCATGGCTACTTTTAGTTTGCTCAGTAAATCAGTGTTTGCTTTTACATCCTACCACTGAACTATTTACACAGACCGTGTCCACTGTGGGGCTTTCAGTACAGAAAATTCTCTCTAATACATGACCAGAGCACTCTTGCTAAATTCCACTGGTCCAGACTATAAAACCCATACATCTACTGTTAAAAATATGGGTTTGATGTGCCAGATACCCTCTGGCATTCACAAGCCTCTGATGTGTTATTATTATTATTTGGAAGAGAGATGGTGAACCCTAATTATGCTTAATCACAACAACCCAGAAAGATATCAGTGGAGGGGCACGTTTTACCCTAAAGTGCTATTTGAACTCTTTGGAAAATGTTGAATTACCCCTACAGCTATTGCCGATTAACTACTTAATGAAGCATCTGCGACTGCTGGCATGTCCCAGCCATGTCACTGTGATGCTTGAAGGACGATGGAGATTAACTAAAAGATTGATCACAGTGATTTCTTATGTAGCAGCCAATCAAATCTAATAAGGGGCACTTGGAATTGAAACTCGGTTTGGAAAAACATTATTTTGGTATTATATAAACACCTCTTTTTAGACCTACCCTGTTTATATTGCTTAAAAGGTACCTATTCCTGCTGCAGCAATGTTAGCCCTTTACCACATGGACAAAGAGATTTTATTTACAGCCACCATTTCTGCCTCCTGTTTCCATTTACTTCTGTACAAATACAGGGCAACGAGATTAGGTGTGTGAATTTAGCTGCATTACAGGTAGAAATTCCATCCAGATATAAATGCCACATCTGATGCATTAACATAAGTAAATATGTAGCCCCATATGTCTTTATACATGTGCAGTTTATATATGTACATATGTGTGTGACCATACACAGAAAGGTATGGTTTAGATGTATGCACATAGATTATATATGTAGGATTTTAAGCATGTAAAATCTTAAACTTATTTAAAGATTTAGAAGGAAAGCATGCATGCATGGATTTATTTTTGTGATGTATCAAATATTCTTTTGCCATAATTCACAGTATTGCTCTGAATATTCACTGTAATTTTAGCATTAAATGCTTTCAACGTAAAGCTTATTGCATCTGGAAACAGCGGTGTTTAAATCAAGGCAATCTGTCATTTCCAGAAGAGCTGTTCTTGTATTGAAATGGAGCCGGGCTCATGTAGCAGCTGGACTGTCTGATACAGAGTGAGCTTAAGATTGTATTGGGCATGGCATTCACCCAGCAGGAGTGAGGGTGTGTTCCCTTCAAATGTTGCTATGGATGTCTGCTCAGGGAGAAGGGCTTGACGGCATTTTCTGCTTTGAGGGTTTCCACTCTGCCAGGTCTTACCGTAGGAATAAAGATCCCATTTTGTTCCCAAATGAGTGAGAATGGACAATCACAAAGACGTATTTATAGCGTCTTGTGATCATCTAGGGCTTATATTGATTTCAGCAGATCTGGTTTATTCGATGCTTGGCTCCAACTGGTTGAGCAGAACCCCAGCAGTTTCCTGTTATGGATATTCTCTAACTTCCAGCGTGAGAAGAACTGTTGGGAGTATTGACTTTGTGCAAACAGACAGGGTTTTTTCCGTAGATTATAAATCAGTCTTCCTCCTTTTGGCTTCTGTTCTGTTTTACTCTGATATGTGAGATATGCTATGGTAATAACGCATCAAGGACTTCAACTCCCATCAAAATTTCCTGGTCTTCTACAGCACCTGTGCTTCTCTGGCAGCAGTCATATGCTGTAGCCTTGGCTGTATGTATTGGGGGTGCATGGGGGGGTTCTGCTGGTCTCAGGCTGTAGAGAGGAGCTGAGAGTTTCTCCAGCTATGAGTCACTCGAAGCTTAAGAGAGCAATCAGGGCCACTGAGGTTGGGCAGAGATGATCAAAGGTTTTTTGGGAAGAATGTGTCTCATGAGAATCTCATCTGCGACTTGCTCTGTCTTGGAGGAAGCAGAATTTCTGTCTTTTACTCACCTGTTGTTGTCTCAGATGGACCTGGCAGGGTTTGCTTTTGCTTGGAAGAGTGTAAGGTGCCGTGAGTGCTTAGGCAGCAGCACGGTCCCTGCTCTCTCCTCTTCATGGATGCTGCTGGAATTGAGGGAAGGGCAGAAATGACAAGATCTAATTTCTAATTAGGAGGGCAGCCCTGGAGGTATGTGGTAACGCAGCCAGACATCAGTGGATTGCTCAGGGAGAGGCTGGAAAGCAGAGCCTGGTCTGGATATTTTTGAGCACATCGGAAAAGTGTTTTCTGAAGACCATGATTTTATTGCTATAGACAGCACTGGCTGGAGTTGCAGTCAGATATATGTTTCAAGGTACATCTCAAGTTGGCTTGCTTTTCATGTCTGAGATGGGAAGTTCAAAATTGCCTTGAAAAAATGCAGTCTTCCTGTAACAAGCCATAGTCTGTTCTGCGGAACAACAGAGCTGTCTTTGTTTCATAAAAAACTGCCACACCACCTGTTCAAAGAGGACTTTCCATGATTTATCATGTTTCTGCTCCCTGCTGCTCACTAAAGATTTGCATGATTTCTACACAGTCGTCACAGAATGTTTTTAATTTCAACAACTTTTTTTAACTTTGTATATTGTGGGGAAAAACCAACCGGAAACATTAACATTTGGGTTGGTGGTCCTTGATCACTGGTTAAGACAAGAACTAGGTTCCCTTATTATAAAAATCCAAATATCACGGAATCACAGAATCACGAAATTTCAGAGTTGGAAGGGACCTCTAGAGATGATCTAGTCCAACTCCCCTGCTCAAGCAGGATTGCCTAGAGCCCATCACTCAGGACTGCATCCAGATGGGTCTTGAAAGCCTCCAGAGAAGGGGACTCCACAACCTCCCTGGGCAGCCTGTTCCAGTGCTCTGTCGCCCTCACCGTAAAGAAGTTTTTCCTCATATTCGATCGGAACTTCCTATGTTCCAGCTTGTGCCCGTTACCCCTCGTCCTGTTACTGGGAACTCCTGAAAAGAGCCTGGCTCCATCCTCCTTAAAGCCACCCTTTAGACGCTTGTAAACATTGATAAGGTCTCCCCTCAGCCTTCTCTTCTCCAGGCTAAAGAGTCCCAGCTCTCTCAGCCTTTCCTAGCTGAGTCACAGTGATGTAACTGCTCTCATCTTCCCCGTGCTGACCCTGGGGGCAACCCAACTTTCCTTTCGTGCATTAAAAGAGCAGGGTTGAAATACTTCTCCACAGATGCACTGTTCCTAGTCGGTCACTGTGGGTGCAGACTGAAACTGCCTTTTGTCTTTCCTCCTGGAGTGAAATCAGATTGCTCAGAACTGTTTGTTCTGGACCTACACAGTGTGTCCTTATCTCAAGGAAGGCTCTAGGTACAGGTTATTTTAGGAATGATTTTTGGAGATGGTGATAGATAGTTGGGGAAAAGAAAATGAAGGAAGATGCATGTGGCAGGAGAGCTAATGCAGCCAATACTGCCTCAGCCTTGAAACGTTAGTGGTGGTTACAGACAGTAACGTGCATCTTGGGGCTTGCATGAGGATCTGCATCTTCATCCAGATGAGAGGGGTGAAACTGTGGCAGAGCAGGTCTCCAGAGTCACCCTCCTTGATGCTGCTGCTTGAGGAACTGACAGCCAGGTTCGCTACTGCTGGCTGCAGCCTTCCTGCTTTCTTGCCTGGCCCCAGTCTGTGCTATCTCTGACCAGGCATCCTTGCTGCTTGGGGAAGACCCCATGCAGGTAGAGGGCTGGTCAAGCCCTTGGGGTCTGAGCGAGGGACCTGGAAGCTGGCTGATGCCTGCTTTGGTGCAGCTGTGGCCAGCGTTGGCCAGGAAAAGGCAGAGCAAATTTTCTTCCTCTCTCCAGTCACCTTTTTACGGTGTTGGCCAAGACAGTACAATGCTTACCACGTTTCTGTATCCTCTGGTATTTGTTCCCTTTGCCATGCAAGCTCCCAAGCAGAGTGACTCCATCGCTTCTCACAGAGGTTGCTGGTTCAAGTATTATGAGGTTTCTGGCATTTTCCATTTTCTGAGTGTCAGGCAATGAGAATATAGAGCTCCTGACAGATCTGGAATGTAGCTGTCTTTTTGGTTATCTCTACCTGTTGCAAAAGGACATGATTTTGTAAGAAACCTAGGAGACCGAGATATCAAGCAGATCCCACTTCCCCTCGAGCACAGTGGAAGCTTTGTGTTGAAATCCCCCAAGCTGCTGAAAATTCAAGTCTAAATCCCCCACGTTGCTGAATTAACTTACCTTGATTATTCCCTGTGTAGTATTTTTGTTACATTCTTTGCTACGCCACTCGGTCACGAGAATGCTTTACCCGTCTGTCCTTTCTCATTGTATCACTGTCTAAGTGTTCATTTCGTTCATAAATGTGAATGAGCAGCCTCCCCAGGCCAGTGTGAAGTCAAGATTTCCGTACCTGGAGGTTGTATAGGTGCAAACAGTTCTGAATCAATTGACTTCATCCTCATCTGCTCTTTGCGATTCATCATAAGTAGCCACAGCTTTGTGTAATAATAATGTGCTTTTATCCACTACAGACTGTTACCAGTGCCCTCACAGGAAGCATTTGCTTTCAGGAAGCCATTCTAGGAATATCTCGGTTTGACAGTTGTTACAGGTTTTATTTCTCTGTCAGTTCACCTGGTTCAGGTCACAGCTTCTTAATTTCTAATATATTCACATTTTCAGAGCAAAAAAATAAACGCTGCTCAGTAACAGGCTGAACTACAAAGGTCTAAAGTTTCTCAGCAGGTGATCAAGATATCGACACAGCCATCTAAAATTAGAGGGTACCCAGTGAAAAACAGGCAATGATCATAAAAGGAAGCAAACAGGCTGAAAGGTATTTAAAACATATTTAAATAGTAGCAGGAGCTCCTGCCTTGATTCATTGGGCATTTAAGCTTGTGGCTAGCTGTGAACACATGAAGTAGAGAAATACTCTCTCTGGTATACAACTGGGGAGCAGAGCCTAGACCTCAGCTTGCATTTTACCTATTTGTGTGAGAAGACAGGGCACCTCTGAGAGTTGCACCTCTGTTGCATCTCCAGGCAGTTCCTCCTCAGGAAAGGGGAGTTATACTTAAATTAGATTCTTGGTTTTCAGCTCTTGGCCGAAAGCTCCCCAGAAACTATACTTAGAGAAGAGGAAGAAAATAGCATATTTCCTAACAATTTACTTCAGATCTCAGCGGTTTGGTGGAATATTTAGTCTTGGGCAGACGGGACCTCGGTGCCCATGAAGTAATATTGTTAGTACCTGCACATTCATATTAAAAAAACTTGTGTCTGTGTCTGCAGGTCCCTTTGGGACTCCAGAGCCTGCTCAAAATGAGAACTGAGCTCGTGTTTGTGGCCTGTGTTTGCCTGCTGCTGCCTGTACAGAGGTGTTGGCTGATGCTTCCCCTGGTCCTTCCCGTTGCCTTGTGTGAGGAGGTTAAACAAAAACACAATAAAACTCTGGGCCAGGCATTTTTCACTGTAGCTCAGACAGACATTTTATTCATAGTAATTTCTTTATTTGTGTCATAAATCCTTCTTCCCTTTGTGCTCCTCAAGGAGATTAAAATTAAGGGCATCACCTCTGCCATCAAGGCCTAGACCCCCGAGGCCAAGCGATGCTTTCACTCCTCCTGCATGCTCTCTCACCCACCTCTTTGATGTCTGATCCTTCTAGCGCATAGATTGTGTTTACCTTTTCAATTTGTACCGTGCTCACATGCCGCAGCCTTAGTCTGCAGCTACAAATAATAATATCCTTTTCCTGTTTTTCTGCTACTTACTAGCAGATGGTGTGCACAGGGCAAGGAAGGAGAAAGGCAGAATAGGCTCAGTAATAACAGCAGAAAGGCAACAATAATGCATAAAGTCTTAATAAATTTTGCTATTGTTTCTCAGAGCATGGCACAATCTGGTGCACCCCTTACTATGCTCGCTCCTGGGAGCTGAGGACTGTGGAATTGTCAGGTTTGGGGTTTTTTTTAAGGATTTATTTGTTTATTTTTGTTCACTTTATTTGTTGATTGATTTATGTAATGATTTATTTATTTTAGCTGGCAAATCTGCATAGCAATTTGTTTCTTAAAGACTTAAAACCAGAAGGTAAATAAAAAACAAACTGGATCCTTTTTATTAAAATCTCACGTAGGTTTTAACCACTCATAGGATTTTAGAGGGAGAGGGGAGCTGTTTATTTTCATTCTCAGATGAGCTGGAATCCTCAGAATACAAGATTGCAAGCTCACACCAACAAAAGAAGAGGGCATTAATAAATCGCATTCTCTGCCTGCAGTTACGTTTATGAAATTTTAAGAAATAGGTACAGTTTCTAGCAAAACACTTGTTTGTGTAACTAATAACATAGACTGCCAGATTCTTCTAGTTGAATTTTAGTTCCTTTCCTTCACAGCAATCTCATGCCTGAAAGAAGGACAGTGTAAAAAGTAAACAGGGAAAGTGAAAACGTGCTCCATGTCAGGACCCCTTGGGAGTCCTGGTTAGCCCTGCGTGACATCCCCACTGTGTCACGCTGCCTGGGCAATGCAGGGCGGGCGACAGGCGTGTAGCCCCACCTTCTCTCTCGTCACATGCACGTGCTTGTTGCAGGCCACTGATCTTGCAAAACTTGCGCAAAGCGAGGACATAAGCAGAATGTGCCAGGCAATTGAAGGTGGGTGCTTTCCAGCCCCTTTGCTTCCCTCCCTGGCCAAGGAGGGTGAGCGGAATTATCCTGATTATCCTTTGGGACCTGCTGACCAGTCATCTGTAGAGGGTTTATTGTTTCAGATCAGAGCCATGCCCTTCTCAGTTAATCTCAGCCTCGTACTGGCTCATCCTAGTTCAAAACAGGCTTTTCTTCCTTCTCCACTTGCTTTTCCACTGCTGTTCGGGTGAGGGGTGAGTGCTTTCCTGCCTACCAGGCTGTATTTGCACTGCTGACCGTGCATTTTTACTCATCCCACTATCCTCCCCGCTCTTTTGCTCCCAGGCTGGGGCAGGCTGGTGGGAGATAAATCAGGAGTTGTGTCCTCCCTCCTGGTCCCTGGCCTTGCTTCGCACCCGTTCCCACTGCAGTGATACCGGTGGTCTGGGTTCCCTTAAATGTGGCAGGGGAGGTCAGAGGAAGGCTCTGTGCTGAGAACAGCACCAGTACAGGAGCGCCTTTGTGTCCCATCTCCTTCCCTCCCCTCCCTGGAGATCCACATCTATATCTGTTTGTCTCCATGTTCCCAGTCTTTTCTAATCTATCTTTCTGTCACACACACGCTCTGTCCTGCGATATATCCGCTGCCTGGGTAGCGGTTGTTTTTGTCCAAGTCTTACAAAGCCAGCAAGCAAGGGCCCCAGCGAAAGGGTTGCTTTTTCCATAATAACTTTTGGCGACTGGTGAGTCATCCCGGCCTCTCGGCTTCCAGAGGGTCTTTTGTGGCTGAGGACGGAGGCTCCTGGGAAGCCCGTCCATGCTGCCTCTCTCATGCTGCAGCCGTACAAAGAGCCCTGCCTGCATACAGCCATGCCCCGGCTAACAGAGGTGTCTGCTGTCAGGGAGTCCGACACCCTCCCCGCCAGGCCGCCATTCCCAGGGGCCCCCGGCGCATAGATATGAGCCGAAGGGCGAAGCCGCTTGGAAACCATCTTTTCTGGTTCTGCTGCCCATCTGCTTGGGAAAGTGATTGACAGCCGAAGGGTGAAGGGCCAGAGTCTGTGCTAATTGTCTGAGGCCCTTGCTCAAACATGGCTGGAGAAAGAGGGGGTCCCCGCAGGCAAGGGAAGAAAGGGAACCTTTGTGAGGCCTGACACAGTAAATGCCACCTTTGTGAAGATTTAGGCTTGCTGAGGTCAGTTTTTAACAACTTGGGATGCTCCAGTCTTTTCCTCTTTCCTTTATCTTCAAAGGCTCCTCTTCCTCCTTTATTTCTGCTTCATCAACAAGCATTGTTTCAGTCAGGCTTGAATCCCCTTTCAGTGGCTAAGGCACAGAAAAGACGTCCCACCCTCCTAAACAAGACTGTTTTGGGGACTGCTATTTTTTCTCGTTTCTTCCTCCTTGTCTCACACACTGTAAAGAATGCCTCTTAGTATTCTCAGAGGAATGGGAACATTTGCATATTAATTTAATTGTGTGTGTTCATGCAAAACTACTCAACTCACAGCAAACTAGCCACAGTTATTAAAATTAATTTGCAAAGGAAGGGCTCTATTGTTTTTCAAGACAAGAGCTGTCAAAGCTTATGTTTTTCTGTGTGCTAAAAGCACCTTCCTAGTTGCTTACTGCCCTTATTGGCATTAGAGTATTAATAGCTGGAGAAACATAATAAAATTCTTTGGAGAAAGTGGTGAGCAGAGAAAGTTTTACGCAGGCAAGAGCTGGGGGAAAGTCTCAGTGTTTTCCAGTTCTTCCCAGAGAAGAACTGAACTTTTCCCTCGGCGACTCAGGGCTCCCTGGTACTCGCTGAGAGGAGAAACGCAGCCCCTACTGCTTTTAACAGCATAGGTAAACCCAGCTCGACTCCAGCAGCATGTTTCCATAAAGCTGCTTGTACTG
Source organism: Dromas ardeola (assembly GCA_013398915.1). Lineage (NCBI taxonomy): Eukaryota > Metazoa > Chordata > Aves > Charadriiformes > Dromadidae > Dromas > Dromas ardeola. Next base: position 232,648 of record VYZM01015363.1, read on the forward strand.
CTCTTGGATATATTTCCATCTTGTTTGGGCATGCCTTTTGCCAGAAACCTGTGTAAAGCTTTTTTGCTTGGGTTTGGTGTGTTCGCAAGCCCAGGCACCGTGTGTGTGCATGCATATATATATGGAGGTACACGTACAAGTGAGACAGCGAAACACATGTCATCCGCAGAAGGAATACCAGGCTGTGGCGGAAAAGGCTGGTTGTCTCCCTCCAACCAGTGCAGCATTTTGTGATTTGCAGTCAGAAAATTTTCTCAGTCCCTCATGGTGTTGTTCACGGGAAATACAGTGTTGGATAGGAGGAACCTTGCACCATTTCTCTATGGATTGGATTATGCTCGCTTTCTTCGATTTTTGCCTTCCCTTTTTTATGCTTTTCAAGATGTAAAGTGTATATATTTTTAAGGTCTGTCACAATCGGCTAGAAGTCAATGTATGTTGTTACTCAACATGTGCAAGACTAACTCCAAAATGCTTTCCCATGTTTATACTTGTTGGCACTTTATAATTATAAATAATATCGCAGACTTGGCTACCAGCACACAGATGCGTGCACAAAGCAGCAGAAGGTTTTATGAAAAAGTTGACAGTTCCGTACATAATCCATGGATGTGACATGACCCGCATCTGGTCTTAAAACGTATCATCAGAACTATCGCTGGCACAATACCCAAAGTAATTTAGCTTCAGACCCTGAACAGAAGCATAATACATAGGTGCTTTTGCCACATTGCTTTTGCAACATTTGCTCCTGTGTCACTGATAATAAAACTGTCGGAATGACCTTGGGGAGGTAATAACTGCTCATTGATTTGGATTTAAAGCTTCCATAGTGTTTTCCCACTGTGTGATACTTGTTAAAGGAAAAAACCCACAAAAATGAAGATTGTTTCCACAATCTCCTTTAAAAGACATAGACGGAGAGTTTATAGAAATGCAGAATTAGCTGCATGGCCCTTTGGAAACTCCCAGAGACTTTGAATTTCCTGGTCCTTGGAACTCCATGGGAGAGGGGCACTCAAGAGCTACGTACCCAGAAAATCCTGGTTTCTGTAGTAGCCAGCCTGATAAAGTGCTGAACCAGTTTCAATGAAATTTTGTTTACTAGGATGAGTTCATGAAATTTGTGTCTTTTCAACCTAACATTTTGGTTTGAGCAAATATCCAGATCCTTTGGATTGTGTCTGTCCTCTTCTTGAGAGTTAATTTCAGCTGCAAGTTCTGGATGCTTAAAGATAAGCATCTTGAAGTTGTTGGCTGTCTGACATGGTGGAAAATCTATTTACCAATTCACAAATACTAGCATAGAGTTAAAAGGGGGATGCAGGACTGCTGACTTTGACAGTCAGGGCATGTGTGACTTGTCCCCAGCCTAGTACACATCACGCCTCTGGGTGGCTAGGAAATCTGGTAGATAATCCCGAAGAGTGCCCATGCTTAAGGAAGTCTTCTCAGCTGTTCTGAACTTGAAATTTTGATTTCATACGCCATTTCACAGGGTGCAACAGTATAGTTTGTGTTCTCTTCAGTAGCCATTTATTTGATGGAGAATAAAGTTTCAGTCGCCTAGGGTGGAAGGACCTGGAGGTTTTAAGGGGAAAGGATAGGCAGTGGGAATAACTGTGATCAGAAGCAACTGTGCTGTGGGATGGGAGCCGCCTGAGAGCTTGCACTTGAGAACAAGCCTCGGTGCGGTGCAATGAGTTCTCATCACTCAATTATGAATTACAAGTGTCATTCCAACAATTTAGCATGCAGATCGGGGTTCTTGGGTTAGCAGGAAAGGCACATTTTAAGCCAAACTATTCATGCTTGCAGCTGCTGTATGTTAAGACACTGCTGCGCTATTTTTAAATTCTGCATTGAAAAAATATTTTTCAAAATGGCAAGTTTTAGTTCAGCTTCTCCATTCCTGTTGCCACAGTTTTTCTTTGATGAGATTTTTTTTTTCCCAGTGATTTGTGCTTTTCTTCATGTCTAAAAGAAAGAAGACATGTTTATTTGTTAATTGATTTGCAAAACACGGTGGTTCATATTAATTGCTTGGGGTATTTCAGCTGAAATTTAGCATGCAAAGGGACACGTGACTCTATTAACACACAGAAAATACTGTTTCATATGTCCCGACCGTATCGGCTTTTAATCTCTTACATGAAGTTATATAAAATATAACTCTGTTTCTGATTTCCAGCTTGCCACATACTGAGCTCAAGCGTCAATCATAGTTGGATTAATTAATTTGAATTAACTACAGGGATCCTTTCCATTGATTTCAGTGGACTGTGGATCACGCTGGCATATAATACAAATTGCTGCTTCTTAATTAACCCCTGTACTCTTATCTGATCTCTTCAAGTTACTCACCAGGTGTGCGGGAGAATAGGGACTGAAACCTTGGTCTTGTGTATCGTTGAATGTCATCAGGAGTGGGTTATCCAGCTGGTTTTTCTGTTGCCCTCCAGCCAAATTGGTGCTTGGGGTTTTTTTATGCTAGTGGAATTTTGCAAGTGAAATAGAAAGAAGCTTGCTCTGTAGGAGCAGGTGCCCGCCACACAGGGGAAGCCCAGGACAGACTCATGATGCAGGAGCTTGATTTGGAATTTGTTAGCCTTGGCACGGCATGTCTACCACCAGCTTCCACCAAGTTTTCTTTTCTTCTTCTGATTTTTAGCAAACTGTAACATTTTAGGTTTGACCAGCTAGAATTTGGGGACCTAGAATAATGGTCAGCAGGGCTAAGTGCTGTCCAAGAGAGAGCTTAAGTGGGTTTGAATCAGAAGCGGTGGTCACCTTTCACCGCAATACACAGGATGCCTGATACAGGGGTAGAGAATCTCAGGAGACTTTTGGAGGTGAAACTGAAGATGCAGAAGGCATTAACTAGGAAAACTTGGAACACTGTTAATATAAACGGTCTGTCTTCACAATGCTGCCTTTTGCTCTGATAAATTCTTTGTTCATTTTACCAGATATATGCAAATGTATGCAAATGTATGCAAATGTATTGCATGCAAAAACGCAGTAAAATGTCAGTCAGCAGTCGGCGACGTGGACAGTGGGATTGAGAGCACCCTCAGCAAGTTTGACGATGACGCCAAGCTGTGTGGCGCAGTTGACATGCTGGAGGGAAGGGATGCCATCCACAGAGACCTGGACAGGCTTGAGAGGTGGGCCTGTGTGAACCTCATGAAGTCCAACCAGGCCAAGTGCAAGGTCCTGCACCTGGGTCAGGGCAACCCATGGTTTCAATACAGGCTGGGTGGAGAATAGATTGAGACCAGCCCTGAGAAGACAGACTTGGGGGTGTTGGTGGATGAAAAGCTGGACATGAGCCAGCAATGTGCACTCACAGCCCAGAAAGCCAACCGCATCCCGGGCTGCATCAAAAGAAGCATGGCCAGCAGGCCGAGGGAGGTGATTCTGCCACTCTCCTCCACTCTCTGTTCAGCCTGGAGAAGAGAAGGCTCTCGGGAGACCTTATAGCCCCTTCCAGTACCTAAAGGAGGCCTACAGGAAAGATGGGGAGGGACTCTTTATCAGGGAGTGTAGAGATAGGAGAAGGGGTAACAGTTTTAAACTGAAAGAGGGGAGATTTAGATTAGATATCAGGAAGAAATTCTTTACTCTGAGGGTAGTGAGACACTAGAACAGGTTGCCCAGAGAAGCTGTGGATGCCCCATTCCTGGAGGTGTTCAAGGCCAGGCTGGATGGGACTTTAAGGAACCTGGTCTGGTGGAAGAGGTCCCTGCCCACAGCAGGGGAGTTGGAACTACATGATCTTTAAGGTCCCTTCCAACTCTAACCAATCTATGATTCTATGAAAATATTGATATGACATCAGACCCCAGCTGTTGCCGCTGCTATCCATGGCAAGGAGGCTACAGACTGAAATGTCTTATTTCCTGTATTCCAGTGGTTTCTGGAACATATTTTCTGTAATTACTAAGGAATTTTGGACCCTAAGTGTGCCATTTATAGAGCTATCATGGGTTGAGATGCTCATAGACATTTCACTTGAATGAATCTTAGGGCAGATTGAGGCGGTAGGTTCCTGTGGAATTTATTGAATGTCCAGGTTTTGTTGCTCTTTTCAGTGAGAGCTGAGCTAGGTGGCACTCTTGCAATTTAATTCTTTTGACCTATCTACCTACTTCAATTTTGAAAATGGTATTTAGACTCCTAGGTTGCATGGACACGCTGAAAATGCTGCCATTCATATCTTATGATGTCAACACAGAACTGGCTAAAGTTTTCCTTAATATGTAGGGGTACAGATTGCAGGCGGGTTGCTTCCTTGTGTCATGGGAGATTGAGCCAAACTCCCCAAGTTAGTGCATAGCAGGCACAATAGCAAAGATGCTTACTTGCAGGAAGAAAAAAGATCTCAAAAAGTATATTTAGCCTGCCTTGCAATAAGGAACCACAGTAAATTACTGTAGCCATTTACCTGTATACTTTTGCATCCATTCCCTTAAAACAAATGATGCATTATTGATAACCCCATTTCAGAGAAAAAATTGATGTCATGCTCTTTTGTCAATTTTCTTTTTAATTAATGGTGGTTTTGAGAACAGTATTTTGGAAACTGCTGCATGCTTTCAAAGCCATCTTCTGCACATTGCTTCCCCATGATCTAAGAGTCACCAAGTGAAATTATCAGTAAAACATGAGATTGGGTCATTACAGAATTATCTTCCAGCCTTGATGTCACCTTTTTGGGGCTGAATTATGCATCTTCTTTTAGAGATAGCATTATGCAGGCATGTCATCTACTAAGTAAACTGACATCCTGAGGAGGACAGCAATGTAGCCCAACAAAGGATCTAACCTGTGGTTTATCAGGCTGGCAGAGACCACAGTTTCTACATGTGCCAGTCTTGTGTACGGTGGTACCACTTATTACACCTCTTAGTTTCATACTGAGAAAAAAGAAAGGCAAAGAAGGGCAGAAGGATAATTGAAGGAGGAATAATGGTGTTTCCAAACATAGAATCATTGAATGGTTAGAGGTGGAAGGGACCTTGAAGATTACCTAGTTCCAACCCCCCTGTCATGGCCAGGGATACCTCCCACCAGACCAGGTTACTCAAAGCCTCATCCAACTTGGCCTTGAACACCTCCAGGAATGGGGCATCCACAACTTCCCTGGGCAACCTGTTCTAGTGCCTCACCACCTTCAGAGTAAAGAATTTCTTCCTGATATCTAACCTAAATCTCCCCTCTTTCAGTTTAAAACCATTACCCCTTGTCCTATCTCTACACTCCCTGATAAAGAGTCCCTCCCCGTCTTTCCTGTAGACCCCCTTTAGGTACTGGAAGGGGCTACAAGGTTTCCTGGGAGCCTTCTCATACAAATCCTGTTATGCTCTGACTGGGCTGGCTCTCAGTTTATCCACATGCACAGACTCCCAGGAATTGCCAGACTGGATCAAACCCAAAGCCTAGCTGGTTTGCAGCAGAACCAGCAATACCAGTGGAAAGTCTTAATGACCTGTGCTATAAACAGATGTTAACGATGACCATCTGCTCCCACATAAGTCTTCTGCTGAGCTGTAATTGGAACAACTTATGCCGTAGAGCACAAGGTTTAATAGTTGTTTCTAAGTGTTTTCTGTTGTTGATGTTAGATTTGGATAGTCTTGATATGCAGATAAATATCTTATGAGGAATCACATGAAGAAGAGATTTAACGTGCTACACATTCCGTGTAATTCCACTGACTGGGGAGGTTTCTGTGTAGGAGTAGCATGCCTGGAATAAATAAAGTGGGAGGGCAAAGAAGTATTGTGTGTTCAGAGGGCCCTTCCTAAAGAGCATCATTTCAAGCTAAGTATTGCTGCTTTGGTAGTGACAGCAAACAGATATTGTTGGAAGAGAATATATGGAAACTTTACAGTGTGTACAGGGAAATGATTTAAATGAACATGTGCCTTAGTGCTTATTCACAAGCTATTTATTTCATACCACGGTGAAAAGGGAACAGTTTAATTGTTCGAAGTGCTGTGCTAGTGGTTTGAAAGTCAAGAAAATGCTGCTTGGTGAGCTGTTACTTTTTCTTGGGAGAGCAGGGATTAGGTTAGCTCTTCAAGCTTTGAATCGATTATGTCCACACGCTGGAGGCACAAGGCGGGAAGGGTAGGAGACAAAACTCTTTTTATTGCCAGAGTTGAACGCTAAACAAAATGTAGAACTCTTACAAGTAAAATGTGCACCAAGGAAGTTTGAAAACATATGCGATATGATAAAAAAAAACAAAACACTGAAAAAAGAATTTATCATTGTAACTCTTTGCAACCGAGTATAACTTAATGTATTACCCTTGATGTGAAGTTGGATAAGAAGTATTTACCGTAAGTGACATAAACTTGCACATGGAGGAGAGAGAGTGGTACAATCAGAGATTTCCAGCATGTTTCCTAATGCAGTATTGGGAAGAACAGCTCTGATCGTTCCCCCATGCAGAAAATGCACACTCCATTCATGCAGCGTATTTTACTTAATATGAAAGAAAGTAACACTTTTATCTTGATTTTATTAAAAACCTTGGAACTATTGAAAAGGCAGAGGCACCTATAGATTGATCTAATTCTGTGATTGTAAGTGAAAAGACAAAATAATATTATATGTGAAAGCCTGCACTTTTCATAAGGCCATAAAATGTTAAAAGATCAAGATTATTAAAAACTTGAAGAAATGACAGCCAAGGAGAGAGAGGCAAAACTGTTCTGCACGGTACTAAGTTCAGGACATACATTTTAGCAGTGTCGGGCTAGATGATTCAAGTGCTAAACTAGTAAATGTTAATATAATATTAGGAAATTATAATGATGAATATAGCTGGATACCATCTGGTATTAACTCAGTTCCCAGGGCATTTAAAATTCTGATTGCACAGTTCTTTGTAGGATTACTGGGTTGGAAAGATGTAGTGAGGAATGTTGTAATTTGTCTGGTGCTAGGATTACTTAAAAGTCAGCCGATGCTGACTTTTGATGGAAAATATCTTTTTTTTTAAATAAATAGCGTATTTCAGGGAAAGAGTGTTTTTTTCAGATTTTTTTTTTTTCCTTTTTTAATGATGGCGCTTTCTGGAAGCTGCATCTCTGCAGCCTCAGTCTCATGCTTCTTTATAACCAAAACTGGTCTCAAAAAGCCAGGCTGTGTCTGCTGTGCTGCACCCTCCTCAGACCCTGCACTGCGATGGGTTTTCCTCCCTCAGAGACGGGGCTGTGCTGGGTCATTGAGGACACCATCTCACCAGATCCATGGGGGAGAATCAACATATGAGAAATGCAAACTGCTTCTCTCAATCTGTCATTTCCAACTGGACAGCTTTCAGTTTTAGGGACAATTTTTTTTTATATATATATATATATATTTGCTTTTCATACAACACATAAAATTTTCTCAAAAAAAAAAAAAATCCCTTTTCACTCATAATTGCTCTTTGACTTTAAAGAACCTGATGAAAAGCATTGGCTGTTTTAGGCCAGTGACGGAATAGCTAAAAATCATTAGTAGTAGTTTGGTGAACATGAGTAGCCAAAGCTTAAGTCAACCGAGTTTGTTATTTTACACAGAAGTAACAGGGGTGTGAGAAACATGTTAGGTTTTCTGTGGGCAGAAAGTCAGTAGAAATAGCTTCAGTGCCTCCATGTCCTACCTATATTATACCTTTTTAAGATAAAATAGGATTGTTTTTTTATAAAAACATCCGCAAACAATGTAAAATTTAAGACAATAAAAGAGGTGTCTGGTAGCTTGAGTGCAGTCCTTCATCCTTGAGCCTGTGTTTAGTAGAGATTTTCACCTGCAGACGTTGAAATTCTCTTCGACGTTCAATGATTGTTCTTACATAACATATGTTTCTCCCCTAATCAGTAACTTTCAGTGAGTGTTTTTTGGGGGAATTCTCCTTGCTCTTGATTGTTAATATTTGCCTTTCTTTTACATTGTTTTTTATTTCCATGCTGTACCTCTTAAACCATAATCTTCTCATATTTCCTGCCTATTACTGCCACACGTAAATTTACTCTCTTGTGTCAGTATTGTGTTGGTCTTTATTTACTTATGGCACTGAGGGAATCAGCTGTGAAATAGATATTTTGTTGTCCATCCTTGGCCTCTTGGGATCCTTTGAGAACTTGTGATTTCACTGTTCATGTCAGGGGGTTCGCACCTCAATATTAGACATCAATTCACCAGAAATTGCTGAGATGAAGAGAACAGGGTGGTTACGATGCAGAACAGCTCTATCTCCTGGTAGTATAAATGGCCGCTGGAGTCCCAGCTGTCTTAATTAAGCCCATAATGTGGTTTGGAAGGCTGGTAAGTACTCCTGGAATCCTCTTCTCAGCGGTTACCTTCAGGCAAAATGAAGGTGCACCTCAGCTTCAGATTGCTCTGATAAAACATGAAGCTGGGGTTTTTAGAAGCCCGTAGTGGTTTGGAGTGCCTCTCTTCTTAGGCACCTGTCTAAATGCATCATTGGGAGGGCTTGAAACTTGGAAGGAGAGACTGAAAGAAGAAATTGTGAAAGTTTTTCTTTTTTATGAAGTCTTCATTCTCCTTCATTACTCTCTGTATGCAGAGATTTTCTGCTCCTGCCCTTAAAGAACCTTTCATTAGCTCTCTTTGTGTATGGTTTTCAAATATACAGAGCAAAGGAAGAGAAGTCAGGGTGTGTGCATCACTGGTGGGGCGAATGCTAAGAAATGTTCCTCTGGGACAACATTTATTTGGGCAAAAGGCTCAGATGATCAGACCGCTCAACTTCCTCCAAGCGGTTGCTTCAAGATCTTTCTGTTCCATGCCTCTTGCAGGACACAGTCCAACTTTCGTACTCATTGGCCTTTGTAATTTATTTCTTACAGCAGTAAGAGTGTCTGTGGACTCGGTTATTTCCTGCCCGCCCTGAGCCAACCACCCTGGCTGGATATGTGTTGTCTGAATGTGTTATTTGCTAGCAGGTCAGATGCTGAAACACCATTAGTTCAAGAAATCTCCTCACTTATGAGTCTGCTGGGTTGTTACCACCACCATGGCAATGGGGCTAAGCTAGGGTGCAGACAGACTCTCCTGCCCTGAGTCCACCTGCAAGGCTCTGCCCCCTCTGTCCCCCAGGACAAAGGCGCATCAGTCATCTTCTCCGTGACTGACACTCAACAGAAAAGCTTTTTGACCATCTCTTTTGCATGCTCTTGCCTGCTGCAGCAGATATTCTCCCTTTTTGTACTAGGCAGATCCTTCTTCTTTGCTCTATAGCTTTAGAGACAAGGAGTTACTCAGCTATCTGATAAATTTCAGCATTTGTTTTAAATCCATTTCACTTAATGCCTTAATAAAGGTTTTGTTTTTTTCCTGAGACACTAGCTTTCAAGGGCATTTAGGCACTTGTTTGTATTGCCGGTGGTTTTTTCTGTACCTTTTAGCGGAGCTAAAGTGACTGTGATTCCCTCTCCCTTCCTTCCTTCTCCCCTGATCCCTCCCCAGTCCTAATGCTTTTGCTTTCCTACAGAGGAGTGATAAATGGCCCAGAGTGGAGTTTGATGAGGTCAGGTGTTACTGTCAGCTGTAAATCCTTCCTGCTTGTTGGTTCAGCAGCAGTCTCTGGCCTTGGACTTTTATGGCACTCCCAGTGGAGGAGGGACAGGAGTGGTATGGGCTGTCAGCACACCAGCGTGATTTGCAGAAGGGTTTTATTTGAAAGCTTCACACACCTAAAGAAACTCCTCCAAGCCCCAGGAAGAGAAAGAAATCTTCTAATCAGCTCTTTGTTCCTATAGCTAGAGCTCTCCCCTTTATGTAGCATAGGCCTGCCCGTTACTCATGGGGCATGAAGTTAAGCAGTTCATCAGGATTAGATGATCTCTTCAACACAGACATAGATATATGGAGATACTTGCTGTGTTAACAATTGTAGCTGTGTCTGTTTGAATCAGCAATATATTTACTTTGGTTGACATCCAAGTACAAGCAAGGTGAATGCGCATTACCTTTTTGGCACTAAACGTGAAATGCCAGCATACGCTGCAAACAACAAAGTGTTTGGAGACTCTCAACTTGTAAATCCAGGGTAGCTGGTGGATACTTAAAGCTCTGCTCTCCCTGTGTTGGTTCTGGTGGAAATGCCGAAGGATAAAGGTATGGCACGGTGGGAATGGCAAAGGGATGTCTACATGGACTTACTCCCAAGAACCTGTGCCACTGCTGCACACAACAGAGCAGATAGGAAGAAAGGACGCTTAAAAAAATGTAGCTTGACCTGTGCCCTGAGAAAGTTTCACCAGCTCAGAGTCAGCCTGCCATTTTGCATGGATTAGAGGACACAAGTGTGGATGGCAAGGAAAAATGCTTCCCTAAAACCCAGCAAAACTAGTGTTGCCATTAGCTCTGCATATAGTCAACGCCACTCATTCTCCCCAGATACCATTATCATCAAATATGTCAAAAATTTATATATGTAGTCAGGCAACACTTGAACAGAAAATGAAGCACATCCATTAGTGGGTGGGGCATAAATTTCTGTGCAGAAATTTGTTTAAAGTTCGGCAGAAGAGCAGAAGAAAATGTTTTTAGTGATTTTTTTAAAGTGAAAAAAAATCAAGACATACCAGGTAAATAATGCTTGTTCAGAAACAGTTTTGTTCTGAAATTACCCAATTTAAAGAGACGAAATTTATGGTGCCACAATAGAGGAGCTGTTCAAAATGCAGTGTTGCTCTCCATTTCTCATGTATTTTAGCTTTGATTTTGTTAATACCATTTGGGGAAAATCAAAACTCTTCTGGCTGGCTTTCTGTTTTGTGTGATATTCTTAATATTCAAGGAGGAGAGCTGTTAGAAGATTGACATCAAAAACGATGTTTGTTTATTTGCATTGCTGGAAGGTGGTGATGTCTTCTACCTTCTCTGTCTTGTCTCTTTAAACCTGCTGGATCATACAAAGGAACATGAATAGAAGAATTTGCCTCCAGAACTTTTCATTATTAATGATGCTCTATGACTAAATTGGAAATCTGCTACTGTACCCCAAGGGGGTGATTAATTTAGCAGACTAGGAGTTTTGATTAAAAGGGAATGAAATGTCTGACACATAGTCTATTTATCAGTTATTACGATATTAAAACACTCTAATCATTGTGGTGCCTAAATTAAGGCTTCACAGCCTAAATGTCACTTCATAGTGCTCTTTTAGATCTGGCTGTGTGATACAAGTTTATTATCAGTGGACGCGTGAGAATATAAGCGTGTGTAGTGGTCTTTGATAAGAACAAAGCAGTTTGATAAGAGCTCTGCTCTTTGCCCCTTCCCCATTTAAAGAGGAGATGAGGGAAGATTTTGAGAGGTGATCTGTACAAGCAATGCATGCAGGACAAGATCCAGCTATCCCTGACGTCCCCAGGAGTTACGACGCAAACTTTGTCAAAACTGGTCTGAGCCTACAGGACACAGAAAAACATCTCAGTAGCCTAAGGATCTCAGCCAACGTCCTGGTCTGAGGTAAAACACAAGCGATTTTCTGTTCAGTAATTTGAATTTTCAGTTAAGTCTGTTCTAACTAAACGCACTCTCTGAAATTAATGACATATTTTTCATACAGCGTCTGCCTCCAGAGCGGTAAGTCCTGATGGTTTATAGTTAATGCTAAGGAATGGTATGCAGAGAGGCTCTTGCTTGTACTTTTTGCTATAACAACCAAGGTCAGATAAATTTGTTATATGCCCCGTTGGAGGGTCAGAAGTGGAAATGCATAGAGGGGTCCCACCTGCAGGGAGGAGCGGACAGGACAGATGACCCAAAACTGACCGACAGGGTATTCCATCCCATCTGCCCCATGCTCAGTATAAAAGCTGAGGGATCAAAGGGTCAGCTCTCTTCAATGGCCGGCGCCCAAGGAGGACTCTGTCTGTTCACCTGCATTTTTCCCGATCCATGTGTTCCTGGATCCAATTCCTGAGTTCAGCTCCTGTCCGTTGCTGAGTCCAGTCTGGGACTTTCCCAGACATCCTCTCCTGGTGATGTGATCGTCATCCTGGGAGCTCGATACGGTTTTGTATACATTGTATATATTTCATTATTTTCTAATTAATATTCTTGTCTTTTCTTTTTAAAGTAGTTTAGTTTCTTTTCAACTCATAAGTCTCTCTCTCTCTCTCATTCTTCTTTCACTTGGGAGATAAGTTAGAGAACATCTGTTCATCTTAGTGGCCAGCCCAGCCCAAACCACAACAGATTTATTGGCGCCCAAGACAAAACTACTTCCTTCTAAAAACCAGGTGTGCTCTGAGATGGTACGTTCTCCGAGAGGTGAAATCAAAACAATTCCGTGTCCTTAAATTAAAGGTCAGGGCAGAAATCGGCAGCAATCAATCAAGAAAGTTAATCAACAGTTGGTGCTAAGAGAGCGTCATTTAAGCAGGCTGCAGAGAAGTAGGAAATGAGAGCAGCGGGTCATGCATTTCTGTATAAATGCCTAAGAAATAGCTATAAGCCACGGTATTGATGTACCAGGCCTACTGCAAGCTTCATGGAGGGAAAGAGGGTCAAGGAGCCCTGTAAGACTGAGGATCACAGTGTTACACGAAAGATAGAGTCAAGTACTGGTGGAGGAGTGGTGCTTTGTGGTAGTGAAGGCTTGGAATCAAATCAGATCAGTAAAATAGTCATGTCGACAACTCAGATATAAGGTTTAGGCCTCAATAGGAAAAATGCTACATTAGGACTAAATTATCCATTGACTGACCAGGACGGTGACGGTAACTGTGACATTCTGCAAGAGAACAGACTGCTTTTGAGGGCAGCAAACACAATAAAGATGACCAATTTCTATGACCTCTTTGTAGCTCGGCTCAATGCCACATCGGGGTACAGTGTTGAGTCTGCTCTTTGAGACGCCGTCGGTGACCGCTTCACGGAGCAGCCAGTCGAGGAAGCCACAAGAGCAGAAGTGATTTCTGAGAGCCAGGCCAGTGGACTGCAGGTCATTCATAACATTATTGCCAAAGGGCCCCTCTGCCGAAGGGGGCACAATGCATTTAGATTGAACATTCTTGCAGAAGCAACAAAAGCTAAAACATCCACTGCTGTCATACTTAATTTCAAAAAGGAGAAGCTAGAAGAGACTGAAGGAGTCAAATCACAGCAAGTAGCATCGAGACTATTTCAAGACACAGTGATGGAATCCCAGAGCAAATGTATCCCATTTATCAAAAAAAATCACCTTGAGAATAAAACAGAAGGAAGCTGAGACGGCTAAACAGCAGGTAAAGTGTATTAGTAAAAGCAAGAAGGTATCCTTCAAATATCCTGGGGCTGACAAATGAGAAAAGTAGAAAGACTTATAAGCCCAGGCACGTTATAGGAAAAACTGCGATAAGGAAGGCCAGAGGAGTTGGAGAAAGCACAAAAAACTCCCTAACAAATCCTGTGTCGAACACATGAAGCAGGAAGCTTGCTGGAGTCTGTAGGACCAGTAAACAATAAATACGCAGAAGGAGTGTTCGGAAAAATGAAATTTTGTGTGATTTTGCTGTGGAGGAACATGGGGAGGTTCCCGCAGTGGAATGTCTCTCCTGGCCGAGTAGGAATGAAACAGGTCAAGTGGTAACTATGGCATCCCCTAGCTTGTATTCTGGTACCAGCGGACAAGGACCAGTGTAAGACCATTTTTTTTAAACTGTTTCCTGAGAGAATCTCAGAGCTTAACAGTAGTAAACCTAATTATCTACAGTAAATGCATTGGTAGAAGCTATAATAATAATAACAAAATAATAACAGAATGAGTGGGAGCATCAATCAATATTATAGTGACAAAGAGCCAGCCAGGGTTTTGTGATGAAAATCATGATTTACTAATCTGTTGGGTGGCACTGAAGGCGTCAACGTGTGGATGGGGCAGGTCTCCTACCCCTTTCCTGAGGTTAGCCTGGGCACAGATCCAGGAGCTGCGCTTGCTTTGATCTCCAAACTGCCCTGCACTGCATAGATACATCTTCCCGTCTGAAGACAGGCACAGAAGTGAGTACCTTACTGAAAAAAAAAAAAACAAAGATGTAAATAATTGGCAGTTGGAGCTGCCTGGAGATTAGGATGTGTTTTTAAGAGAATCAGGATGTGAAATAGAAGAAGGGAACTTCAGGGGGGAAAACCAGATGTTAAAAGACATATTATCAGAGAGAACAGCACTTTGCAAACAACGCTTGGAAAGATGTGAGGGAACAAGGGGAATGTGCCCTCTGGATTAGTGGCAGATAAGGGAAAAGGAAGTCTCACCAGTCTCCGCTTTCTGCATTAATTCTTCCCCTAGCGAAAAACCAAGGAGATCTGTGGGAGTACGAGATCTTCAGCAGAGGTTTTGTTTGTAAACAAATCAAATAGAAAACCGTCAGAAGAGAAACACTTCCTTAAAAAAAAAGAAACGTAAACCAACCCCCGGAAAACCATCCAAGACGAACTGAAGGGGTGGCATTTGCCTCCCCTCTGCAGGCGCAGGCTGCCTTGCTGCCCGCTGCTGGAGCTGCTGCAGCTGAAGGTGTAGGAGAGGCTGCCCGGGATGCTCCGCTCCCTCCCACCCGTCCCCCGGGTCCCTGCAGCTGCTGGCGGCTGCATGAGAATAACGAGGCCATCGCTCTGTGTGTGACACCCCCTCAGTAGGGTCTTTAGGAAAGCTCTCCACAGCTATTCTCCCGAGTCCCGCAATAATCTGCAGCCTGAGCAGGCAGTGCTGGTGGGCTCAGCACTTTCCTCTCTTTTATTTGCCTGTTGAGGGAAAATATTGCCGTTACCTCCGTGGTTCCTTTTAAAATGATGGAAAGCAATAATATATCGAAACAAGCGGCTAATGTTCCCTGCCAGGATAAGGGGAGGCAGTTATGCAGAGGGAGAGCAGCTTTGCACCACCGACTCCTGCTTAGTTATACCAAACCCAAAGTGCACCCCTGGATTGTGCCCTGCAGAGGATTCCTGGTGGGAATATCGCCAGCCCAGCAGCCAGATCAATGGGCAGCAATCTGTACGCGCTCTCAGTTCCTGGTGGGACAGTTTGAAATACTCTGTGACCGCAGCTGTCATCCCTGTCCCTCTGCTGGGGTTTGTATAGAGGGATTTGGATGGCAGTGTCTCAGCCGTTGGACTTGCAGCCTCAACGGTAACTTAAACCAGCAGTGATTGTGAGGTTGTCTCTGAACGCAGGAGACTGGGTCTTTGTCCCTAGACATAGCACAGAAATTCCTAAGTGAGCATATTCGGTCGGTAGCCTCCTGGAAATCTGATCAGAGGATTGGGATGGTCCCATCTGGTGATAAAATTCATGCACTTTATCTTATACGCTCAGTTTCCATTATTTTCAGTGGGATTTAGCACAGGAAACCGAGCAAGTGTGGGAGTGAGGCAGAAAAGCGCTCGGCCTGATGGAGGCCTGGGGTTAACCAACACATGGAAGGGGAACGGGTTTCTGCATTTCTGTGAGAACACTGAATTTTGTGTGGTCTTTTTCAATATCTTTAATTCGTTCTTCTGTATGTTGTTTTAGTGACCCGGAAGTTGCCGAGGTTGAAATTGTTAGAGAGAAAAAAAACCTGTCCGTGAGTTAGTGATAGAAATATCGCTAGCCTTTTATCTACTTTCCTGCAAAGCTAGAGCTTACCTGAGCTGTCTCTTGTCCAAAGGACATTTTTAGACCTGTGCCAATAAGTGATGGAGTGCTCACGAAGGGCATAACACAGCAGCAGTCTGCGAGGGATGCAGTGAAAGGCTTTCTTTAACACCCCTGCACACAGCAAACCCAATTTTCAGCTGTATATGTCAGCGTGGCAAGTCCTCTTGTTCCCAGTCAGTGTGCTACAGGGTAATTGAGAATACAGCTTATTGCAGGCTTTTGTTTCTCTTCCAAGATTCGTTCCTTTCCATCCCTTTCTGTGCCGAGTATAATAAACACAACAGGAGCTGAAGGCAGTTTGGCTGGGGAAACAAGATTCAATAAAAAAAAAAAAAAAAACATCCCCACAGAAAACAAACCAAAAAAAAAGCTGGTCAGTAAAGAGGTAGAAAGACACCTTTGTTGACAGAGGAAGAGGGAAAGTAGAAGAAGGAAAAGAAACATCTGAGCTGTTTCTCCTGCCCTTCTCAACCAGTCTGAATGGAAGTTGTGAATAATAAAATACAGAGATCTCACTATTTCCTGCTGTGCGTTTTCAGTGCTCCTTTATTACTATCAACCCTGTTAAAATCAGAATGGCTGACAGCAGAGGGTCCCTTGGTAGCCCTTCTCACGAGGAGTGAGCACACGGGCTAGGTGGGAGGTTAGAGTGCGAGGTGAATGCTCTGCTCTCAGGCATCCTTATGAAAATGAATACTGGCATTTGGCCCTTAATACCTTGAGCAGCCTGGAGAGAGACCTAGAGAGCTGGTGTGTGTTGGGGAAAAATGAAAGAAAAAAAAAAGAGCAAGGAAATGAAAGGCAGGCACACTGGTTCTGCTTTCTTTGTGTGCTTAAGGCTTTTGTGTACATAGAAATGCAGATTTATGAAATCTTAAAAGCGCTGCACTTCTATCAATTCCTTCCCTGGTGTTGAGCGTGAAGAATCTAATAACGGCCAGGTACTCTTGTTGACATGGGGAGGATCGTCATTTGGATTTAATCCAAACACTAACTATTACAGATGAGCCTAAGGCATTGCTGTAGTGACAAATTATCCTGCGCCTCCTTACAGTGGTATTCTTGTCTTTCCTTTTCTGGACATTCTGAAACAAGAAAGTGGCACAGATGAACCTTGGGACTGGCGCGCTTCAGCAAGTCCTATGTTTCCGTGTTTTAGCTGGACTACTGTGGCTATCTAATATGGGCCAGACTACCCGGAAAGGGTTAAATAGGGTTTGGTGCCGTGCTGGGGACCCATCTCTGCTCCCCAATACCTGCTGGCAGTGTCCCATGGGCACCTGGACGGTGCGGCAGAGCTGAGTACGGTGCAGACACCGAGCGCTGAAGGGTTCCTGCCGGGCAAGGCGGTTGTGATAATCTGCTGCCTGCGACCTCATTAAAACAGCCTGATTGGGGCTGCTAATCACATAAATAAAGAATTAAATCATAGCATTAACCTTCTACAGGGAAACCTGCCCTGGCAACACTGACAGAATTAGATCTATTAATTATTTACAGGGTCATTTGATAGAAATGTATATAGATGGCAGATTATGAGCACTTGAAGCAATAAGTTAACCGTAAATTATTGCTCTGATAAGAATCTTTTAATATTTTCCTCTTAATGTCCTGAATTAAAAGCCACCTTGCTTTTATCTCTGTAAGACAGTAGCATCGCACATCATTTATCGTAGGTAGATCAAACAGAAATACTATGCCCCAACATCAAGGATTTTTGTGCTCGTTTTGGCTCTTGAGGTTCCTTGTTTTGTTAGAAATTCCTCCTGTGCAAACAGAGTTTCCACAGCTAAATTCAGGGCCAACTCCTCACCTGCTATAAGGCTTGGAGCTTCCTTGGTGGCCAAGGTATTCAGAGGGACCTGAGCACGTGTCCCTGCCACCACTGAAATAAAAGTCAATGTCAACGCTCAGGAAATCTGTCTCGCCAGTGCAGCAGAGCATTAGGGGGCTTTCTGCAGGCGTCCTCTACCCTTACCCGTAAAGGTATTCAATTCCATTAAACGCCTTGCAGTTTTCCCCATCTATCTCAGAATTGCTTGGAAAAAAATGCTCTTGAATCAGATGGGATGATGAGTTCATTGTTTTACTGATTCTACTGGGCTTGCAGGAATGACAATGGTACTAGATAGGCTTGTTTGCTGACCAGAATTTGAATGTGTATCTGCAGATAGCACACAAAAGACTTGGGCATGTGGAGTGGAGGAGGGTGGGGAGACTGGAGGGAAATCTGTCATTATTTATGGAAATATCCAGTATTCATGGAGCCATCTGTTGTGAATGATTCAAGTCTGAGAAGTGTCATAAAATGAGAAAGCATAATGTAAAAAGAAAAAAAAAACAA
>VYZM01015363.1:250674-270914 GCA_013398915.1 Dromas ardeola
AAAAAAAAAAAAAAAAAAAAAAAAAAAACCCCGGCCCCCCCCCCCCCCCCCAAATTTGCATCACTCAGAAACATGAACCAGTGAATATATAACCTCAGAATCTCTGGTTTTAAAGATGCTTTGTAAATTTTCTGCCAGATTGAGAGATAAAGATAGATGATATTTCTCAGGTTCCTTTCCTCACTCTTCTTGGAACAATTAATTCCATTTGTTCATTTCCAGTCCTTTAATTATTGATCACGTCTTTTCCTTTTCTTATTCTTACTGTTACAGGCTATAAGGCAAGGGAGGGAGTTTAAAAGAGGTGTTTAGGAGACTGCTTAGACCTTGAAGCATTCAGAAGGTCTTTACTGTAGCCACAGTTTTCTCTCTGATAATGAAGCATCAATTTTGTTGCCAGAATTTTATCAATATTAAGAAATTTTATTAATATTAAGGGTGAGACCCTCATAGCACTCCTCCGGAGCAAGCCTCAGGCAGAGACTGGCTTGCTCTCCCGTACTGTGCCCTCTCGGGTAGTTCAGGTACTTCATTTACTGATTTGGTCATCAAGTTCTTTACACGGTGAATATAGACAGATAGTGGTGAAACTGAGGCGAAAAAAAGAGGCAATGATTTGGACAGCCACACAGCAAGCTACGAACAAAATCGGGAATAGGCTGTATCTTTCTTGATTATTTCTCTGGGAGCAGAGACTTGCTCCAAGTCCTTTCCTTGGGAGCAGTTGGGAATCCCTTTGGAATTTTTTTTTGTCTTTCCTGCTTCAGTGCATTTTGGGTACACTTTTAGTGGCACAGCGTATTACTAGCAGATGCTGTTGTGTGGCCGGCTGTGTTTGTCTTCCCATACCTCCTTTCCTCTCTACCATTTTATTCTCTGTCGAACCATCACCCCTTGCTGGAAAAAAAAAGCCGACTTAGAACAATGGCATGTTAGAGCAGGAATTTATCTTCAGCCTTATTTCCTCCCCTATAGTGTTGCAGTCCAGGGCTATGCATTTAAAAATCTCCTTACTATTGCATTGGCTTTTAAAAATACTTCCTTGCTTTTAATTTGCTCAGTCATTCACGTCGGGTTGTCTTGACACCCTGCAGCGTTCCTGTTCTCTGCGCAAGGCTGCCTTTCTTCCTCCAGGACTCCAGCTTCATGCCTTAGAAATTGCATCTCCAGCCCAGCAAAGCACATAAGGATGTGCTTAGGCACCACAGATTTCGGTTGACGCGATTAAGCATGCTTTTAAGTGCTTGCCCTTTGCCCCTTTCTTCCTATTTTGACCAAACACCTTTCTTCATGAGAAAGCCAGCGGAGCAGTGGTGCAGATGCACACCTACTGCTTCTTTCTCAACATAGTGATTCCCATTCTCTGGATGCAAGATTTGGGATTTCCTGGGGCCACGGCTTTACCAACGCAATACTAGATTATAATCATAGAAAAAAGGCTGGGAAGGCACTTTAAGAAATCATCTAGGGTCTTGTTCCTCAAGGCAGGATCAGCTCTGCCTTCTCCTTGTCCAACGTGTTTGTCTAGCCTTGAAAAATGAGCCATAGTAGAAGTGCAGCAATTATTCTCTGACATTCGAAACATGTCTAATCTAAACCTCCCTCAGCCATGACTACTTGATCTGTTCGCTATGCATATGGGGAATAGACTCTGCCTTTCTGCCTTTTGCAAACTTGCAAATTGTTACCTGGTCAGCTCTCTGGCTTCTCTTCTGCAGACTCGTTTCAGTTCTTGAGGAGCTTGTGCTTAGCCCAGCTGTAATGCTCTCAGAGGCAGGTTTCACATCGTTGAAGAAAGATGCCTTAGCTCCTGCTTCAGGAGACAGCAGTTTTCCCCCAGTAGCTCCTTAGCTCTAGAATCAACTCCTTCCTTTCGTATACAATTTGTTGGCCTTCAGCTGTGGGGTTTTTCCTACAGCAGAGAAAAACTGAAGCAAGAGCACCTGGCTATGAATTACAGCGCTAGGGGATAGTCACCGTAAGTTTTTGGACTGGTCATTTGTTCCTTTCTTTAATTATACGGGACTTGTTCCAGCCACGCTCATGCTGAGTAGCACCTCATTCAGTCAGCAGCCCCTCAGTAATCAGTAAGTCCACAGGGGAGGAAATACTGTGTGTCAGGTAAAGGAACTTTTGCTTCCCACCACAGGCCACTCTCTTCTCTCAGCTCTACCAAAAGTTATGTTTAGGCCAGTAATGAAGAGCTGATTGCACAAAGACATCTGTGAAGTACACAATCGTGCCGCCTGCAGCGCACTGGAGAACGGCCCTTTGTTTGTTTGGGACACCAAATCCATTGCAAAAAGCAATATTTGCAGCTAATCACCACAGTGAGTTGAATTTGCATTTAGCCATTGTGCTAATAGAGGCAGCTGGAAAAAGAAAAAAAAAAAATCAGCACAAATAAACACAGCCATACATACTGTCAGTTTTCAGCACCGGGATCTGCTGCAAGTAACGCTGATGCCTTCAACTCAAGAAATCTTTTTAATGTGAAATGATATATCTGAGGCCAAAAAGAGGAACACATTTTTTCTTATTTGCTTAGTCTCCAGAATAGATCTCTGGGTCTCTGGACGTAATGATTGCTTAGGCAAGTCAAACAGTGTATATCACCTGCTGACTGTCTGATTCATTGACTGAATGGATTGAAGCCAATTTAACCAGCTGGAATCTGTAATACTGACTTCAATGGTGTGATACTGATCTTTATCACCCAGAGGATTTGGCCCAGAGACAAAGGGAGGGAGTGTTTCCTTTGGGTGACATCTTTTCTGCAAGCCAAGGCGGACAGCATCTGTCTTGCGCAGCCTGGTTGTCCTAGAAGTGGTGTGTATTGCTCATGCTCTACCACAAGGTTTTTGTCATACTGTGGATCTATCGGACAGGGGGTGGCAATCGGGGACACCCTTTCTCCCAGCTCTATCCCTCAACTTCGCAGCTGGTATCATCTTACAGCAGTTCTGGGTCTGATCCTCAGAGTGTACTGACTCCCCTTGTGCAGATTTCTGCAGCTGCTTTTGCTGTTGTGTAGCATTATCCCGGGGAAAGGGAGGGGGGCTTAACCTGGCTCTGGCTTTCCCTTCCACCTTGCTAAGGAGGAGATAGGCCAGGCATAACGCCTCCCTTGCTCTGCAGAGAGGCGCAGCAGAGCCAAGCAATCCAACACGTGAGCGTGAACAGCAGCAGAGGACAGGCAAGGCGAGATCTAGCTCCGAGTTCTGTGACAGCCCTGGTGCTCGGTACTGTGGACTTTAGAGTTACTTTAGAGTTACTTCGGTGCTGTTGCTCATCATCATTTTCTAGCTAAGTGACTTCATTTCGCTAAATCTCTACAGCTTTCCACATCTCCATAACCAAGAAACCAGAGGGACAAAAGGCTAAGCAGAATTTATTCTTGCTCTTTATTATTATCACATCTTTTGCCTTCTTTTTAAGATTTATGAACCTCTATTCAATTAATTCATTAGAAGCCTGAAAAAGCTAATTGTGGGTTCATATATTTCCATAGGCATGGGCTCATTCCTATACCAGATGTCAATAATACCTGATCCATGCAAATGGGGATGGGTTTGGGGCAGCCTGCTGCCCCATCTAATTAACCATGTGACTCCAGTCCACCTTGAGTGGGAAGGGAGTTGGCTTTTTGCATAATTGTAAGGCTAGGGGTGGGCACAATTAGAAATGGGGTTCTGAACTCCAGCGTCTCGAAGGCTGAAATCTGAAATGCCAGCCCTCCTTTCCCAGGGCCCCAGACACAGGAGAGCGATGGAGGCGGCCGGCTCTGTACAAGGGAGAGGGCCCAGGGGAATCTGCAGCCACTGCCCAGCCCGAGCCACCCATCGCAGCGGCAGGAGGGGCTTAATTACGTGAACTCAGCATCACATTGGGTCCCTCTCTGGTTTTCTTTGATCCTCCTAACGCAGCTGATGCCCCTGGGTCAGACAGTGCCAGATTGACCACCGCGGAGCACTGTTTCATCTGCTGGGCTTTCTAGGGCAGCACCAGGACTTTGGTGGCTCGTGGGAGTGATGTTTGCTGGGTAAGTCCACGGGGCCAAGACCACTTGCGTCGTCACCTCATCGCCTCCTCCGGGCAGGAAGATTCTCCTTTCTTTGGGGAAGATGCTTTTTTCAGGCCTGGCTGAGGTTTTACGTTTTCCAAAGCAGGTCTCAGCCAAGCGCGGCTCACTTTTATTTTTGTTGTTCCTAGAATTAATAGCACACAGCTTGTTTTCAAAGATAATGATACGGAAAAACAATAGCATCTTGCCAAACTCCTTCGGTATACTGTTTGCAGGTTGTACTATTTTATCGGTGTCCTACTATGCGCACTGGAATGGTTTGTAAACTCTGTCTTGTGAGGACAAAGGGAATGAAAATATTGAAATAAATCCCTCCCTCCCCTGCCAAACAGACCTACCTTCTTCTGGTACTTTTCCTTTTCTATCTTTGTGCTCTATTGTAGGGATCTGTTTTAGCATTTTAAAAGCTGCTGCTGCACTCTATTATCAAAGACATATTTGTTAAAACATGCATATGAAAGGATTTGTAATTGAAGTACAGCTTTGATATATTTAATAGGATGTAAAACTGCCATCCCTTTTTAATAGGAGATGCTTTACGTGCATTAGAAGTAATATAATAATGCCTCTCCACTGAGCTCTACCCATTAGCAGACTTTTTTCTCCCTTTCTTTTAGTTAATCTTAAAACTTTAATGTAATCTAAACACATTAACATCTTTTTTCTCCCCTTTCTGTACTTGGGAGTGCTTTGAACTGAACTTTGCTTCAAATAAGAGAGAGCTACAAACACGGCATCAATCCAGGGTGCCCCGGCGCTGCCTGGCAGATGGTCCATAGAGCGGCACCTCTCCTTGCCTCAGAAACGTTAACAGGAATGGGAGCGCGGCTCTGTGTGGGAGGGAGGGAGCACGCGGGAGAATAACCTTGTAAACGATGAGCCGCTATAAGAGCACACTTTTCTATATTCCCACGTCTCCAATGTAATCAAATACCAGAGCAGCAGAAATAGAAAATGAGAGACAAAACAAAAATAGTCATAATGGTCTTTTTGGTAGCTATCTCCGTGTTTCAGTCCTGGAGTGCTTTACGTGGAATCATTGTTACAATTCAAGAAATAAGGATGTAAACTGGTCAAGAGAAAGCATGCTAAATCTGACCGGTGTTTTGGGGTACTTGCAGTTTGGCGTCTCACCTTACACAGAGCTGCTCTTTATTCCTTTCAGAACCCAGGATCATGGGTTATTTTGCAAGCTGGCTAATCACAGTTAGCTGCTCTGGAGAATCCTGGATGTGTCTCTGGACCTTGTCAGAGGAACCCAGGTAAGAGCCCACTTCTCCAGACTCCTAGTCTAGTGCCCCACCAGCATCCAGCAGTACATATTAATCATGGCTGTAAGATTATTCACAAAATGCCCGAGATATTGTTGCTTCATTAAAAAGTTGAGACCTTTCAAAAAGAAAATATCTTCCCCTTGATGAACTTCGGTTCATCCCCTTGGTGAACTTCTGTATTGGGTAAGATCAAATTTCCTGCTTTTCCTGAGAATAGCTTTTGATTCATTCACTCGCTAGCGTCTTTTAAACATGAAAATGTTGTGCTGGTGTTTTACAGGAGCAAGATAGCTGTGAGCCATGGATGTAGTCCTTTGCAGAGTAACGCTTTCCGTTGCTGCCCACGGCAGGTGTTCATCACGCTTTGGCAGCGAGGGCCGAGCGCTGGCCTGCCACATGAGCCCGTGTTTTGGGGACGGTACGGACTATGTTTCTAAGCGTTGTCAGATCCCCAGCTTGGGACTCGAGTTGCCCAACGCTGCAGCCCACAAACAGTCGTGTCAGCAAGGGGACACATTTGTTAAAACGATACAGGTCTTGGAAAGACCTGTACAGCCGTGTGTATAAATATTTGAATGTCAGATTGTATTCTACTGGTATAAATTGATGTTTCATGAATAGACAAACAGAAGACTCCATTTCATATAGAGAATAAGGATACATTCTTTTTGTAGAGAGAGGTAGTGCAATTCATTCAATTTGCATTTGGATATTGCCATTGTTCAAGTAAGTGGTGACTGCTTGGGTGCTTACAAACGGCAAGAATCACACAAGGCAGCTTCAGTGTTTTCGAAAACTGGTTCTCTTTTGCAGATGTAAATCCAGCTCCCATCTCTGCCAACATTTGAATTCTAAAAAACTGGTGTATTCATTAAGTGTCCAGCATATGTAAAAAACACAGCCTTTTTGGTGATGAAGCTGGTCTGGAGTTTGGACTGCTGTAAGGTAGGTTTAAATAGAAATTTTTTTAAAAAATAATATTAAGCCACAATTCAGGGATATTGTCACTGTTTTCAGTGTCAGCACACAACCTCAGTAGGCACAGTTTAAATGCCAAGTCAATTGATTGTCATAAACTCCACAGGTTTAACTAAGTTAATTTAACTTGAGCGAAGTGCTGACCAGCTATGTTAGGTTAAGCAGATGAAACATTTAAAAAAAAAAACAACCCAAAAAACAAAACAACCAGAATGGAATTTAGAACAAGTTGGTGGAAGAAACGAAGAAGTAAGAAACAATACTGCAGTCAATGTGCCATAAAAATTCTAGTCTGGTTTTTTTTTTCCTAAAAAAGAAAAAAAAAAAAGAAAAGGGCAAGCCAAGCTGGCAGGAAAAGTCCACTGAGGTCTTGGACAAAGCCAGCTGCCCTGCAGTGTGAACTCTGTGTGAGGCGTGAGTTCATCCCAGACCTAGCCAGGCTCTGCTGGAGAAAATTAAGAGTTATTTACCCATTTCAGTCAGTTTTTGGCTTATGCCTTTTCTGCATAAATTAGCTCTTACCTTTTTCTTGCAGAACAAAGCCATTGACTGGAGTACATCACTAAATGGAAAATGAATTACTGTTGTTTGATGGATGTAGAATGGGTGTCACTGGGAGTATACCCAGTGTTCCTCATAGATCTCCAGGACACTTGACACAGGTAAAGGATGTGGTTCTGCTTTTTGCTTATATTTGTTTCTATACTCAGGTAGCTAATGGGTAAACCTCTTCTCAGTCAGGGATATTAAGTGTAAGTCACTACAGTTGACCTCAGCATTTGTCTTTTTAAGTGTCAGTATATTTGAAGTTGTTCAGTCCTTTGTAAGAGTTGGGATAAATACTCCATAGAATTTCAATTTTAGCTCAGATGTCTAGTTTTTCTGTCCTCTTCTCATTACACAATAAGCGTGTGAGGAAACTGTTTGGGCAGAGTTAAGTATAAATATCCATTCTAATACTAATCATAGAATCATAGGATCACAGCATCACAGAATGGTTAGAGTTGGAAGGGATCTTAAAGATCATCCAGTTCCAGCCCCCCTGCCCTGGGCAGGGACACCTCCCACCAGACCAGGTTGCTCAAAGCCCCATCCAGCCTGGCCTTGAACACTTCCAGGGATGGGGCATCCACAACCTCCCTGGGCAACCTGTTCCAGTGTCTTATCACTCCCACAGTAAAGAATTTCTTCCTGATATCTAACCTAAATCTCCCCTCTTTCAGTTTAAAACTGTTACCCCTCGTCCTACCACTACATTCCCTCAGAAAGAGTCCCTTCCCGTCTTTCCTGTAGGCCCCCTTTTAGGTACTGGAAGGCTGCTATAAAGTCTCCCCAGAGCCTTCTCCAGGCTGAACAACGCCAACTCTCTCAACCTGTCTTCATAGGAGAGGTGCTCCAGCCCTCTGATCATTTTTGTGGCCCTCCTCTGGACTTACTTCACCAGGTCCATGTCCTTCTTATGTTGGGGGCCCCATAGCCGTTGACCACAACTCTTTGAATGCGGTCATCCAGCCAATTCCTTATCCATTGAGTGTTCCATCCATTAAATCCATGTCTCTCCAATTTTGAGACAAGGATGTTGTGCGGGACAGTGTCAAATGCTTTGCACAAGCCCAGGTAGATGATGTCAGTTGCTCTTCCCTTATCCACCAACAGTGTAATCCTGTCATATGGGCATGATTTGCCCATAGTGAAGCCATGTTGGTTGTCACTGATCAACTCCTTTTCCATGTGCCTTAGCAGAGTTTCCAGGAGGACCTGCTCCATGATCTTGCCCAGCACAGCACCCAGCATAGAGGTGAGACAGACTGGCTTGTAGTTCCCCGGGTCTTTCTTTTTTCCCCTTTTTAAAAATGGGGGTTATGTTTCCCCTTCTCCAGTCAGTGGGAACTTCACTGGGCTGGCATGACTTCTCAAATATGATGAAAAGTGGCTTAGCAAATTCATCTGCCAGTTCCCTCAGGACCTGTGGATGCACCTCATCAAGTCCCATGGACTTGTGTAACTTCACGTTCCTCAGATGGTCTCAAAACTAATCTTCTCCTACAGTAGGCAGTTCCACATTCTCCCAGTCTCAGCCTTTTCCTTCTCAGACTTGGGTGCCGCGGCTAGAGAACTTGCAAGTGAAGACTGAGGCAAAAAAGATGTTGGGCGCCTCAGCCTTCTCCATATCCCAGGTAACCAGGTCTCCCGTTTCCTTCCAGAAGGGGCCCACATTTTCCCTAATCTTCCTTTTGTCACTGACATACCTATAGAAGCTTTTCTTGTTGCCCTTGACACCACTTACCAGATTTAATTCTGTCAGGGCTTTAGCTGTCCCAACCTGATCCCTGGCTGCTCAGACAATTTCTCTGTATTCCTCCCAGGCTACCTGTCCTTGCTCCCACCCTCTGTAGGCTTCCTTTTTCTGTACAAGATTGTCCAGGAGCTCCTTATAGTAATATGTCTTCTCTACGGGTACAGCTCATGAAGGACTGAAAGAAATACTGCATTATTCCAATACGCTCTAATGGTTTAGTTCAGGAAAAAAATCAAACAGGATTTACTTAAGACAGAGTAGTCTTAGAAAAAAACATAGTTGAACCAAATCATTCACAAATGTATGTATGAACTACAATGGATTGATAATAGACTAACTTGATTTTAAAGAGGAACAAAAGCTCTATTTTAAGCGACTGTCTATGGCCTCGTCTACTAAATGACATGGAGAGCCTACCTACTCTACTTCCATTAGGGTCTGGCCTTTCTTATCAAAGAGAATACATTTACAGAGCAAGTTATGTCTTAAGTGTGCTTCAGAGAACTACTAAATGCTACATGTTGGCCAAATACATAGGAGCGGATTTCTTAAGAGACCTCTCAATCTGGAAAAAAACGA
Source organism: Dromas ardeola (assembly GCA_013398915.1). Classification (NCBI taxonomy): domain Eukaryota; kingdom Metazoa; phylum Chordata; class Aves; order Charadriiformes; family Dromadidae; genus Dromas; species Dromas ardeola. The sequence goes on from VYZM01015363.1 coordinate 259,889, forward strand.
CTCAGTTTACCATGAAGAGGCATGCATAGAAGCAGTAGAGGCATGTGTAGCCTTGTCTGAGACACATCCACTCCAGCTACTCCAAGGAAAACATGTGCAGTTTAATACTGATAACTTCTGTTCACGGGAACTTTTGCATTAATTAACAAAAATAAAGATCTGCATTTGAAGGCACTACCTTTGCAAGAGTGAAGGGGAAAATACGGATTCAATGTCAGTCCTCTGCCGAAGCACAGTGTGGAGCTCACCTGAAGAACCCATGAGTATTAGTTACACCCACAGAGCAGAGGTATGGCATTTCCAAAATTAGCACTTCCCTTCACATAGAATTAGTCTTCTGGGAATTAATTTCTTCCCCTGCTCCCCAGCACGTGCAACAAATATTTTAACCTTGAAACACTCTTCTGTCTTTCCTAAGCCTCACTGAAAATAAGCCTGGGAGTCCTGTCCTTCATGTGTGAGGCTGAGGAGGTAGTGGTTATATAGTCTGCTTCCACAGAGTAATTCCACCAAGCCTGACTGATGCATAGCCCCGGATGTACAGGAACACAGCGGTCAGTCTCCCCTGAGAAGTGATACCGATTCAAACTGTCCCTCTTGTGTAAGGTAGTAATTAAATTATTTGTTTTAAGTAGTAAAGTTTATTAACTCTTGTCTCTCTTCACAGACATGTGCCACTGGAACAACCCCTCTTCGTGCTGCATCAGCCATGTGAAGATTCATAGAATCATAGAGTCATAGAATCATAGGGTTGGAAGGGACCTCTGGAGATCATCTAGTCCAACCCCCGATTTCTAGATGCCTCAGTGGAAAACGAACACAAAAGCAAAAGGATGTAAGAGAGGATGAATAAAGGTACGTGATGAAACAGCGCGGGTAAATTATGGCAGAGCAGGTACCCAGCACTGTCAGGGGAGGGGCAGCTTCTTAAAGGCCTTTAAAGTCTCTAGGACATTACCTTTAAGAGCAGCAGTGGGTGTCAGGGGCAGGCCTGCCCAACATCCCCCTTCAGGGCAGCCCAGACCTGCTCGCGCCCTGGACTGAGTGAATTGCATGGGGGCAAAACACAGCATTCACAGCCTACAGAGCGAGCAGGTCTGGGCTGCTGTGATGGGCTGGGCCTGCCCAATGCCCCCCCACGGGGGCAGTCAGGGCAGGGCCTGCCCCCCACGCCCACTGCTGCTCTTAAAGGCAATGTCCTAGACACCTGACGGCTCACTGAGGCTCTAAAGCGTGCTCCTCTTACACGTCCCTTGGTGCTGGAGCTGAGTTTATGAACAGTCCCTGAAAGTAACTCTTTTAGCTATTTTCAGGGTAGTGCTGGCAAGGCAACAGATGCTGCTCACCCAGGCAGTGGAGAGAAGGTGGCTCTTCTCCAGCCGCGGCATGCTCAGGTCCCTGGGGGTGAGGTTGGGGTTGGGTGCAAGCCCAGGCCCTCTCGATGACTTTCTGCTAATGCCTCTGCGGTGCAGCATGTCCTACAAATAAAAGAAAACAACGCACACGTTCGTTTTGCAAACCTGGCCATTGGTGTGGAAATCTGCCCCCACTGTGTGCCGATAGAGGCCAGGCAGCAGGTTGGGTTGGATTTGGGGAAAAAGTTCCTGTTCATGTGCACAGTGGAAATGGAGGTCTCCTGGAAACCAGGGCATTTCTCTGGGTCGTCAAACAGAAGCTGTGGGTCACTCATAGGCAATGGGGTGCTGTGGGTAGTGCCTGGAGAGTAATGACAGCTGGGTAACGGCAGCCAGACAGTTACAGTCTTATGTCGGCACTGTCTAAAATGGAAAAACCAACAGTCTAAAGGGCTATAACACTGATTCTGTAGAACATTAAACTATTACTTTATGCTGATGATATCCTACTGTTAATTAAGGACTCGCATGCTTCCCCTCCTGCTTATAATGTATATTGCTCTCTGAGTACAAAGTTATCATTGCACAAAATTAATGACGCTGAGACTGCAGTGATGCGGCTTTCTGGAGTTTGCCCTTCAGCCTTGCTCACCTCATGGAATCTTAAGTGGGCACCCAAAAATACAGTACAAATACTTAGGGGCTGATATTAACAAAGCCCCAGACAATGTAATTAAAGATCATTTAAATCCAATTATCAAGCAGGTAGGCAAAGATTTGGAGTGATAGCCAGAGCTAAATAAAAGCAAACGTGCGCGAGTCAGTGGGCCAGATTCTGCCCTAACTTGCTGTCCCACCCGGTTATTAAAGTAGAAATGAGAACATCGTGTAAGTCATCACCCTTGGAGTCGCTGTCATAAATGATCTCATGACAGTATTTCCCACTGGCAGCAACAGCTGTGCGTGTGCTGAGCTTACTTTAAGCATAAGTGTACATAAATAGCTATGAATAATGAGAACAATGAGAAATTCTAACAATTACCAATAATTATATTCCCAACCCACACCAAAAAAAAAAAAAAAAGACATACATATAGGAATATTTCACCTATTACTGAAACTCAGCTGTTTTTTTAGGGGTACATCAGTGGTTCACACAGGTACCATATTCAGCACTTACAGAATTTAACACAGCCTAATCTGTACTTCCAAGCTCACGTTTACTCACAGCCCAGGCTTCTGATGCTATAAAATAACAAGATTCCTTTAAAGTCACTGTAAAACTTCCTGAATAGCTACAACAAATACAGTGCATTTCAGGTGACAGAAATCTCAGGATGTGAGGATGAATTAAAGATGCCACAGGAAACGTTTGAAAAGTACCTATAGCTCTCAGGATGAGAGATGTTAATATTTCTTCTAAATATCACATAATTGACCGAATTTCATGCACCAAAATCATGCAGATTTTTATGGGTTTTTTTCTTCCTAAAAGGGATAATTTTGAATGAAAATGACTGTATTTTTTGGAAGCTTGTCTTTTTTCCCCTGCCTCATACTGTAAACTAATATTGCTGTTATGCACAGGCTGCATTTCAGCAATGGCTTGAATGGAAATATCTTTCTGGAAAGCACATGAAATCCTTTGTGATGAAAAGAATTATATAAATATAAATCAATTATTTTTGGAGTGGCTTGAAAAATTAAATCCTGACAGACAGTCTTATTCAAATGCTTTTCTAAACTGCAGGAATTTTGGCCATTCAAAATGTACTGTGGAATTAATTTTATCTTTGGAAAAAGGCAGGCAAGATCCATTCCAACAAATGTGCTTAGATTTTTCAGTCTGTCGTGGGATTAGCCAGGTGGGGCAAGACAGCAGAAACGATCTTGCTGGAGAAATGGTCGACGCTGTTGTGCATGATATTCACCTACCAAAACAGAAAGCCCACATGTGCTAGAGAAAACAATGATACATATTTACGATAGGATGGAGAGTTGCAAATAAAAGGTGTCAATGAAAGAACAGCCTGGGAAGCAACAGGAAAAACCGAGAAGCCATTGCTGGTACCAGAACGTGATCCCTACTATACATTAATGACTCTGAAGAGGGTATCATCCTGCTACAAAACAGCTTTCGTAACAGCTCTACAGCAAACATATGGAAGACAGCACTGTGAACACGTAACAGAGTTTGCAGAAAATGCTCAGCACATGAGAGTTCCTCTTCAAAACTGCAGCCTGAGAGGTGTGCTTTTCTCCTTCCCAGATAGCCCCATTTACCGAGTTATATTCTCAGCAAACTTCTGCATGGCAAATTGCCAGCTTTCTGCACATCCATTCAAGATGCACTGACTTGTGCGCCCAGAGTTAAATTCACAAGAATATCTAAACCGAAAGAGAGACCTACAATAATCAAAGATCTCATTAAGATGTTAACGTTATTGTTTAAGGACTATAGAACAAGTTAAAGAGCCTCAAGGACATTGTAATCCCTCATTCTGATCCATGTTTGGTTGTAATAAACAAAAGGTCCTCTCATAGAAGTCTGATTAAAGTAAGAAAAGAAGTGGGAATGAATAGAGGCAGGTTAGTGCGAGAGTTCCTCCAGAGCTGATTTGGGGTGAACCGGTTCAGCTTATTGGTAAGAGGTTGTACACAACAAGCTGACAGAGTCTGCTTAGGTTCTTAAATTATTCAAGGTTTTTAAACAAAAGATTGACTGTAAATAGTTGCAGAAAAATCCATCAGAAACCACCAGATAAAATCACAGATTAAGGTCAGGGTCAATAAATGCAAAGTAAAGCATATAGAAAAAATAGTAGTGACCATACATGCTCAGTGGTATGCTCTAAATCATTAAGAGAGAGACACATCAATGTTGGTCTAAGAAGTCAATAAATTAGAGGAAAGGGAAACAGAACAGAAGGGGAGACACCACTGTGCCATTGCATAACTCTAATATGTGCCTGAACCCTAAATACCAGCGGCAGTTGTGGTCCTGGTCTCAGCAATGATCCACAAATAACTGCAAGGAGTTTGAAGATGGATTATGAGAAAAGTCACAGGAACTGCTGGGCAGCTTCATGTCCAGGTGAGATGATAGACTAGGCTTTGGTACTGTAGTAAAGAGACAACTGAGGGGGGTTATGAGGAAAAAGGTCTCAGCTGGCAGAGTAGGCGAATAAAATGGTTACTATTTGGTGTGTCTCAAAATAAAAGAACCTGAGGCTATCACATTTAATGTTCAGCATGCAGATTTGAAATGAACAAACCAGTACTTCTCCTCTGGAGAAAAGGAGGCTGAGGGGAGACCTTATCACTCTCTACAACTACCTGAAAGGAGGGTGTAGCAAGGTGGGGGTTGGTCTCTTCTCCCAAGTAACAGGCAATAGGGCTCGAGGAAACAGCCTGAAGTTGTGCCAGGGGAGGGTTAGATTGGATATTAGGAAAAATTTCCTCACCGAAAAGGTTATCAAGCATTGGAACAGGCTGCCCAGGGAAGTGGTTGAGTCACCATCCCTGGAGGTATTTAAAAGACAGGTAGACACAGTGCTTAGGGACATGGTTTAGTGGTGGGTTTGGCAGTGTTAGGTTAATGGTTGGACTCCATGATCTTAAAGGTCCCTTCCAAGTTAGATGATTTTATGATTCTACACACGTTGCGTAATTAAACCAAAGAACTACTTACCCCAGGATGTTCAAAAAAACCAGCACGTTCCACTACACCAACAATTCACATGGGTGCAAAGTGTAATTGTACAAACTCATCCAGGACAATAGATCAAGGGCTATGAAGGAAGGATGCCACTGCTAGCTCAGGAAACCTTCAAGGTGTGGATCACTAGAAGCTGCAAGAATATTGCTGTACGCTTGCCCTGCCCTTACTCTCTTTTTGCCTGGGTGTTGGCTACTTGTGTGAGAGTGAGCTCTGGTCTGACCCACTACAGCTCTTGTCTTGGCAGATGAGATACTCAGGTATGTTTTACCCAAGATGAGCAGAAGTGCTTCTGCAGTACATGCTTAATACCACAGCTGTTAGAGCATTACTATCTGCATTCATGGTCGTAGCATGACCAGCTAAAAATGATGGCAGAAAGTTGTCCACGGTGGTGCCATACACCATTTAGTTCGAAAAAGGAGATTAAGAAGCCAGATCTAACAGAAGATAGCAAGTTTAAGGGAACAGGACACCCATTTTTGACACAGAGTGTTAATCCAGACATGAAAACAATCAGCCTGTGCTGGATACTAACTGAAGACAGAGCCAGGAGAGCGCTGTTTGGAAGAGAATTAAAACAGAAGCACGCAGTCTGCATTTCTGCTCTGCTAAGGAAATGATGCAGTGAAACACTCTCTAAACTGAGAGAACTGAACTTAAATCGGGGACTAGTTTCTCATCTCAAATCAGGGCAGCAGTAGTGAAGCCAGAGAATCAGCTATCTGACAGATCTTCACCGAAGTCAATACCCTTTAACACTGATATATCTAAATTGCCTAGTGTTACAGAAATCAGTGTAGCTGTGTTAGGTTTTACCTATCCCAGTCAGCCTGGCTAGGTTTGTTTTCTTTTACCAAAAAAAACCCAAAGAGCCACCCTGCAAATTGTCTCTAAGTAGCCTCATCAGAAATTTGAGTTTGCTTTGTTGCTCTAGTTGTTTAGGACATTGACGGGAATGAAAGTTACTGAAGATCAGGCTACGGTGTTTTATTTTAGACTATAGAGTATAGTTTTGAGTGAGTATTTTAGAGAGTTTCCATCACCAAATTTCAGTGCTGGAGCTCTCTTTGGTAGCAACAACAGCATGAAGCTGTGGCCTTTCAGAGACAGAAGAGGGCAATGGACTTTTGGCCCTATTTCTTGATCTACCTTCAACTTTTCTAGCAGGTTTTGGAAGCTAAACTCTTGCTCTCTAGTGTTTGTCCCATCATCTGGCTTGTTGACTTCAGTTGCAAGTTCTCCGGGGCAGGGCTCATTTGTCTCTGTACAGTGCCTGCGGTCTTAGCCTGGGTCTCTAGGTACTACCATACTACAAACTATATGTAATAATAATTTTTTATTTGATCAGCTGCCTTGTAATGGCTTTTTTTCTTCTGGGCTTTAAACTTTTTTATTTGATTGCATCCTTGCCCTAATTTCAAAGATGGAAAATAATAGATTTTCTAGAGAACAATCCCAAATGTCATATCTACAGCTGATCTGCAATTCAATATAATGGTTCTTTCCTTTTTGATGATTTTTTTTCTTTCAGATTTGAATAATATCATTTGTGTGATGTTACTCAATCTCTCTGTTTTAATTTGAAATCCTATTTTTAATCAATTAGGAAAAAATGACCTAATTAAGGAGTAATTTAGGCCAGCAACTTAAACATTGTTTTATAAAGTAGCTGCGTTTAATTGGAAATGTGCTCAACTACTGCATTGCATTAGCAAGTAATTTGGAAGAATCAGCCAATGGGATCCCCTGGCTGCTAGTTCAGAAATGATAGTGACAAAGCTGATGTCCAAAGCAGTCTGATGAACTTGGGTTTTATTAATAGCTCTGCTATGAGCCTTAAGGTCCAAGCAACTGCAGCCTCTCATTATGCGAGACGCAAACACGCAGCAAGTGACTGCTGGCTCCCGGGAGCCTGCGCTGAATAGTTCTGAAATGACATGATGGATAAAAGGCTCAAGAAGCAAGAAGAACACAGAGAGGGGATCCACCCTCGCTGTGCTCACCCACCGTCACCAGCGCAGTCCGTGGCAAAGCTAGCACTAGCCCTCGGCTGCCAGAGTGGCCCCATCCAGAGCACCAGGCTGTCACTGCTAATGCATGTGCTAACAAGAGTTCCTGAAAACTCCGCGCCACCTTTTTCTCCCTGTATTTACCCTTAGCTGGTAGAGATCTTAGAACAAGGCTTGTCAGAACTTTGCCTAAAAATGCCCAGGTGCCGCAAAAGGCAGAAGGCTGTCTGAAAAGCTCACTAGCTGGCTGTTTTTAGGAAAAACTTTCAGCTTTGGTACTCAGAGGTGACGTTACATAGTTCACAGCTCTGCAATGGCTGCCAGTAGCGCCAGTACGGCTCTCTCCCTCATAGCTGGCCTCCCCTCTCCACTCTTGCAGCACCACGATACAGATGGTTTTAGCATCAGAAAGAGGGACACGTACACCTGTCTGACATTTTTGTGCTGACATGTTTCATTCTCATTTATTATTGTTGCTTTTAGCATTGTGTACTTACAGTAGCAGAGCAGAAGAAACAATTACGACTCGACTCTGGGCATCAACACGCTCTTGAGGGGCCTCTGGTTTCCAGCTGATCACTGCAGAGCAGGTATCGCTGGATAAACTTACCGGCGCATTATTTATTCATGCCGGTCAGAGTTTTTCCACTGATAACCGCTCTCAGGGAAACACTTACAGAGGCTTCCATACTGACAGAGCCCTTGCTGCATGTTATTGCTTCATGACTGGGAGCAACAGCATTGTATGTCTTTTAAAAAGAAAAAATACCCAGAGAACGCTTGCAGGCTCAGATCACTTCAGTTTTGCATTAATACTTTTTGTCATTAAATTTCATGTTGGGACATTATTTATTTTCTGAATCTTTTGAGTGAAATCTGAGCTACAGAGGAGGCAAGAGGCATTGCCATCCACTTGGTATCAAAGTGGCTGTAACACCAAGGAAGCCTCAGGAGTCTGAGCGCTGCCGTGCTCTCCGGCCCTAGCAGGAACGCGTGCACCTTTGTGATGCTGCAGAGGGGACATTTCCATGGAGGGAACAGAAATTTGGCGTTTGGGTGATTTAGTCCCCAGCTACTGATGCCTTACTTCAGGCAGCAAGAAGTCTCATTTGGCCAAGCAAAGTACGGAACAGCAGCCACGTAAAACTCACTGAAGTCGCACTGTACAGCAAGGCTGGTGCTCTGCGTATCACCTTTAAAATCAAGTGTGCCTGGATAAAAGAACTCACAGCTTTTGTAGTCAAATATTGAGTTCCCCAGGAGATCTATGTGAGGAGAGCACGCCTCCTGCTCCTTCCTTTAAGTCGATAGTAGCAGTACATTATCAGATTGCCTACTTTCCCAGATACATTAAATCTAGTTTGACAAAGGTGAAAATGTTGGCTGTTTGCAGCATGATGCAGAGTTGGCAAAAACCTGGGCCCTTCAAAAGTATCAGCTTTGATTTTAAATTGTGTCATACTTCAGGAGAGATGATATGCAGTCACCTAACCTGGTGGGCTCCTTCAGTGACAGCCCCATTTCAGCCTTCAGGCAGCATGAGCTCTGGAAACGGCGGTGCAGAATCCCGGTCTTGCTGAGCTGTATTCATGTATGAAACCCGCCACTATCAACAGAGTCTCCAGGTTTCCAAAGGGCTTCAGCGCCGGACACACCTCACCCTAATCCATCCATCTTACATGAATGGGCTAAATTGCCCTTCTGGAGGTGTCAACCTCCCCCACCTTGGTTATTGAGGCGGAAGAGACATCTATTCGACATCTATTCCAGCATGCACTTTGGCATTTTAAATAACTAAAACTTGGTCATCCAAATTCCTCCAAAAGAGCTTGTAGCGTAGACAGGGCCTGTTTGACGCATAAAGTACAAGAATACAAAGCAAAGCATAATGAATGATTGTTTGCCTTCAACCCAAACATAAACACACTGTGGCGGTCTGACCTGCGCAGCGTGTGTTTCGTACCACAGTAACACTGCCCATAACCAGCAACATGGCAAGACTTTGTAACGCAGCTGAGCAGAAGCGTCTAAATTGCATGGAACTGCAAAGGGGGGAAAGGGAGACTTGGATCCTAAAAACAAGATGAACAACGCTGGGAGATTATATTCCCATCCCTTCTCTTTATGGTGGGGAGAGCTGAAGAGCATAAAAAAACATGAAGGGGAAATGAGTTAAACTGGGAAGAAAAATGTTATGCACTTGTGTTCCAGCTTCCCTTCTGGAAGAGTTCTTGAGCCTGATCATGACGACCTCAGCCGCTGAAAGCATCAAGTTCTGTAGCCATCAGGGTTAGCTACACAGCATCAGCCTCATTCACACTCGCGGCTAATTTAGAAAAAGATTGTTAAAGACTAATTGTTTGAATAAGTAGTGTTAATGATTGATAGTGATTAAGTGCTAACCATGGGCAATGTGCATTTGCTAATGAATGTCAATCTAGAAAAGTGTGGTTTGAAGTTTGAAACCGGCCTGATTTATCAGATGTTTAAACACTCCCAACACAGCAATTGCTGATTCCCTAACTGAAATGCGTATATAAAGCACATATATTCACTTCCAAGAAGCTGTTACCTTCCAAGCTGTTAGAAATGACCCACAGAGAATTCAGTACACAAACCCATTGAAACTTAAGAAGAATTTAAAGCCCAAACCTCTCCATATTCCATCCAAATACATCAAAGCCGAGAATTACTGCTGCTTCAGCAAGCCTGGCAACCTTCAGACTGCGTGATCAACTGAAAACCCCATAATTTGGTGCACGGACTAAAGATCCAGTTGCATCCCTCTGCCAAAAGACACAGCCGCAGGACCAGCTTTGGAGGCCAAGATTTTTGATGAAGGGCATGGAGGGAGAGCGCTACCTCAGCAGGGCAACTCCCAGTGCTGGATAATCCACTTTGGGGGCACCTAATTCTGTCTTGCAGCACAGAGAATCTATATGTGACCAGCTGCATAGTGACTGCCACATTATGGTACGGTGGAAGTCCTCTGACATAGAATAGGAATGGGCTCGTGTCTCTATTTCATAAGAATCTCCACCAAGAGGACTGGGTACCAGTAAAGAAAGATGTAACGTGCAAAAAAACATCTGGATGTCGAAGTCAGAGAATATCTATTTAGAAAACAGGGATATTTATCTTTTTTTTTTTTAACTAAGGATAATTAAACAGTTGGCAAAACCATGAAGAGAAGTAGCAAATTAGAAAAATACAATGGTCCACCATCAATGCAATAGGAAAAGTGAGTCAGTTGTCCCTTCTGCCCCTGAAACCAATGAGTTATCCAAACTCTCAGTAGGTAGGGGAGAGGGGATTTTTTTTTTTTTTTCCTTAAAAGTAAAAGCAATCAATCAGTGTTAACTAATCAGCACCAGACCAGATATTTGAGCGGGTCCACAACTGAAACCTGTAAGCACTTAAGAATTGCTGTCTTGACTGAACGTGTAACGATCTTTCACAAGATAAAAACTATGTGCTTAGTACATAAGGTGATTGGCTGGATTTTGTTTGCTTTACATCTGGAAGGGAAGGCTGATTTTTACACAACAGCTCTGACTTTCAAGGTTAATTTGAAACCATTCGCTTTCAACCGGTGGCGTCTAAATTGGCATCAAAGCTGATTTTTCATTTGTTCAAATGAAAAACATTAACACTGCATCATTTTATTCCTACTTGTAACACAAAAGCCGCTTATAAACTGTACATAATGTGACCCCTTAACAATTAAAAATCCTTCATACAAGCCTAAACCAATCAGAAAGTTCAGGAAGAAATGGAAAGGACGGCTGCTGCATTTGTGTCGGAGGTAAACTCAGCTCGGTGGTTGAGCAGCTTTCGTTCCCGTGATGGAGAGGCGCTGCTCCTACCTACGGGTGCGAGGGACAGCAGCAGTGATGGGCACTGCATCAGAAAGACTGAGCTGGGGTGGGGGGGTGGTGGTG
>VYZM01015366.1:0-42309 GCA_013398915.1 Dromas ardeola
TCAGCCTTCTCCTCGTCCTTGGTCGCAACTTTCCCCCCCGGCATCCAGTAAGGGATGGAGATTCTCCCTGACTCTCTTTTTGTTGATGTGTTTATAAAAACTTTTTTTGTTGTCCTTTATGTTAGTGGCCAAGTTGAGATCCAGCTGGGCTTTTGCCTTCTTAATTTTCTCTCTGTATAACCTAATGAGATCTCTGTACTCTTCCTGAGTTGCCTGTCCCTTCTTCCAAAGGTGGTAAACCCTCCTTTTATTCCTAAATCCCATGTTTTGATCTGCTCCTATTTCCTTCCTGCATATTTCCTAAAAAGTAGCTATGTGTCATTTCAGTACCTGCCCACACGCTTTTGGTCTGATTGGGCTCTAGGAAGTTTTGTGGAAGATCTGTGTCTCTGGGTGGTACTGGCAGCATCACACATCCAGGTTGTCTTTTATGCTGCTGGTTGCAGGCAGTTTGGGAATTTAGATGAATTCTGCTTTGGCCATAGACTTCTTCAGGAAAGGGACTTCTATTATGTGTTCAGCACCAAGTAATAAATTAAACAGTGAATTTAGTTGCTGCCTTAAGTTGCCACTGTGCTATAAAACCATGTTCACACAAGTATATTTTGAATCCATAATTTCTTATACAATTTATAGTAGTGATGATCCTGTTAGATGTGCAGAATTTAGCACAGATTTTAAATATTGTACATTTTTCTTATTGTAAGGACTTAATTTTCAAAAGGCAGAAGGCAACAATTGGGCCACTTCAGGTGTCGTAAGATGGTTGATTATCCAGAACTTTTAAGAAATTTTAGCAATAGAAAATAAGATAAAAGGAGAATTTAAGTAACTCTTCAGGAAGTAGAATACACTGTAAATCACCTAAACAATCCAATAAATGTGTTGGCAAACTAGTCGGTATTGGTTAAGTTCCTCCTCTTCACTCTCCCCCCCTCCCCACCCTTAGTTTATTGCTTTTAGATGTGCCATGCTCCACAAAAAAATGGAAAAAACATTGTCCTGCTTTCGATTCACAGTCCTTCTGAAGAGATCAATAGACATAAGGAATACAGGCCCATTTTTTACTATCAAGGCTGTTTTGTTTACTACCATTATCTTATATGCTTAATGAACTTTTAGATCTCTTATCATAACACTTTTCAGTTCAGAATAAAGGCATGTTTTGTTCCTATTGCAGAGTATATGGTAAGAATAAATGATTTTGTTTGAAACTATTTCCTTATAGAAAGTGTTAGGGATTGGAAATAACTCAGTCAGGCATCATACCTGTCTTCTATTTTATAGCAGAGTGTTATTATCTGAGACTAAGACAGATGCAGTAGATAATGCTGCAATATTCAAACATGTACTCGACAGCCGAAATCAGGCAATGCTACACTTTATAGAAAAGGAAGAAAGCCTAAAATATCTGCAAACAAAAACAAAATGCCTTTTCAGTAAGAGAGCTTGTCCCTTCTTTATACAACTGAGCCAAAATACATTCAATAGGTCAAACCTCTTAGCATTTAAAAACAGAGCAGGTGACGAAGTATAAATTGGTTGATTCATTTCAGTTAAAATATGGTCACCAGGTGTCCTGAGCCAATTCAAAGGGAAACAGTAGGTTGGCACACTCCTTATTCTGAAAGTTAAAAAAGAGGTGGTTCAGGTTTCTGTTCACTGCATATGAAAATTCAGAGGAGGAGGTTGTTGTTTTTTCTTTTTGTTATTGTTGTAGAAACTCTGCTTTCTATTTGAAATGTAGTATGGGAGGGAGGCCTGGCCTTCATGAGGTGAGTGAACCGTAGTCAGGAACCAAAACAACGTGCAAAGTTTCCTGCTAAGTATATGTGGGAAACGGGTAGTTCAGGCTTGCCCTGGAACTTAATTTTTTATTTGGAGTGTAGTGTGTCGAATCTGATGTGGTGGATCTGGCATTTATGAGGTGAGTAAATGGTGGCTGAGATCCTGAAGAAGGGATGAGAAATTTCAGGAGTTGAATCAAAAAGGCTTTCTTGAAGGTACCAGTACTTAAAAAAGTATGCAATAGAGTGGGTTTTGATTTGTAGATATGTCTTCTAAAATTAGATTGGTTTTGGCTGGTGTTCTGCTAAGCTGTGAGCTGATTTTTTTAATTATTTTCTTTCTGTTTGAATGATTCTAGGCTGAGAAAAAGAAATCATCTTTCTCTTGAATTTGAGGAAGAAATATGAAGTCAGTGGTTGTAAACTTTTACTACTGTTGTATTCTTAAGATAGAATGCAAGCAAGTTCCATGGTTTTCCTTTTAGTTGTATACTTGCATGAAGAGCTACATTTGCTAATGTCTGTGAGTGTAAAGAACTGGTGCAAATACTCAGTGTTACCAACTGGTTACTTACAGGTCTTCATAGAGAAGTTCTGTCCAGTGCACACGGTATTTATTCTGCTCCTTTTTTTCTATATCCACGCACCTTGTTACCTAAACTTTATCTAAAATAATTCCCAACTAGCTGTATCTGCTGTGCTACATGGTTTTAAGCAGGAATCTAAGAATTAATCTCTCCTAAATGGCTCCAAGGCTCTGAACAAATAGCTTAGATCTACAAAACAGACTTATGCATCTATGTGCTCCCCCATTGCTCTCATAGAGGCTACAGACATAGTGCTTGATTAGATGAGTTTGAATATATTAACTAGTGCATGGACCCGGTTGGTTGTGAGCTAACTTTGTACATCTGGCAATCATAGAGCCACTGTGCCGAAGCCCTTATGTCCTGCCACAGCAGGGTAGCTCCCACAGCTGTGTGCTCAACCCAATATATAGCAGTCTGTCTCTAATGCTGGTAGACGCATCCCTAAGGGAACTTGCTTTTAGGGAAATATGCATGTATAAACTATTTATTCTAAAGTAAGGGAATTTCTTAACCCCCTTAACTAAACTTCCTGCTGTATCCACACATACTTAATGAAAAATTATTTAAATCAAAGAAGGCAATGACTAATTATAACTAGGCTACAGGATAATAAATGTAATAAAATAATACACTTTTTAAAAAATGTAGTTGTGTGAATGTGTTCCTGACTAGAAAAATACAGTCGGCCCCTGCTGCAGAGCTGATGGGTTTGGCAGAGGTAGATGAGTAGTTCTCTGGGTTATTACTAGCCACAGCCGATGTTTCTTCTCTGCCTAGCGTACTCCACTGTTGTTTCTATATGTGAAACAGCATACTTCCACTTGAAACAGAAGAAACATTAGCTGTGTGGGATAATTAAGCTATGTGGGAGATAACAACAACCCCCTCAAAGTGGCTGTTTTACAGTCCCATATCTTTTTTTTTAATCACAAATTTAACTTTGGTTTATGTTGTGACATACAGAATCATAGAATCTATCCATTACAAACTGATCTACCCTCTTTAGTAAGAAGAAATTTCAACCATTCTTGTTATCCTTTCCTATAGTACATTCTTATTTTCTGCAAGCTCACTTTCCCTTTGCTGGTCTTCAGCAAATTGGTTTAATTCACCTTCCTTTAACTCTAGGTGAATCCAAGTTCGAGAGTATCTGTCTCTAGTTCATCAAACACAACAGTTTGTCAAAGAATTACTACCTGAGCTTTGTTTATCAAAGCCTTAAACGCTGTGAATTCATTTGTTCCAAACACCACTTTTTTGTATTATAAATTCTCAAGTCCCACGACGCAAGAATGTATTCAAGGGCACGTTGCATGTTGAAGCTCTTGCAAAAATTCATGCATTGATGATTTGTGTGATTTGTCAATCACTTTAAGTAAACACATCAATGTTTGTTGTAAATAAATCATCCTAAAATTAGCAATTACTCCTTGGTCTAGCAGTTGCAAAAGTGAGGTAGTGTTTGGCAAAAACACAAGTAGAACATTTGGATGCAAATCATGAAGATAAGATAGATGCCTTGGTGCATTAACTAGAATCACTAAGGCTTTAAACATCAGGCTATTCACATAGCAATGCTGCCCAGTATTGCAGTTAAAGCAGTCCATTAAGCGGCCTTGTAACTTGGAAATTAAGCGAGGCCTTTTTCACAGAATCACAGAATGGTAAGGGTTGGAAGGGACCTCTGGAGATCATCTAGCCCAACCTCCCTGCCAGAGCAGGGTCACCAGGAGCAGGTTGCACAGGAACGTGTCCAGGTGGGTTTTGAATGTCTCCAGAGATGGAGACTCCACCCCCTCTCTAGGTAGCCTGTTCCAGTGCTCTGCCACCCTCAAAGTAAAGAAGTTCCTTCTCATGTTTAAGTGGAACTTCCTATGCTCAAGTTTGTGCCCGTTACCTGTTGTCCTGTTGCCGGGCACCACTGAAAAGAGCCTGGCCCCATCCTCCTGACACTCACCCTTTAAGTATTTATAAGCGTATTTTGTTGAATTGCTAGTGAATAGACAAGAGTGTGAGCTTAAGCCTTTATCCACTCTTCAATTTTATAAATGGTAAACTAATACAGGACTATACTCAAAGTTACCAGTAGCATTGCTGTACAACATTAAGGCTGTAAAGACCATCCAGCTTTAGTTTTGAAGTTTATATTTGTCAGTGACAAAGATTCTTCATGGTACACGTATCCAGAAGCCCTGTTTCATTCATACTAAATATCTGTTGCCATCTGAAGCCTTTAACCCTGTCTATCAAATAATCAGCAAAAGCAGATGGAGCCTTGTGACTGGCACTCTTTGACTGCACTGTAAAAGCTGTTATGAAAAAACAGTTTCTTCTAAAGTTTCTTTAATCATCTTTTACTGACTTGAAAATCCTTGGTCATTGAAGTGCTATTATATTGTTAACGTAGTTAAGGAAAGAGAGTGGCTTCTACTTCCATCCTGGCTTTACATTTTTCTTGTCCACGTTACAGCATTATCACACATAAATATAGACATAGAGTGCAAAATTCATCTTCATAAAAATTAAGTGGTTGGCCACAGAGTTTAGAGGGCTGCTTCCTAAGTTCCCAAATATATTTTTAGCCTCTCTAAAAGTGCTTTCTCCTTTATGCAACAGATTACTGGAGTACTGGAATCACTTCAGTGTGTACAAATTAAGAATATATCACCTGAAGCGCCAGATTTAATGACAGTTTAACCATAGCAATGTTTTTTGCACAAATGAGTAGAAAAAACAAGAATTCATGGAAAATATAGCATAATGTCCAACCTAGTGACATGCAACTCCTTTGGTTTCTCTGGTTCTTAGCGCTCTTGTTCTTCTGTTTCCTATCTTTAAATAGAGATGACGATAATAATCTGGGTGTGAGACATGTTGTAAAGGGAATAAATGCATTACAGAAAATGAGTAAATCCATCTGGGGCACCGAGATATTGTTGTGAGGGCTGTAGGGGAACTGAGGATAAGAGATTTGAATCTGAGAGGTAATGAGGCAGTTGAGATGACTTCACTATCTACAGTTACGTACTACAGTTAAGTGAGAAAATATAGGATCTGCTAATATCATGCTATTGAGGACAACAGTACAGTTTTCTCTTTCATTGAAAATATGTTCTTCAGCTGCTCTTACTCAAGGAATTTCACCACCACCACCCCTTTGAGTCTATGAATAAGGAAAATATGAGTCTTTTCTAATAAAATATTTAATATAAGCAGTTTTAATAGGACACGTCTAAGACTTGCACATTTGATCTTTGTGTCAAATTTTGGAAAATACTGTGAGGGTTCTCAGTGAGATATATAC
The DNA here is from genome assembly GCA_013398915.1 of Dromas ardeola. Lineage (NCBI taxonomy): Eukaryota > Metazoa > Chordata > Aves > Charadriiformes > Dromadidae > Dromas > Dromas ardeola. Next base: position 5,682 of record VYZM01015366.1, read on the forward strand.
TAATAATTACAGTTCTTCACCTCACTTTAAGTAGTATTTTGCTCCCAAGTGTATCTGCACTTCACCCAGTGTTTGTATGATGTCTGCTGATCCTGTTACTTAATAGTGGTCACAGTAAAAAGGAAAGCTTACAGTGTTCTGAAATTCACATTTATACTTGTGATATGATATCCATATGTATGGCTCTTGCTGACTGGTGCCGCCAAAAGGGCTTCTGTGTTAACAGAAATGTGACTAAGAGGTCCTGATCTGGCATGAACAGTAGAGGATGGCGCCAAACACCTTCTTACAAAATGTAATCTTTCAGGAGGGCTCTAGATGTGTAAAAGGGTTTTAGAATCAGTACTGCTAGTACACTGATAAGTGTTATTAGAGTATATGTTTTTAACAATTGATGAGATAATTGTCAGGCCAGTTACTGTACTAGCTTTGCGTTGCCAGAAGGCTTAAATTCTGGTAGGAGGCAGTGTTGTTTTGTTTTTCTCCTCAGGTCCTATGGACTAATGGAATGTTGGGAGGTGGTAGGGAGCATCTGATGAGATAGCCACTGCTTCTTTTCTCAGATTCATTCCAAACAGCTAGCAGAAGTTCCTCAGGAAGAAGCGGGATGGGAAAGGATAACTTACCTGAGGACTTGATGACGCTAAGCAGTTAAATAGGGAAGGGGAGGAAGTTAATTGTTATGAGAAAGGACAGTATAGTTGTTTCTTAGCTACAAAACCCCCCACTGCTTTAAATGTATAAAGATGGGATCTTATCCAAAGTTCAGTAAAGGTAATAGAAGATGCTGAGAGAGGATGGTTGTGGTGTGTCGTATATGTGGTTTGTGTGGTTTTTTTTGTTGTTTTGTGAGCTTTAAAAGAAAATGAGAAGTATTTTACAACTTTGAAACAAATAGGATTAGGTAAAGGTGGAAATCAATTACCTGACTTCAGATAAACATACAGGTTCCAGGCTTTCAGCTGTGTATCTGGACAATTGGCATAGTAAAGGACAATGAGCTCTAGTCAGAGAAGCCTGTTTTACCCCAGGTAACTTTCTGGGTATCAACCATCCCAAAGGGAGGAAAAGTTGGAGGACAGTAACTAGCAGTGTATCCCAAGGGGTAAATACGAGGTCCAGTCCTGTTCAATGTCCTCATTAATAAAATGGAGGATGAGGCAGAGTGTACCCTCAGCCAGAGTTAGCAGTCTTACTTAGGGGTATGACTAGATCAACGAAAGTCTTCTGATTCTTGTCTCATCCTATCTTTTTTCATTGCTTCCTATATAAAGACTTAATTCTGCAGACAACTTCATTCTGAAGACAATAAAACTTAGTGTTGTCTGTCTCCAAAACTGAAAACGGAAATCCCTAATTTTTTAGAATTGGGAAGCCCTACAAAGTTACGTCATGGGGCCTAATCTCTGGTGGATTCTTAATAACTTGATAGACCATTTTAGAGGTTCTGATGGTTCATGACACTTACATAATCCCACTTCAAAGTAAACTGCTTTTGCAATAGAATGCTTAATTCCAGTTAACTAAATTGAAAGAGGCACAGGGTTCCTAAGAGCAAACAAGATGCAGTGTAACTTTGTGTCATAGGACTGCATTTTATATCCATCTCATGTTTTTCTGGCAATATACTATGGGCTTACATAATTATGATCTTTCTTGACATTGTTTTCACAAATACTTCTTTCAAAACACTGCTTCCTGTATAAAGAAGAGAAGCAGTCTCTGATAATTCTTCTCAAAGCAGATAATGTTCTAGATTAGCCAAGTTTACCTGGAATTTGTACAAAAATTGAACTTAAATTATATTACATAAATGAGTATTGGCAGAAATATACTTCTGATATTGATTTCAGTATAGTCTTTATATATAGGTTATGACTTGATTTTTGAAGTTTTTAGAGTTGCACGAAATCCTCCAAAATATGCAGACCTCTCACAGAGAATAAAGAGGCTTTTGTTAGCTAAATTCTGTAAGTTCACTGCAGATGGAGGGAGGGCAGGTTTAAAAATTTCTAACAAGCCTTTGGGTAATCTTCATGACTTTTTCATGTGAAAATCCTTAGGAAACTGATGTTAAGCCCTCTGAAATATTAATTTCCGTGTTTTTGTCTAGTTTGACTTTGACATACGTTCAGCAACATACTGTGTACTTGAATCAGTCCTGATGAGTTCAGCTGAAAATAGGTTGGACAAGATATTGTATGCCAGTATCTGGTTTATGTTGCCATTTATCACTTGTATACCTCTTTTCACCACAGAAAATGTGGGCAAGCCTACAGGGCTCATCACTCTTTCCATGGCTTTTTTCTTTCGTCCCATACTTGATTTTGGAACTGCTTAGTCCATGTTAATTTTATAAGATCTTCTTGGATTGAATTGTTCAACATACGGATTGGTGACATTGTCTTGTGTACTGACACTTGCATGTTGGAGTCCTCAATGGTAGCAACATTCTGTAGAAGCAGAAACAAACAGAACACCTCTTGTGTTTCTGAGAACTTAATATCATAGAATCATAGAATGGTTCAGGTTAGAAGGGACCTTAAAGATCACGTAGTTCCAACCCCCCGCCATGGGCAGGGACACCTCCCACTCGACCAGGCTGCTCAAAGCCCCATCCAGCCTGGTCCTGAATGCTTCCAGGGATGGGGCATCCAGAACTTCCTTGGGCATCCTGTTCTGGTGCCTCACCACCCTCACAGTAAAGAATTTCTTTCTAATATCTAATCTAAATCTCCCCTCTTTCATTTTAAAACCATTATCCCTCATCCTATATATACAAAAGGCTATCTTAAACTCAGGAAATCTTGGTGTGTTAACCAATTTAATTCCAGCTTGTACGGAACTAGAAAGGAAACTGAATACGTACAATGTAGTAGAAGGGATGATTTTTTAATTGCTGATGTAAAGGAGAAAGGTGTCTTCCCTTTGTTCCATATATAGCTTGCAAGAAATGCATAAAATTAATTCCAAAGTAATGTTCATATTTTACTATTTTCAGCAAACAATTACATTGCAAGCATTTTTAATGACCTTTTTGTGTGTTTATGAAGAGGTATGTCTTGCTGTGAAGCTTAGCTGAATTATTAATGGAAACATTTTCACTGATGCTACTTCTAGTTGTCATTTTTCAATTATAGAATACATTGAACTATAAAAGCTATAATTTTTTCTTGGGGTGGAGGAAGGGAGGGAATAACCCAGATCTTAAAATAAATAAATAAAAAATAGTGCTTTCAGTACAAGAAGGATAAATAAGAACTGTTTTCCACCTTAAAATGTTAATTACAAAAAATTTTTTCATTCAATCACTGTTCTATTAAGGATTGGTCTTCTGAACACTTTCAGAACTTCCTAATGCAAGCAATATCATGACATTGTACCCAAAAAAATTCATTTCAACTTCCTTCCTCCTATCTGAGTGAGTGCTTAACCTCGTTCATCAACAGAATGTCCCTTTATATTCTTTGACTGTTTTATACAAGCTTTAGTGTTATAAACTGTTCAACAGCAAAGACAGGTGGAGACACCCAGCTGTAGGAGGATGGGCTTGGTCTGGGCTGCGTGTGTACGCCTGTGGATTTCCGGAGCTGTGTATGGGGTAGTTTAGATGAAATGACAACTTGCTGCTCATGAGGCAGAAGCAGAATAAAGACTGCAAGGTATTCAGAAGGAGAGGCAGCGCAAGAATTAATGGTGAGCATTGTTCATATTTAATAGACATATAGAAAACCCAGTAAATGGGATGTCTGAGCACACTTTGCATGTTCTGGGTGAAGCAGGACACACTGGGTAAGACAGGCTTGAGAGGATGAGGCAGTGCACGTGTAACTTGAGCTCAAATTTGTGGAGGTGGGATCACTTAGTAGGACAGTCGGGGCATTGATTTAGAGAGATCTAAAGTATGGACTATGAAGGTGGGAGTTATCATAAGAAAACTTCAAAATACTGTTTTGAGGACCAGAAACTTTGGACATTCCTTGCTTAGCACTTCAGGTTGGTGGTTAAGTTCAAAATGGGGAAAAAGTATTCATCACTGTCCTCAAACCTTAAAGAACACCTTAACTATTTTCTGCTATCAAAACTCTATCTCCCACATTACCATGCTGACCAGTATTTGAATGTAAAGTCAAAGTGTTAAAATAAACAGATACCCACTTTGCAGGCTGATGAAAGTTACGGCATTATGATATAGTTGTTTTCATCATATTTTTTCAAGGCGTGCTATTAGACCTGATTCTTACTAATCAATCACTCTTCCTCACGTTCTCTGGAAGAGGAAAAAAATCCATATTTTAGGGAAAAAAAAAAAGAATATTCCTTTTTCTAGAGTAGAAATTGGTGAACAAGAAGACTGATTTAAAGATGCTGAGACATTTTGTTTCCACTTGAATACATACAGATTAGTCTGAAGATTGAATACAGGTTAGTTTGAAGCTAATCTCTCCTTCTGAGCTATAGTGATGTCTCATGGGAATTGTAATTAGAGTTCCTAGTGATCCATTTCCTTTTGTGGGCTGCTGTATCTGACAAGAGATCCCAGTTCTGTCCAGATCTAGTCTGCATTTCCTTAACTGACCACCGAGTTGTTGATAGCTGTGGGTTTTCCAGTGCCAAGCATGTGCCTCATTCCTCGTCATCCAATGCCTGTACAAGAGGTTTACCTACATCTCATCCTGTCTCCACTTGTCAATGCCTCGGCTGTCATACCAGCTCTCTTTTTATACACCACATTATTAAGTTAGTTGTAGAACGAGATCTATGCAGATAATAAATGTTTGTTACTACTATCTATATAAAGCTGTGATTGTACAATATAAAAACAAACAAACAAAACAAATCAGCAATAGATACCTGATTAATTAACAAAAAAAAAAAAGTCACAGCTAAGCCAAGTGAAAGAACGCTGCAGACAGGTCAAGAAAATGTCAAACAGCAATTTTGACAAAGCTCAAGGCCTTTGAGGCCTTGCAAACTCAGTACAGAGCATGTAGTCAGTTGCTTGCAATTGCAATACTGTATTACATGGCCACCCAATTGCAAGATCTAACAGCTGAATGAACAGCCTACCCTTATCACCTTTGTTATGCTCCAGAAACATGCAGTTGAGAAGCTGGACTCTTCCCAGTGACAAAGAAATGGCCTGAATGGCGGACCCTCTCTGGCACAGCTGCTCAAGCTGCAGGCATGGCCTCCTTTGTATATTCCTGCACTGGTCAAAAGGCAAGGTACCAACCAGGGCAACTAGGCATCTTAGACTTATTTCTCTTTCTTGAGCTTTCCTGGCAAATAGCTGAGCAACAGTTGCTTTAATTTTTCTCAGTCCTCAGTTTAAGTCTAAAATTTAAATGGCAACCATGGTGAAGCACAGGAGAATAGACTGATCAGACCTGCCTTTGGGAAACATGGACACCAGATCTTTCTTTGACTTAGCTCTCTCTGGATTCAATGCATCCGCATTATCTTAGGTGGTTGTTAAACACAGGTTTGTACTGGTTTTGGCTTCGGTAGTTTGCTTTATGTAAAAGGACTTTAATAGAGAAACTTGCTGTTATTTGGCCAAATTTTCATTATCTTTAAAAGCAGGAAGTGTGCAGAACTCTACCAATCTGTACAGTGAGGCTTACATCAGTGTGCAAACTCCTCATTGTTTTAGAAGTTTATATTACTTGAGAGAAGGGAATAAGAATCTTAGGTTCCTTTTAATAAGCAGAAATGTCATAGCCACAACTCCATGGCAGAATGCCCTCCATTGCAGATAGAGGTCTATTAGTCTTTATTATACTGAGCTATTTGGATAAACAAGGTTGCTAAAACTGGGACTAATGTTGGTTTTATATCAAATCAGAGGAAAAAACATTTTTTTTTTAAACAAAAAACACCTTGCTGTTAAAAAAGCCTTCCAAATATATATTGCCATATAACTTTTATCATCTCAATCATTCTTCTGTGAAATATCTGATGATAAACAATTTTAGAACAATAAACTCATTAGCACAAAATGTATTAAATAAGTGTTTCTAATTGCAGTTACAGAGATTAGACTTCATGCATGTTCAATTCAAAATGTAAGGATTTAAAAATGCTAATTAGAGATTAGTGAATACTCATGCAGTAATATCCTAGCTAATCTAAGAAATCTATTCAAATCAGATGAACATACAAGAAAAAAAGGAATAAACACAAGGGGGGGGGAAAAACCCTATTCTTTGCCACAAAGTAAGTTAGCAATCCAGACGGCTTCATTTCAAACTCCATTAGACAGCTATAATACTATTAGATTACTTGAAATGATATTTGTACTTTACAGGTCTTCTTAGTAGCCATATACAACTTTTTAAAAGGTGATTTATATTTTCAGAAAATTATTTTACATTTCAATATTCTTAAAGTGTACGAGGGAGTTATTGGTTAGTAACTCATTTCACTCAAGCATTCTGTATATAAACACAATTTAGAACCATTTGTTAGCTAAAACCAGGGTTTTTTAAAGATGACTCCTCTTGGGAAACAGCCTTTACTGGTGAAAAAGCTGCCTATGTAGGGATACTTTCTTTGAGTTTAGATAGCCATTAAGAGAATAGTTTAAGTATTCAGTACTTCCTCCTTAGAAAAGAGGTGGACAAAATTGTCAGTACTTTTAATGTATCAATCATTAGTCCAGTAACTTCATTTGAAACTTGCTAGGTGTGTTAGTGCCTTTGTTCATCCTTGCTTCTTTGAAGCAACAGGAACTTTGCTATTGCCTGCAGTGCAAGCAGAGACAGTCCCTTAAGACACAGAACTTTAATGCAAACACAACAAATGTTAAGAGCTGTCCAGGTGACTGTATCTAAATACTACCCTATCTCACATAGCCAGAACTCTTAGTGTGGAAGTTTCTACTTGTGTCTCCTCCTTTGTGCTGAACCTGGTATTGAGTAGACTACTGGGTCTTCCCACATGCATAGTAGCCCAGTCCAAAGCAATTTTTCTTGCAGTGTTCCTTGATACTTACACTATGTTTTTGTTGCAGATGCCTGAAATTGTACCTTATAGGGGAATTCAGAAGGTTATGCCGTGTTATGAAAAACACTAATATGAAGACATATTGCATTATTTTAGCCAGCTTTTATCTGTACCATGACCAAATTTTATCTGCTTGTTAAGCTTGCTGGCAGGTAATCTTATGCAACTACAAGTTAGTCTAAATGTAAGCGAATTAAGGTTAATTTGGTCAGAGAGCACCCTAAACAGATTTAATGCTACCCATAATCTTAGATCATAATTGGCTCAAGACAGCTTCAAGCCTAGTTGTACAAAGGAAAAAAATAACACTTCTTAAACACTGAGGGCCTAGGTTAACTCAAGTCAATGTCTTACCATTCATTAATAGTCTGTCACGACATGGTATCAGATCTTCTTATGAGACAGCACGACTGGTTTTTGATGAATGCTCACTATGATATTTATTGCTTATCAGAGTTCATCTAGCATGATTCTGTTGGATACCACACTATGGGTGCAGGCTCTGGGCTGGAACCCTGAGCATTTGTAGTCTTTGTTACGAAAAACACTAACCTTCTCATTCAACTCTGCTCCCAAGGGTGAGGGGAATAAAAAAATCTACTAACATCTTCTACATCATTCATATTCTGACCTTAGATTCTGTTTTCAGAATTTCAAATACTTGGAGGTGGGGCGTGTGGAATCTTGCTCTGACAGCCAAGCAGTCACTGAAACAAAACCATATCTTTTTCACTCCTTCAGTGTCATATTGAAGGATTAAAGTATTATAACTGTTTCTAGTCCAGCAGTGTATTATCATAATTTGTATAGCTCTTTTAAAACAAGGTTTAATATACAAGCACAGTATATGCTAAGTTAAAAACTATCAATGTTGTAAGTAGATATAATTGTATTTTGAAAATACTTTTTCTAATGCAAGTTAAAGGCAGTTTAGTTAGACTTCAAATATAGAATACAAGTAATATTTGAAACAGTTGGTAGTTGACTGCGATTCACTTTCACACTAGTGCTTTCTCAACAGGAAGGAGCCTGGGATTTATGCCGTGTAATATCTATTGGGAATACTGATGTATGATTAGCATAATCATTCACTCAGTAACCATTGTTCCATGCAAGTTCGGTAGAAAATGCTCCTTAATGCCAGCTGAATGAGTAAGAATACTTTGTTAAGAACATATGCAGGATAGCAAAAGGTCAGGCCAAGTGTTTCTTCCTTCAGCTACTTTAAACTTTGTCCTCAAATTCCTCTCATGTTCTCTCATTGCGTGTAGCTGATGTGTAAGAAACATGGTGAGGTGAGCTGTTGCAAAATAAGGTTCTCATTCACCAGTGGTTCTACATCTGATACAAACACCTAATGAAAAGAGCATAATTGCATTACTCAAGGTAATGCTTCTTTCCACGCATTCGAACAATATTTCTAATGGAAGTTTTATGTGACCAGGTCTCTACAATTTAAAATGAATTCATTTGGATAACTTCCTAACTAGCAAGTGTTTTCAGTTACAGGCATCTAAATGCTAAACCAGCCAGGAGAGACTGAGTGATTGCTCCCAAATACAGGCTTTGGCTTGCTCAGAAGGTAATCTGTCTCTTTTCAAACTTTCCTGTTGTCATGGGTGACACCTGTTATAACTACCTCGCAGTAAAAGGATATAAGTACAAACGCTTTGGGGTTTTTTTCTGCTTTGTAAGAAAAATGAAAAAAAATGAAACGGGTCTCTAAAGGTCAGTGTCATTTTTCTTGTGCTTTACAAGACACTCATTTCATTAAAAGTGGAGATGGCTTTGAATTCAGGATTCCAGCAGCTGGGAATCTGTTACGGTTAACAACATAAAAATCTGTGCTAGAGGTGGTCAGATGAAAATGACAGTAGTCTACTGCCTTTATCTGTCCCTCAGTTTACAGCTTTCCCATGCATGCTTCTGTCTGTACCCACACAACTTAATGCTTTGCAACTCTGGTGTCCTGACTTTTTGCAGTGGTGTTACATGGTTGATCTTTTTTTCTTTTCCGGCTTTAATGGGCTTGAGCATGCGGTTTTGTGGCCTCTTGGCAATGATGTACACTCTGCTGGCTCTTCCCTTCAGAGGGTGGGGATGTTGTAAATAAGCAACCAACTGGAAAAGACCTTTTGAAGTTCAGAGCAGTAGTTGAATAATAGAGTTTACAGGAAGCTTTTTTTTTCTAGCTAAAGCAGTCGCTAGACCAATATAGAAATTACCCAGTTGCTGTTGCCTTCCTGGGACCCTAAAAAGGAGGATACCTGTGTGAGAGCTTTCTCCTGGGATAGAAATTAAGTTCTTAGGGGGTTTTTGGTGTATGGGGTTTTTTATGGTGTTTTTTTTATTATTATTATTTACATTTGTATTAAGAAGCTACTTAATGTTTGGGTAAATTTGAAACTGTCAGAATCCTTATCACCTTGCAAATGGCCTCTGCTAGGGCATTGCCCTGGCAAATGTTTTGTAACCGTATGGCTTGTTAACTGAGGATTATTCAAATAAAAATTTGTACTTTAATTGTAACATCGGCTCTGGACTTTCTAACAGTTCTCAGTGTCCCTTTATCCATTGACTTCTCTACCAATTCTCTTTGACTCCTGAAAAAAGTCTTTATTCCCAATTTGATGATAACATATAATTCAATTAAGAAAGTCCAAGTTTCAATGAAGAAAGTTTTTTTCTGTCATGAGATGCTTACAAAGCAGTGTGAGGCCATAGCTTGGTTCAGAGTTTTACAGAATACCTGTAGAGACCTCTTTACTATAAACTCCCCAAAGGAGACCAAAGGGCTTTCAATATTAATGTAATTCAGTTTAAAATAACTATAATACTTCTTAAATGGAGGCAACTCAGTGATTGGGTAAGAGAGAACAGAAATTCAGAAGTCAAATAATCATTTTTATCTGCTCACTGTGCCTTGACAGGTGAGTTGCTATTTTCAGGCTTGGTTTCAGGCTATGCATTAACTTCTTGATCTGCAGTGAGGAATTTCCTTTTAGTCCCCAGAAAATTACCAGTTGCCTCTGAGACATGACTGTGGATTTTCGAAGTGTTTCTATCTCTTCAGCTCCTTATGGGTAAGATATCCTGCCATCTCAGTATCTCTCCCTGTGTATGCTCCTAAGTTCACCAGGAACAGCCCTCCCCTCTTTCCAAGAGCTCCACTGGGACTCATCTCCCTTCTTAAAGAACACAATATAAATTGAGGTAAAATAAAACAGGCAATACCCATAGCACCAACCCAAATGTTACTAGTCAATAGATTTATTGTACTAAAGGCATCTATTTACAGCATCAGATGAATACATTCCAGTTCCTGTTGTCCTTAGTGTGCTTTGAGGGGTGACCTAATTAATGTGTACAAATACTTAAAGGGTGGGTGTCAGGAGGATGGGGCCAGGCTCTTTTCAATGGTGCCCGGCAATAGGACAAGAGGTAATGGGTACAAACTTGAGTGTAGGAAGTTCCATCTCAACATGAGGAGGAACTTCTTTACGTTGAGGGTGGCAGAGCACTGGAACAAGCTGCCCAGAGAGGGGGTTGAGTCTCCATCTCTGGAGACATTCAAAACCCGCCTGGACGCGTTCCTGTGCAGCCTGCTCTAAGGTGGCCCTGCTCTGGCAGGGGGGTTGGACTAGATGATCTCCAGAGGTCCCTTCCAACCCTATGATTCTATGATTCTATGAATGTTTTACAAAGGGATGTTCTTAATGTCTAATACTTGCGATTCACCATAGCAACTGCACTAGCCTTCAACAGAATGGAAGGACAGGAATGAGTTAATGTGGCAGGTATACAAGCATTAAGATGTAAACTGCATTTCTTATTACATACAGTTTCAGTCATCCAGGCAAGTTATGTGAATGATTGTTAGAATCGGTGATCATCAAGGCTGAGTCTGGTTTAGTACTTCTCCTTGCTTACAGAAAAATGAAGCTTGATTTAAGCTAAAACGTTACTTTTAGAATAATGAAAGTTACCTTTTATCAAACTGTCTTAATACTGCATGACTTGTAAGAAAACGCTGTTCGCAGCTGATTATTTTCTAGACTTGAGCAGCCCATCGATCTTTAAAGTGAAAAAAAGATTTAAATTATTATAAAGAACAATTTATTAGATTGAATTGTACTGTATATGATCTCAGTAAACTGCTTTCAACCTCTATTAATTAGTTTTACAGGACATAAGGACTATAATATTAAAGTTACATAGTCAGTGCACTTAACATTTTCCAGCACCAGCAGGAGCTTCAGATAGTTTTCCTTGAAGTGTAGGTGACCATGTTTGACCTGACATTTCCCGGGTCTGTTCTTCAGTAAGAGATTTTTTGGCAATGATATTAATTGCTATTCTACTGAAAGAGTAGAAAAAAAAAAACAAAACCAAACCAAAAAAAAACCAAACAAAACACACAAAAAAAAACCCCACAGAATTCCTGTGTACAATTTAAACTTTCATGGTAAGTTTTAGTGGAGTTGCACAATGTCAATTGTTATAGAGCCTTATCCTGTGACAACTGGTAAATCTTAGGAACACAACTAAACTGAGATGTCTTGCAGAGGTAAAGACTGGTTCTGTAAGTAAAGACTTAAGGCGTAAAAATAGTTCTTGGCTTTTCTCCTGTAAAGCTTTAAACAACAAGAAACACATCTTTGCCTTGTGAGTCTCAAATTAGAGCTCTTCAGTGTTTTGCAGTAACTTTCACAGCCTTCATTCATGCTATCAATCCTATAGTATGTTTACCAAGTTAATATTTTGAAATGGAAGTGAGAAATGTAACATGGCTTGCTGGATTGCAATGGGGAATGCTCCCTATAAAGAGATGACTGACGGAGAAAGGAAGACATGAACTACAGGACAAGGGAGGACTGTATGTAGCACACAGCTGAGTACATTAGAGTATGCTCTGTTCTGACACTGGACATTTTCAAGTGCATAAGTATAAAGATCCTACCAAAATATATATGACCTTTGGTAATTCTAAATGGAATTTGATACTTGAAAGCATGTTCTGAGAGTTCTAGTAACCAGCTGTGTAAGCGTTTTACCTGAGTCCATGGTTGCACTGATGAGAACACTTCTTTTCAGTAAAACAAACCAGAATCAGGCTTCTGAGATAAAGTAACGTATTTAACTGTCTTGGAGTATGTAACGTCAGAATGAGGGAATATGCTGCTAGAACGCTCAAAATATTTGCCTGGCTGCTTATGGTAACACCAACTCATTTGGAAGAATTTTTCCTGTTTTCAGGGTTCCTTATTTCTGTTACTTATGTCACTTTTAGAAGAGTGTTAAACCATTAAACTGTAAATCTTCATAGAACTGCAATCTTTTCTGCTTCAATTTAGAAACTAACAGTAGTAAGAGCTGTGAAAATATGGGAAATGTAAATGGCATTCCCAGTGTTGGAGGAAAAAAGCGGAGTGTTTGACTTAAGCTAACTTACATTAATAAGGACTCAGGAAGCTCTGTTACTAATGCTGTGTTAACTTAATGTCAAAGCAGGAATGGGAATAATTAAGTAGCTGTTGTCCTTTTTGCCCTCTATGTGCTACTTCCAGAATCCTAGTTTCACTGGACATTTGCAATGATTAAATATTACTTGAAATAAAATACTGGACTGGTACAGAAGCCAAGTTGGTCTTCAGTTTTTGTACAAATTGATTTATTTTGTATTGTCCATTATTATAGGTTCAAACATGTATTAAGTTAAATATAGACTCAATCCTGTGAATTTGATAAAAAAATTTGTAGTTTCATGTTAGTAAGAGAGCTGGTTGGTAGAACTGTGGTAACACAAGGTAAATGCTAAGATGAAGCTTCTAATAAATGGCAAATGGATATTCAAGCTACACTACCTGGCAAAACTACCTTGAGTTGTTATAAACAAGATTAGGCAAACTGTTCTGTGGCTTTTGTGAGACATGATGCCCTTTTACCAAACTTTTTTACTGCTAGTCTTGCAGATTTGACTCCCTGAAGCTACAGTGCGAGATCATGATGCTAATGCTTCAGCACAGTATTTTTTTTCTGCCTACCAATTGGAAGTAGTGAATGAATTCCTTATTTTGCTTTGCTTGTGCGTGTAGCTCTTGCTTTACCTATTAAAGAGTCCTTTATTTTTACTCATGAGTCTTCACACTTTTACCCTTCTGATTATCTTCTCCATCCTGCAACAGGGGAGTAAGCAAGTGGCTGGGTGGTGCTTAGATGCCTATAGGGGTTAAACCACAACATGGATAAACTGGATAAACTCCTGAGACGCTGTAGGCAAAAAGGAGGAAAGACACCATTTCTTCGTTTAAGGACTTTTCTTTCAAAACTGGATCACTTGAAATGATTTTGTAAATCTTATTTCCTTTTTTGAGGTAAAGTGTCAGTTTTCTCACTTCAAGTCAAGTCTCCTCTTGACCTCTAATTGCAGATATGGGCTCAAGCAACTTTCTCTAGTAATCAAAAGCTTTGCATGACTGTGTGTATGTTTAAAAAAAAAAAAAATCTGCACTTCTGTGATCTCAGACTCTAACCTTTGTGTGAAATAATTCATGTTCCTTTCTTGGACATCTTATTGGACACTAGGCTTTGCAGATTGTTGCTGCTGTGGATTTATTAACTGTTAATAAGTGCCACCTGCATCTGGCTCTGTGGGATGTCTGAGTTCCCACAGACATGAGGCAATGAGTTGTTGGACTCCAGCCAGACTGCAGTGACTCTTGTGAGTATAAATAATAATAGTCTTTCACGGACAAACTTGCATTCATCCAGCATCTCTTCAGAGTCACTTGTAGTTCAAAGTTCAGGCTATATGGTAAACCTGTAGTTAGTTCAGCATGGAGATGTGCTGGAGTTGTTTCTTCACAGCTTCCCATTTGAAGCACAGTGTGTGCAGATCTGTCTGCAAGAGTATGAAGGTATACTATAAAAAGACATAGTCCATGTAAATCCACAGTATTCCAAAACATTAATCTCCAAAAATGTACCTGTTTTCAATATCCAGAACAGCTGGATCTTAAATTCTAATCTCTTGGCCAGTCTGTAAATTCAAAACATAATTTATCCTTCCTGAACTCATGTTCAAATTGCATGGATAGGAGTAATCATTTTTAAGGTTTTCACAAGTGCAAGTGCTGCAACTAAAACTTATTTTGTCATTATGCAAAGAACTGCAATGATGTCCTTGCTTTAACCTTGCTTTAATTAAACAAGTTACAGAACTTGGGTTTTGTGTCACTTCAGCTCCTTGTATTGACCATTGACCCAGAATCATTCTTTGTGTCTTGAGTGGATATTCAAGCATCTTATGGTGATGCTAAATGTAATCATTACTGGTATACAGCTTAGTACAGGCTCTGGTACTAATGAGGGTACTAGAGAAGTGCTTAATCATCTGCAAATAGATTAAAATCTTGAGCTTCTGGTAAATTAATAACATTTTGCATGATCAGACAATGAATTGAGGTCTAAAAGCAGAATATGTTGAAGTTTAATTTAAAAAATAAATACATGAACTGCAATAATAGACTTCAGGTTTTTATGTGCAGGAGGCCCCAGATTAGACACGATTTCAGCATTTGCTTGGTTTAGAATTCATTTAGCAGAAGTACCACCAAATCTTTCAGATGCTAAGATGAAGACACTGGACTCTCTGTGTGAGAGACAGTATCACCGTCTCCTGCCAAGATCTCACCAGGCCAGCAGTCAGCTGTGCAACGGTGGATCTTATGGGAAAGACTACTCTCATGGGATAAGTTCTTTCCTATTTTCCATGACTCAGGGCTGAAATAGCTAACAGTGACCACTCAAGGTGAAGTTGAAAGAGAGAGCTGAGAGCAACTCCACTCCTTAACTTTTTCCAGGGAACCAGGGAAATGATGATGTTTTCATTTATCCCTTTTTCCAGGGAACCAGGGAAATGATGATGTTTTCATTTATCCAGAGATGAGACTGGAGTGAGTACTGCCTGGCCTGACTTCTAACACAATTATGTGAAGAAGGAAAAATAACTCCCAGTAGCAAAGGTAAGGCTGGTAGGGCAGAATTAGTAGGGAGAAGTGCTGCAAAGTTTTATTTAAGGTTAATTTGGTGCTGAGGAGGAAGAATTATATGCTTTCTGTACTTTTGCCTCTCTCTCAGGAACCGTAGCTTACCTCTTGCTGACAGTAAATATGCTTCCTCCATGCTACCCATTCTCCTTTAGCATAGCAGCCCATACCATGTAGGCAGCTTCTATTCATTGTGGGTTTTTCAAGGGAGCGCTCCAGATCTGTTCCTGTCATGTTGTAGTTACCTTGGGGAAGAAGGTGAGCTATTGATACCCACCCCTGTCAAAAGGATTGGGAGGAAGAAGGTGACTGAGACAGAGAACAGTGGCAAACATGAGGAAGTACCCATTCCAACCTCAACAGCTGCAATTGTCCCCTCCTGGCCTTTGGAGACAGGGAATTGGAACTCTTTTTAACCAGAAGGCTAATTCTTTTTAATGTAGGGATGCGTCTTACGGTTTTTAGAAAATGTTACCACTGTTGAGATTGGAAGTAGTTTAAACGAATTTATCTGATGCCTTTTTACCATGCACAACCCAAAAGCATATATAACAAAGTCATAATTCATGTATCTGGCTTAGTTACTATGAGTCTTCAAACTCAGCATGCAATGAACCCTGCTGATCTGAAAAACTGAAAAGGGAAATTATTCTTGGTGTTTGCAGTAACTGTTTAAATAAAGTTCTTATTCACTAGGGATAATTTGTTTTTAGTTTCCTAATTAGTATTAGCTTGGTCCTTTTAGAACTTTAATTTCCAAATCAGGTCTGAAAAGAGTTTTGTGTAAATATGAATAGCTTTTAAGTGAAAAAGAGTATAAAATATTTCTTGAAAAAGTATTTATTTAATTTGCAAGGTTTTTATCTGTAACTATCATATTTCCTTTGGCACTGCTGTCATAGGGTCATTAGAGGAACAGAAAGGTAGTAGATGACAAAAAAAAAAAAGAAAGAGTTTTAGTACTGGCTTAAACTGATGTAAAATATCCCTCTCTTATGCAAGGAGTTGTTCTCCAACTTAAAGGACCATGTCAATCAGTTCTTGGACTCTGCCGTTCCTGGCACTTCTTCAAAATGTATCTGATGCACTACAAAATCTCTGATTCAATATATTTTAAGCTCTGCTTCTGCATATTACATTTTTAATGGCATTGTGTTAAGAGACTTCTATGAGAATTAGCTATGGATTTAGAAGTATCTGGATGAAATACACTTTGTTTAAAAAGTTAACTCTGTTAGTTATCCATCAAATGCATTCCCAGAACGTAATATTTAAACCCAAAAAAATCGTAAAGGCTTTTTTCAGGCTTGGAAACTTTATTCAGTGAAAGATGTTAAAAATTTGTCAAACTTAACCTTTCTATTTTTCAGTCATATAGCAGCCATAGACCAGGGTTTTTTTGGACAACATAAATTGGAACAATTCTATCGACTGTATGGAGTACACCAACAAAATTTTTGCCTAAAAAATAGTGATGTGCTAGTCTAAAGCTATGGAACCAATCAGCCTGACAAATTTATTTCTTTGACCTGCTTAGTGGATGAGGGAAAGGCTGAGGATGTTGTTTACCTAGACTTTAGTATAACATTTGACACTTTTTCCCACAGTGTTCTTCTGGAGAAACTGGCTGCCCGTGGCTTGGATGGGCGTATGCCTCATTAGGTGAAAAAACTGGCTGGATGGCTGGGCCCGAATGGAGTTAAATCCATGGTGAATGGAGTTAAATCTGGTTGGTGGCTGGTCACAAGTGGTGTTCCCCAGGGCTCAGTACTGGGAGCAGTACTCTTTAACATCTTTATCGATGATCTGGGTGAGGGGACCAAGATGACACCAAGTTGGGTGGGAGCGTTGATCTGCTTGAGGCTAGGATGGCTCTACAGAGAGATCTGGTAAACATCTGGACAGACTGGATCGATGGGCCAAGGCCAACTGTATGAGATTCAACAAAGCTAAGCGCTGGGTCCTGCGTTTGGGTCACAACAACCCTATGCAACTCTATAGACCTGGGGAAGAGTGGCTGGAAAGCTGCCCGGCAGAAAAGGACCTGGGGGTGTTGGTCAACAGCTGCCTGAATATGAGCCAGCAGTGTGCCTGGGTGGCCAAGAAGGCCAACAGCATCCTGTCTTCTAACAGAAATAGTGTGACCAGCAGGACTAAGGAGGTGATCGTCTCCCCGTACTTGGCACTGGTGAGGCTACATCTGGAATATTGTGTTCAGTTTTGGTCCCCTCACTACAAGACAGACATTGAGGTGCTGGACTGTGTCCAAAGACGGGCAACAAAGTTGATGAAGGGTCTATAGCACAAGTCTTATGAGGAGCGGCTGAGGGAGCTGGGGTTGTTTAGCCTGGAGAAAAGGAGGCTGAGAGCAGGAGACCTTATTGCTCTCTAAAGCTACCTGAAAGGAGGTTGTAGTGAGGTGGAGGTCGGTGTCTTCTCCCAAGTAATAAGTGATAGGAGAAGAGGAAACAGCCTCAAGTTGTGCCAGGGAAGGTTTAGATTGGATATTAGGAAAAAATTTCTTCACCAAAAGGTTTATCAAGTACTGGAACAGGCTTCCCAGGAAGGTGGTTGAGTCACCATCCCTGGAGGCATTTAAAAGATGTGTAGATGTGGTGCTTAGGGACGTGGTATAGTGGTGGACTTGGCAGTGTTAAGTTTATGGTTGGACTTCATGATCGTAAAGGTCTTTTCCAACCTAAGTGATTCTCTTGTATTCAAGTGTGTATATTAGCCTAACAAACTAATTCATAATTCAACATAAACTGGAAATGTCATGCCAGCAAAAAAGCAGTCAGTTTGGTAGACTCTGATACTCTTATTCATACGTGCAAAATGATTTCTACTGATAGAAAAGATATACATGCGTATCTGATGGAACTTACTGTATGGAAATATTAATGTGGTCAGGTGATATGAAGATAAAACTGTTGTTTAATGATTTACATATGTTTCATTAAAAAAAAGTTCTTTTTGAATAGGTTTTTTATTGTCATTGACCTTTTATAGTTCTCAGTCATCGTAAGACAAAACATCTTGCATTTTATAATAAGAGGTTATGATACACCACTCTAGATACAGTTACATCTTCTGCCCTTGGACTTAGGCCCTATTGTTTACGAAGTAACCCATTTAAGTTAGAGAAGGACCGTTGTAGCAGATGATGGCCCCCAGGGTAGTTTGAAGCTAAAAATCTGAGTATGAAAATTTGGCCATATTCAATGGAAAATACAGTACTCTGTTTACCTGCCCACTCAACAGTCTTCAGCAACAACATATCAGGTCTTTGTAAACATGAATCTTACATAAGATAAATGTTGCAATTATCCAATGTTAAAATGCAGATGATTTTACCTCTTTTAGGGTTTGAGGTTGTTTTAATATTTTTGTGGATGTTTCATATGGAGAATACTCTCAGCTGGGACAAATACAGTGTGACCTTGGGGTTATGAGTTAAATATTTTGGATAAAAGTGTTTTCTTTTTTACTGCCTTTATTCTAAACTTAAGCTAGAACATTCAGATCAAGAACGTAACATGATATTGAATTTTTTTGTTTGATTTTTCTTGGCTAAGTCTTGGAGTTAGGTCACTTAAGGTGAAAAATAACAGGATAATAAGGATCAAAAGAATATTACTTGCTGAAGTCCCTTAATGTATATCTCTCTTACACGTATAATGTGTTTAAAACCTCTTGTAAACTGTTCTTTCATGTTCCTCTAAGCTGCTGCCTCTGTATGAAATTCATTAGCAGCACCTTTAAAATAAGAGCAATTAAAAAAGCAATAAATCTGTGAGATTTCCTAATTGAAATCCTTGTGGATGATCAGCAGTCTTGAGATCCTGAATTCTAAAATATCCATCGTAGGGGCTCACTGCCTTCTCATTGATATGAAATGACAGAAAAAGTAGAGTGGTCTGAAAATTTTTCAGAGTTCACAGGAAGGGTATTTGCAGAAATGTTTCTCTTACATTCCAAATATAATCTTTTATTTTCCCTTTTCTCCAGCTTTTTCCCTATTATAATAGGATAATTTGTGATATGCATCTGGTACCTTTATCTTTTCTTGAGAAGTTGTTATAATGCTTCCATTTCTAACCTTCAATTTATGTTCCATTGTGTCCTACAGAAATTATTTTCTATTGCACACATTCCCCAGTTCAGATAGTTTTGTTATTGCGTCCTTTTCAATTCACTAAGAACACCTTTACATTCTGACAGAAACACAGTTCTTCAAAACGTAGATGACCTAAATCTTAAGGAGAAATGTAGTATAATTTCCCATGAAGATTTGTGTTTCATTCTGTGATCCTGGAAGATCATTCTTAAGTATCACAGATATGAAACTGTTATGAATTTCCCATGAAAGTGAACTCTCAGCCAGGAGAGATTAAACACTTGCTTTGTATGTATCAACCCTTCGGAGTGAGACTTATACCACAGTGCACTGAGAAAATATATTGGGGCATATTATTTTACGTTTTGCTGTATTGGAGAAAGAACACTAACACGTACTTTAAAATAGATGAAATAATTTCTAATTGTGTTAGTATTTATGAATGTAACATGGTCTCTAAAAATAACACAAGGAACACCTGGAAAGCATTTGACTTACAAATATCCAAGATTGCCAAGACTTTGCAATACCAGTACAGACAACAAAATTAATAATGAATTATTTTTTCTTCTTTAGTTATTCATTATAATAAAGTTCAGTGCTGTGACCATGGGATCTTATTTTACCTGTGCATTTCTGTTTTGGTCTACAGAACAGAGTTCTTTCTCAAATTGGTCTATGCTCAAGTATGACCCTAAACGGCTTCCTGAATGCCACTTGCACCCTGTTTGAAAACTGAGTTAATTTTTTTTATATAGTCTTTTTGTGATCACAATGCCTGGTTCCAAATTAACTTGTTTGCAATACCATTCCAAAGGGAAAGTCTTGCTATCCCTATGGCATAGGCTGGGATACAAGAGGAAACTTAGGTTAGAGATACCCTATAATTGTAGGCATCTTGATTCAGTCTTTTTTTTTTTTTTCAGTATTTTGGTGATTACATAGGTTCAGAACACAGATTTACCTTGAACTTGGCTGAAACGGGGAATGTTTGAAGTTTAATGTATAAAAGTGATGAAGATCAGATCTCACACCAGGAAGAAGGAACACACAAAACAGGCTGTTCTTGCTGCCCTTTGAACAGAATCACTGAGATCAGTTTCAGAGATTGAGGCAGCCTCAATCACTTGCTTCTTGTCTGTGGGAACAGAGGTTGATTATGAGTTGATTAAGTTACTTGACATATTTTGCAGGTAATCTGATTGATCTACTGCAATACTTTCTTGTTTCAAGAATGAATTGGTTCTTGTGCACTAAAGTAAAAGTTGTATTCTGGATTCCCTATCTAAACTTGTTCCCTTTCAGACGCCATTCCAAGGTTTTCTTTTCTTGCTTTATTGCCTGCTCTTGTTCTAGCCTGACTCTGTAATGATAAAAGTTAATTGATAGTGGAAATTATTTATATGTACAATGACTGTGAGAGTTCTGTCATGTATTTCCACTTCTGCTAGAAGATTTTAAGCCAAAATAAGATTGCTAGAATTGGTTCCGATCTTCAGGTAGATTATGTAAGTTTCTCATACACCTTTGTTTCTTCCTGCTTCTCCCATCTCTTAACGTTTCTGCTGCGGTCACGTAACAATCAAAGTGAAACACTTCATCAGTGTTGCAATGGGGTATCAGAGCGTGTGGAAGAGCACAAGAATTAAGGCAACCCTACAGACAAAAAAACTTTAATTGACCAAAGGTTTAGATGAATTTTTGATCAGGTCTTCATATTCACTCCAACAGACGCTTTGCTGTCCCTGTTATTTTTTCATTTTATTTTGCGTAACCATTGTAATTGCATCACAGCTATGTGCATAAGTAAGAGTTTGAAGTAGGTTTAATGTTTTATCAAATGAACTTCAGAGAGATTTTGCACCTGTACCAATGTCTCTGTTCAGGCGTAAATACTTCTTTCTGAGCTGGAAAAGAATAAAATCCCATTCTGCTATTACATCGAAAACTACTAACAAATCTGACTCTCTTACTGGTCAGAGCACTTTGCTTCTAATTCTTCCATCGCCTGGCAAAGCACTCAAAATGGCTGAATTGTCTTTAAACCATTTTACTCCGGAACAACATTGTCCCAGTATGATTTCTCTCGCTTCCCACCTTGTCACTGGTAAGAGACTAAAGTCATTGTAATTACACTGACAACGTCAACCCACCACACAGCATCACTACTCTTCATCTGTACCTTAATTCTCCTTCCCTATGCTGATCCTAATAGAAACCAACCCTAAACCAGCCAACTTCTGACTAAATGTCAGAGGCATTAGTAACTCTAAATCTCTTATCAACATGCATATTCTTATTTGGAGAGTGGAAATGGGCAAACTTATTTGTGGCATGAAAAGCTATTATTTTGGTATGGGAGGAGAAGCTCTTACAGTTTACCTGAAGTTGCTTTAAAGCTAAGAATGGGCAGAGTAACCAGGGTGTATAGTAAGTTAAAGTATGTTGGAAAACTTCTAGGGCAGCTTCGCGTGTAATATTAAATGAATTATTAAGCATGCTGCTTGGAACCTGCTGAGCCCCTGTACCTGAAGACTAAGAAATTAGAGGCTTTCAAGCCGTGTTTTGAGAGAAACTCTCCAGCTGGATACGTTCTCTACCTTCTTGGGCTCTGGGTAGACCCCGCACTACTGAATCCTAGCACAGTACAAGCTGTGAGTAGCAGTGGGCTGCCGTGGTGCCCAGTGGGGCACAAACGGCCCTGTGCCAGCGGAAACCACTTCCAGCTGACTAGTGATAATGGAATGCCAGGAAGCAGGGAAGAAACCCCACTAGGCGCCAAAACTGTACCTAGCCTGTCAAAGTACGCATACATGCCCTGGCCCTCAGCAGTCACTGGGGCAGAAGAAAGAGGGAGGGTTAGGTGGGGTGCCGTGTTGTGTCTCACTCCCCCTCCTGCCCTCTTCATCTCCATGCCAGAGAAATTTTAATGGCTTGTGTGCGCACCATGAGTTGAAAACAGTGGAAACTGGGAGTGGGGATGGTGTAGACTGCGTGCTCACGTAATGGTGTGCTGGGGAGTCCTGGGGCATCTGCTTCTGTGCCTGACTTCTGGCCAAAGGTTTGTGTGGGTTGGCAGTAAATTAACAAAAATAAAATTTGAGAGTGTCCTGTGGGTAACACTTGCCTGTACCTGTACTCTGTTATGGAGAAATGAGAGACCACTTGAAGAAAAAGTCCATGCTGTGGAAACCTTTGGGAAATCCAGAAAAGAGCCTTCTGATTTTCTTCTCTTGCTTGCTTTTTCATGCTGTTTGAATTCTGGTGTATTGAAACTTGTGTTCTAAATGTCCAAAAACATAATGAAGAAAAATTGGTGTAAGAACTCCTTTGCAAGGCCCCCTTATTACTGAACTTGACTTGCTTTTAAGTATCTTTAGCCATGTGGTCAATGCAAAGTGAGGAAGAGAAAAGCATGTCAAAAATTAAGTTTGTTGTTTTGGGTTGAGATTCACTTGTTTGAATATAAAAATTATTCTTTTGTTTTTAAGGCTGGTGATGACATTGAACTTAAAGCAAGGAGACTGGCTAAAGGAAGAGGTTACGGAAGTGGAAGTGACAGCAGCTGAAGTGGAAGGAAAAAAACGAAAATATAAAGTGATGAAAATCACGTGGGTGATACGACTGGGTAATTTCTCTTTTAAAATGCTATGAAAAGTGATGTATGCCTAGCTTGATTGTGGAGACTTAGTAATACCTGTAATTTGCTACTTTATGCAAGGATAGAAATTGAGTGAGTTTTGAAAGAATATTGCTTACAAATTGACTAGTTTTCAAAAATAAGCAAAGCTGTAGAACACATGCCTGAAAGTATTGAGCAAATAGAAAACGGATCCTAATGCTTAAATAGGTTTGCTAGTGGTACCTAATGTTATCCTGATATTTATCTTTGGGGGAGAAAAGGTGTTTGAGAAAAGCTCCAACATATGAATGGTTTGTATGTAAACATTAGCATTTTCATTGCTGTTAGACACCTGTCCTGATTCTGCTATTTTAATAACTGATGTAGATTACAATATTGGGGTATTTAAACAAGAAAAGGGTATTTGAGTTGGAAATCAGGAATTTGAGGAACTTTTTGCAAGGATAATTTGGAGATTGCAGAGTATAATTATGGAAGTGCTTATTTTGATTCTACTCACTTGGAGTGGTTATTTATATGTTTTTAATTATTTGGTGCTAATATTGCTGAATTCAGTTCTATATGTACTGGAACTGTGTGATCTGAAGGCAGATCACAGTATTGTGCTGGATTTTTTCCCGCCAGGTACAGGATTCTGTTTCAGTAAAACTGGGAAGAAAAGTTCTTTATGTTAGGAAAAGACTCTTTTTCTTCTTGATGTAATAATTTAACATTCTAATCGCCTTTTGATAGTTTGAAATTACTATTTTAAGTTAAAAGGGTCCACTAGAAATAGGTGGAATTTAATGAAATTTGGAGATAGATTATATATACCTGAAACTTATTGGTTTTTCTCCTAATTGCTTTTTGTTGCTTTTGCTATTCTTGTTCTGTTCTCTAAGATCACTAGTGGCAATCACTCTACTGGTATACCCACTATGAGGGGGAAAATTTGTACCAGTCACCAAAATGTGAGACCGTTGATTTGTCAATTTAGGTCACTTCTAAAAAAAATTTTCTCACGCTATAAGGGGTTGAGTGAACAAGATAGGGAAATGAAGTTTAGGTTTATAAACATGCATGATTAATGCTGTTTTCCATTTGCTCATTAAATATATGCAAAACATGCAGATTTTATTACGAAGTAAAATTCCATATAGAATAAAGATGATGAATGCCATGGTTGCCATGTATTTGATTGAGGTGTGAGAAGCAGACATTATTAAGAGTATAATTTGGTGCATCCATACTATTCCAAAATGTAGGTAGATTATGAAGAAACTCAAACAGTAATGTAATTATATTTATTCAAAGGAAGCAGTCCACGTTTTCTGAATGCTTTTCGTTTTGTAACATATATGCAACTCTCTATTACAGAATTCAGAACTATACCATTTCAGACACAATGAATGCTATACCAAGAATTTAACGGTATGCATTAGAAGTAAACCAGAATTGTTTTCCTCTAAGGTGCTCCCTGTTTTTGTGAATTTCCTGAAGTGGAATTCTTGACACAATTGCTGAAGTAGAATTTAAAAACAGATCAAATTCATTAGCTGTATAGGCAGATATGATTTCTGAGAAAAAAATTCTCCTCCCTTATGTTTTGGGCAAACTTCAGAACTGTTAAAATGACCATGGAAACAGGTGAAAGAGAAATGGAGCTGATAACTGACACCTATTTTTATGATAAGCAGGTGTGAAATATTCTGCATCTGATGGTCCGTAATTTGCTGAAGGAGGTTTTTTTTTAAAAAAAAAACAAGCAAAAAACCCTAGTTCTTACACATGTTTAGCTTTTCCGGACAAAGTCTCAATAATTTTACATCTTTTTGACTCTGCCTTTAAACATTGCTTTACTGTGTAGTTAGTTAAATAGTGGTTACCTTTCCACCAAGTTAGCTGAATTCGCTAGCCGTTTTTGCCCTTCTCTGGACTTTTTCCAAATAGTCCACATTTCCTATGTACTTGGGCACAGTACTGAACATTTTTTTAGATACAACTTCGTAAGTGCTGAACAGAGGAGATTCATGTTTGTGCTCTCGCTGCCCTTTACGTGGTTAGTGTTCACTGCTGGTAGGATGAGTCTGAGTTGCATTTGGCTGTCAGCCTGTCTGTTTCTTCAGAGTTGCTGGCTAGTTGTTTTATACCAATGCACAGGGATAGACTGTTCACAGGCAGAGGACTTTGTCTTTCTTCATGAAGTTCCTGTTCACTCATTCTTCCAGCATGAGTTTCCTGTGAATTGCACCTTTACCCTGCAGCATAGCAGTTGCTCACCGCATTTTTCTGTCACCTGCAAACTTGATAAGGGTGTAAGGAGGTAATTCTTTCTGTCATCTGGCTTGTAGATGGTGTTGAAGAAGAGCACTGGTCCCTTGTTGGGGCAAACACTGGAGCTTGAGGAACACCACTCAAAGCTGACTGCTAGACAGACATTGAAATTTTGACTACCACTCTCTGAACGGATAATCTCAGTTTCCTTCCACCTTGTAGTCTGCCTCCGACGCATACCTCCTCAGTTTGGCTACAAGAACACTGTAAGAGATAACTTTGAAATAATTTTTTAAAGTCAAAGCAAGCAATACAAAGTAACTAGCTGCTTTCCCCTTATCCAGTTAGTCATCTTACAATAGAAAGTGATGAGGTTAGTCAGATGTGTGACTTGGTAAATCTGTGCTGTCTGTTTCCATGTCCTTCATGTGCCTAGAAATGACTTTCAGGCCTTCTGTGATCTTCTTGGGCATGGAAGTGTGGCAAACTGACTGTAGTTTCCCACGTACTTCTCCATGCCCTTTTTGGGACATAAAATCAATCTTTTTCTAGTTGCTTTTTCTAGTTCTGAGAGCTTCTCTTGATCACTGCAGTCTTTCCAAGCTGGTGGAACAGCCTCATAATGACTTTAGCCAGGTTATTCTGCACCACTGGATGTTTGGTTAGCTGCTTTGGACCTGTACATGTTCACCTTATTCAAGTAGTCTGTGACTCATTTTTCTTCTCATCACACCTTTTCTCCCCTAACTCTGTTAGGAAGCACACGGACTTAGGATACTTGGTAGCAGAACTTGCCACTGAAGCAAGGAGGGGCCAAGTACATCAGTCTTTCCTTCATTACTATATTACCCGTCCCACTGAGTATTGAGCCAAAGCTTTTCTTGGCTTTCCTTTTACTACAATATACACCGGTACCTTCCCGTTGCCCCTCACTTATCCTTCCAGTTTTAACTCCAGTAAAGCACTGGCCTTTAAAATTCTCCTGGAGTTCTTCTTTGTAATAAATATATCACTACCTCCACTTCTTGTAGCCTGTCGTCTTGTATTTGTGCTTACTTGGGTTCTTTATCCAGCTTGGACACTTTCTGCTATGGCTGCTCATTTTCTCGCACTTAGATCATTTCACGCAAAACTTGTCTCACTTTCTTTGATCATCTTTGTGCTTCAAGGAGGCTGACCTCAGTCAGACCTTATAAGCTCCTCTGTTCTCTGGGCAATATTCTATGAAATCCTGCCAGCAGCTCCCTGAGTAGACTGAAATCTGTTCTTCTGAAGTCTGGGGTCTTTGCTGCTTGCTTCCCTGTCTTTCCCCAAGATCTTAAATTCCTCCACCTGCAGGTTACCACAGCATAGATTCCCAGTGACTATCACATTCATAACCAGTTTTTTGTATGCAATAGAGTACCTTCCTAGTTGGCCTATCCCATTCTTTCATGGGGGGTGGGGGAAGAAGAAAAGCAAAAATGCCCAATGTACTTTTAAAACCTTCTAGATTGCTTGTGCTACACAGTACTGATTTCTTAGTAAATATCAGAGTGGTTAAAGTCCTCCATGAGAACCAAGACATGTGACTGGAACATCTTCCAAATGTTTGAATAATGCTCCTTTTGGATAGCTGCCACAGCCGTTCATTAACTTCTCCTTTGACTTCTCCCAAGTCCTGTTTCAGACTATCATTCCACAGGAGAGTTCCATGTATTTTTTTCTTTATGTAGAATGCAATAAATTTTCTTCCTTTTTTCCTAAAAGTTGTGTATCCACCTATCTCACAACTCTATTCATGAAATCTATCCCATCTTGCCTTTTTCATTTGTTGACCCATTTTTGTCAGGTATCACATCTGTTCCTTGCCAGCAGCCTGCTCTTTGAAGATCATTGTGTGTTTGTAGAAGCCAAAGACCCTTGCCAGCTGCAAAGCCATGTGTTGACTGACAGAATATCCTCCTCCTGCTGTAGCCTTTCTCCTTGACTTGATTTAATTGAGACTCTCACTCAGGTCCCTGTCCTCTTCACCTGAGTCCTCGGAGCCATATAATTGCCCTTGATCTCAGTCTCCCTGAGCAGTATTTTTCATGCTTATGTGGTTGTGACAATGGGCAACAAGGAGCAGCAATTTGAGAGCTAGTTGAGTTCCAGCAGTATCTGCAAGGTTGCGGATCCAGGCCTTGAACACGCACTAAACCTCCTTGAAACAGCAAGTTTGATTGGAAGATGGGCTTGTATGTGAGTCTAATTAAACCAATTATTTCACTGATCTTAGTGAAAATAAACCCATTTACAAAATCTAATTTCTTCTTGCCACCCCACCTCCAAATAGAAACTTCATTTTCTCCCACCGTTCCCCTTAAGGAACTGAATGACCCCTTTCACATGACTGGAGACTTCTCTGATTGGAAATAATTTTAGGAAAGTTCATTTTGAGGAAAGATGAGTTGCTTCTTAACGTACGCTGTTTATATGCCAGTCTGCAGACAAAATGACACCTTTGATCTTTCAGAGATTATTGCTTCAATTCAAGGCTCCTGAAATGTAATGGCCGTTCTTCCTTGGAATCCTTTACCTTACTGCAGCTTGTATAACAGTATAAAAGGCATAGCTTATTTCCTGACACTTCAGTAAATGTGCAGCTTGGCCTAGAAGTTTGGATTAAAAGGTAACCAAGTTTCAGGCCTAATGAATGTGAAGGGCCAGTTTTTGTGATTCATATTGGCCCAGACTTCTGTTTGATGTTAGCGGAAGCTTAGGGAGATAAAAGACTGAAATTTTAGACCTGGTGCTGCTTAGCCATCTGCATTTGAATATTATCCTTTAAAATCTATTTAGGTAGCAGAATAGCTGGACTGAAATTCTCTGCCTATGGAGCTTTGAACTCTCTGCATTCAGGAAAATGTCTGGTTCTTTAGCAGCTGAAGTAAAGACTTGGTTTCCTATAATTAGGAATCAGCTTCGGAGTTTTAGCTCTTCACCCTAAGTGGATGGCTTAAAAGGCGATAAAAGGAAAGAAAGCAGGAAGTCTTTAAAACTAAACTTTTAACGGGAAAGAGCGGTATATCCAAGCACTCTGACCCCGTTCTGCAGCCGCTGCATCTCGCTCAGGTTTTTGTGAGCTGAGGTAGTGTCCTGGCCCGGGGGGCGCAGGGCCAGCTCCCTGTTCCCCGACAGAGGCTCCTGCCCACGCTTGTTGCCGTGGCAACCAGGGTCCTCCGGCCTGGTTGTTTCCCCTGGTTGTTTCCCGCGTGGAGGGGTTGCAGCTGCGGGGAGGCGTGGACAGGTCAGGTGACCCAAACCGACCAATAGCGTCTTCCACCCCATCTGCCGTGCTCAGCATAAAAACTGAGGGAGGAGAAGGGTCAGGTGGGTTCGTCCTCAGTGGGTTCTTCCGTGGTGGTTGTCTTTCTTCAGTGACTGATGTCTGAGGAGGACCCCGTCAGTTCATCTGCCTTTTGATCCTGGTCAGTGCGTTCCAGCTCGTCACTGAGTCCAGTCTGAAGCTCCCCCAGTGCCTGCCAGTGGTATCTCCCCTGGAGCTTGATACGGTTTTGTGGGTATTTGTATATATAGTATCTGTTCATTATTTCCTTTTTATTTTATTATTAATATTTCATTAAAGTAGTTCAGTTTTTTCTAAGCTCATAACTGTTTTTTCTCCCCTTGGAGCAAGAGGTGGGGGAAAGCATCTGTTGTCATTGGCCAACCTGGACAAAACCGTGACACTTAGAAAAGGGAATGCTTCTGGAAATTGATTAAAAAATCAGAAAATAAGACATCAGAATAATTATTTCAAGAACGGTTTATTATTAGCCTGTCTTTTTCTTTAGGGAAAATGAGGAATAACTATGCTATGCTCTGAAATTGTAGTTCTGTGTCTGGGACTAGGATTTGTCTCACTGTCTTTAAGCAGAAAATGTCCACTTCTTCATTTACCCAGCTGTACAGAACCATTCTGATGGTCTCCAAACACTGATTTATGTTCCACCTACACAACATTCCCTCTACAAGCTTTGAAAGAAAACTACTGTTGTAACAACTTCTTTTCCCGTTCTTACACTCAGCTATCTCAGTGAGCTGAAACAAGTACCCTGTAGAAAAGCCAGATCACTTCTGCGTTCATGCTACAAGAACCAGCCAGGTTTCCCTGTTGTTCACTTACAAATACTGTGAGAAAGAATAATCTATAAAAAGGAACCTGAAATCCACAGATTTACAAATGGGAAGTGAATGCCAGGACTGATGTATGTGTTAAAGGTAACTGTCATATGAGTCCTGTTAGCTGCAGGAGTTGAGGCATGAGCCTACTGCTCAGGAGATTGCCAGGAATTTGTTCTGTCTACCCAAAATATCAGTCATCAGCATTTTCTTATAGCGTGCAATGGCTATATTTTCTTTTTAATTCCAGATGATTAAGGACTTCAGACTAGCAGGTTTCTTACTTAATATCTGTAATGTTTTTCCTTCTAGTTGACTTAGCTTTTCCCAGAAATATAGGAAGATTGATCCTGTTTTTTAGAGCACTGTGATCTGCTACAAACTTTATCCTAGAAGCCATAGAACATCCTTACAGTCAGTCACAAAAGTGAGATCTAAAAGACCTGATACCCATTGGGGTGCAGATAATAATTGGTCTTTAGCCAATAGGTGTGAAACTAACTAATCACTAAAATCTGCATGTGGTTTTATGGGCTAGGTAGATTGTGGAGCTTGTTCTTTGCCCCGAGAAACTACAGATTACTTCATATGTAATTCTGCTGTTTAATTTTTGGGGATAACATCTGAGTTTTGCTTGTTTGAAGCTTTCATATTATGTATGCAAAGTTAAAACTTGATTGGGGTTTATAGAAGACCTCACTGTCAGGAAGTCTGTTACATGCAGTATAGCTAGTGGGACTGTACATTTCACAAGATGGCCTTAAGATGCTATAGGTCAGTTCTATGACAGCAAAATATTAAAAAAAAAATAATACTTTTTTGAAGTAATCATTATAATGACAGTGGGAAGGAAGTAGGCTTCTGTGTTCCGTGTATGTTTGGAAGTAATTTTCAGGTATCCAGGAAGTGGTGGAAAAATGTGCCTTTAGCTGTAAAAAATGCCTTTATATGCTAGGTTTATTAGATTGGAGTGTTTCCAGAAGTTCATAATGGTATCTTACTTCTCTATAATGAGAAAGTTTTGATACCTCGTGTGAGGTTTGGTTATTTTCATATGAAGTTATTGCCAACCGACGGACTTTTAATAAAATATGTCTAAGATTATGTTATCATAATGCTACAAATAGAAATTATTTGGATATGAGTGAATTGATAATTCAATGGTGAAAGGCACTTAACGTGTTGTGAAGTATATTAATATGTAAGTTAGATAATATAGCTTATAAGAGGTAGATTTAAGAAATGGGTTTTTGGACTTTTTTTCCACAGAATGATAGTCTTACGCTTTTTTTTTCTGCTATTCCAAGGAGTTTTGTGCAAGGTTTGTTAGAGAATGCTGTCTTGATTTTTAACATTTTCATTATAATGTCTCTTAGTCTGTGATTTGACATTCATTGTTAATAATTTGATAGGTCAGTGTCACACTTACTGAAAGTAACAGTAATTAAACACTTCAGCCTTACCTAATATGGCTCCCCCATTGTAGGGGAAGAACAGCAGTCAAAACGTAGGAATTCTGAACACGTCAGTTCTCTTAAAATATTACACTTTATGCTCACACACTTGTGTATAGTATATATTTGTTGTGGTATTTGCTGTTCTGTATTTTGTGAATGTTGAAGTATTCTGGGTAGAATCCTGGATACACTGAAGTCATTAGCGGATCTAATACATGTACCCATGTAGCATTGGGTGCTTAGGTTTTACCATTTGGGTTAAATACACTACCAGATTTGAGAATTTGGTCCTTCCTACAAGATATACTTTTTCATCTTAAGCTTTGAGTGGTGAGTTCAAGATGTCTTGAGATCCAAACATGATTTCTAGAGTGTTATAAACTTTGTGAAAATCAGAGATTAATGTGGACAGGATAGCTACTTAACTTTTGAAAAATCGGCTTCATTATTTTGAAATGCAGACTTCAGTTAGCTTATCCTGGGTGTTTTTTGAGTGGAATGAAGAGTAGAACTCCAGTCTTAATATAGAGAGTGGAGATCCAGGAACCAAGAATAGCAGCAGGAGAGTGAACTAGGAAGGTGAGAACTCTCTTGTTTTCTGGCAAATGTTTTCTAGATTGCACTCTGTCTGGAAAGCGTCACAGTCATCATACTACAGAGTAAAAACTTATACTGAAACTTGTATTTTTCTGTTGAAAACAGTGGTTACGCCAGGGAGGTGATGTGACTTCATGAAAGGCTAAATTGTCTGGACATGTTATAGCTGGAGACAGGATGGCTGATTGGAACGACCAGCAGGGAAGCAGGCAAAGAGGTAGAAACCATTAGATCCCACTATGCCAATCACAACTGACAGGGGAAAAAGCTCAGTTAGGTCTACTGGGAAGTCTTTGCATTTCTTAGGAGTCAAAGGAAAACTTTTCAGCTTGAATGCTAGGAAAAAAAAATGTTTCTTCAGGAATTATGTTGGGAAGTTAAGATAAATTACCTGATGCAAATACGTAATTTCTCTTAATGCTCTAAACACATGAAAAACCCTAGGAATTTTCAGTTTATACTGAATGCAGACACATCTTGTGGTCCTCTCAATCATGCTGATATCTGAGTGATAATTGTTATGGAACTTACACAAACATCAATATGAGACTATATTGAACGATGAAAGCAAAGTCCAAAGTATGTCTCAAAAGGGCAGCTTGTCTTCACTGATATTACAGTAGGTATGATAAATGTTCTTTCCTCCTTCTGAGGGAGAAAAAGAAAATAAGAATGTTTCCAAAACTGCATCCAAGATTTCATCTTCCTTGACCTGCCCCCTCATCTTTTTTATTTAGCTCTAGACAGAGGAGGAAGAGGGCTTGAAGTCTCATGTTATAGTACTTAGGGGGGGGTGTGTGTGTGTGTTTGGGGTTTTATTTGTTTTTTAAATAATGGAACTGAAGAATCACTAGGAAACCTGTTTGAAATTGAAATCATTAATGAGAAGAGATCATCATAGGAACATGAGCAGGAGCAGCTGTGAGACCAAATGAGAATGAGAACTTTGATGGAGATAAAATAAAAAGTTTCCTCATTCGTACAGCATAATGGAGTGGAATATATTTGGTCAAAATGAAGTCCAGTTGTCTTGTATTCTTGGCTTCATATACAGATAATAGAAGGGTGGTCCTTAGTTCAATTTGCAAGCTACTCAAGACCAGGGAAATAATTGAAATGTGTGCACAAAAAGAGGGACCTGGGCAGTGAAAAACAAAAAAGACATACTACTGTGGGATATGAAATCCCATATGAAGAGGATTGTGTATTTCTAAGACAGTAGAGAGACAAAAACCGATAGTATTTATAGGACAGAATCCATATGGGGGTAAAATAGTGTCGTTAAAAGAAAATCCCTCTTGAAGCAATGTTTGTGATTTTTTTTTTTTTTTGGTGTGTGTTAGATCCCCAAAAACAACCTTAGTTACGCACACCTCTGTAGCAGGAGACAGTCTCTCATAATTGTAAGTCCTGTTTCTTAAGTTTTCAGAAGACTTTCTGTTCTATCTGAAAGAATCTGCTGCCAACCTATAGTTTCCAGATGCCTTTCAAGTTGCAGGAGAAACAAATATGCAAAAGGAACCTATAGATTGCTTTTCCTGAGAAAACAGTGTTTTTAATTAAATTCTTAATCTATCATTCATGTATCTGTTTTATACAAGTACCACAGAATTTGTTGATAGCTTTCAAAGGACGCACTTCTCTCTTAAACTGCAGATTAGAAACTCTACTTCTGTAGACAACAACAACTCTACTAGTGTTGTAAAAGTTCTCTGAATTGCTATGAAAATGTTTTGATTTTGTGGCTTCTAAAGAACTCGAAATTGAAGAAGTTCATGCTAATTTTCTCATGTGTCTATTGTCGAGCTCTAGTGATTGATCCAGCTGGCATTATGCCTTCAAAGTCTCACTTAGCAGGACCAGGAGATATAAAAACAACCTGTGGACTTTGACTAGCAGAATAAAAATGACTTAGCTTTAGAATAGATTTAATATTGAACAACATTGTCTACTTATAAATCAAAAGGAACCATCAGTGTTAAGAAAAAATGAGATATGAATGTGAGGAAGAGGGAAAGAGAAGGAAATGTAAAACAATTAATTTGCTCTCTGTCTTAGAGGACAGTTTAATCAGCTTGATTTCTAGAAGGATAAAAGCTAATAATTGATAGGTAATAGGATTAAAGGTTAATCACCAAAAATGCAAATAAATGATAAGTGGAGGAATGGTGTATCTTAATGAGCACAAGCAGAGCACACTTACTCTGCTACTTGTATGTTCTCAAAGAACTGGGCTGTTCTCCTGAGTGTGAAACCCACTAAGATGTGTCAGAGAGGGAGAGAGGGGAGTTGATCCCAGAATGCCTTGAAGACTGAAAGGTGTTTAGCTGCCTAAAGGGATAGGGGACTCATGATAGGAAGCAGAAGGAAGGCCATTTTGGGTTTGTGTATTAAATATTGTAGAATGTTTTAAGGGGATTGAGGGGCTCTGAGAGACTTAATATGAGATGTTTAGAGAAGGACCAACAGTGGAGAAAGGGAGGAAACAGGGTGAATTGGGGTAACTAGCATGGTAAAATGGAGAGAAAAGAGGAGGCAGGGTGGGTGGAGAAAGGAGTTCAGTGTAAACAGACTTTTGGTCAGTAAGTTTGTCTGGCTAAGCACTCCATTTAATCACCAAAGTCTGTCATATCTGCATATTAAATGCTATTCCTGTTTTCCTCAGTGAAAGTCCTGTCTGTTGTTTGTGTTTATGTGTTGAGGTCTAAGTGCCAGTAGCTGGAAAGAGCGTGAATGTTTCCCTAAGGAACTACAGTGCTGCATGTATGTGTACTTCACCAGCTAATTTTAAGCCAAATTAGCTGCTAAGTCGGATAAGGGGTCTCGAAGTGAGGTACCGGAGAGACAGTAGGCTTGTGGGCCAGACAGTAGAGAGACCAGCAGTCTCAGAGTCAGCTATTTGGTTGGCTCGGTGGCCCTTTCACCTTCTGGGGCAGACTCTCAGTCAGCTTCTGAGAAAACCATAGGTCTGGGCCAACTTATTTTCGGAGATAGTGATGCAACACCATCCACTGTAGAAGGGCTTCAGTTCAAATATAATGTTCACAAAAAAGACAGGAAGTTCTTTTTTTCTACTAATGCTATCTTATTTCTCATGATTCTGGAAAATTCTGAATTATTTCAGTCAGTTTAGAAAAGGGAATTGATCCGTGTAAAATTTTATCCTGCAGATGAATTGTGGATTGTATGTGAAGTCAGTGATTTTGGAATTTTTTATTTCCTTGCTTAGTTACAACTTCTGCTTCAGGGAAGATTATGTGATAATCCTGACTTATGCGAGAACAGAATCAGTCTTATGTTCTAGCTCCTTTCAAGTGCTAGAACGCGTCTGGATGCATAGTAGTTTTGTGCCATGGCAAGGACACAAGTAGAATGGTAAATCTGTTTCCAGACCATTTCTACACCTCAGACCTGTGTTTGCGGTTAGTGAAAGAAACAGACGTTGAAATTCCTGGAGCATGAAACTGAGCAAGAAGATATGTGTTATCTTCAGATGTCAAAAAAACTAATATAACATTAACCTATTTTTTTTGCAATTTTTCTGCTTTTATAGTTTTAATTATATCTTCATTCAAAGTCTGTATCAAGTGAGCTCCAGTACAGGGAGGGTACCTGTACTGTGAAGTAACATTTGAGTTCGGTGAATTTTCATACTAACAGATGACAGCAGAAGTTAATAGCTGAAGAAACTGTTCAATGTGGCCAACTGAAGTTAAAGCAATGCCTTACTTGAGCTTAGTTTTCTTTCTGTGTCAATAAAGTTCGTATGAAAGACAATTGGGTTGTATCAACAGTGAGTAGACTAGAAAGAGAAACCAAGTTTGTTATTGCCCTATTCTGTAACCTTTAAAGTTTCTGACTTACTGTGAGCTAGTGTACTGCTAATCAGGAACTCTGAAAAACAAGGGGTTGAAGCCCCAGAAGTGAATAGCCACTGCCACTATTTCTCTTCAAACAAATAGCAAATACTGCTTTGAAGTGTTCTGAACTGTACCCACAGTCCTGCACAAAAACCAATGCAGAAATGCTTTCTGATTTGCTACAGATAACAGATGGTGTGAAAGAAGTCTGTCATACATAATATTCAGCTGCCAAATCTCTTCTTATAAAAGGATTGAATAAATACCCAGTGCAGATAATATTTTATGAAACAGATAATCTCCCCCAAATAGAATTTTTTTAGAGCTTTCCCATTCCTGTAAGTATATAAATGTAAACAAAGTAAGAAAAATCTTTTTACTATTTTATGGAGAGTGACAGTGTGAGCTGTTTTTTTAAGTATTTTCAAATTTTTCTTTAAATTGAGAGGAAAACACAATGCAGGCTAAGATGCAACATTGGATCCTGTGAGTTCCATATAGTTTCTTTTGATTACTGACTGCTTGCTTTTTGATTGTATCTCAGAGAACGTTGTTTGGGTATTTTTTGTCCCTACTAGATTCTTATAAGCTTCAGTACTTTTTAATGGGCATTAAGAAGCTCATCAGATGAGCAGATTTCTGCAACTGGAGAACCATGGTGCTGCCACAGTTCATAGCATGTAGTTTTTGTTCAGGCTTAAGTTGGTTTGGGGGTGTTTTTTTTGGTTGGCTTGTTGTTGTTGTTGTTGTTGTTGTTTGTTTTCTTTTGTTTAGGGTTGTGGATTTTTATTTGTTGTTTTTTTTTTTCCAAATGGAGAGTAATTTTGGCACAGATTGTTAATAGTAATTAGTCACCTAATTCTCTTTTGTTTTATTGGTTCAGAATTGTCATTCTGATTGCTGTGATCAAGGTCTATACTGTGGTGAGAATGACACATCTACAAACTCCCAGCAAAACTCTTCCTTTAGAAGATAGCGTGAACTCTCAGCAGTTACCTAGTGTGTCACCCTCCATAGCTTCCACCATACCTGTCTCTTGAATGATAGTTAGGAGGTTTCCTCAAATAAAGTAATCAAAACTTCCAGGTTGTGGTTTTCTGTTTTTTTTGTTGTTGTTGTTTTGGTTTTTTTTTTTTTTTTTTAAACTTGGTAAGTGGACTTTGCTCAAGTTACAAATTTAGTATCAGGATTATTTTATTTTTTTTTACTTTAACATTTAAACATAGGGACTAAGCGAATCCCAGGCTCTGTAGTGCTGGTCTTAGTAGAAAAACTCGGATCTTGAGATGTTTTCTAACTTGTGTCTGTGGCCAGATTGAGTGTTGAATGCAGTCATAATATGCTCGACAAATCTTTAATATTTGAAAATTAAAATACCTTTTACCAACTGTGTATAGCACATTGAGCATCCTGTCCTGTTAAGCAAGCTATGGTTTTATGGTGGGGGAAAAAAAAAGTTTCAGTGCTATTTATGTACTCAATCAGCTTCAAGATCAAAC
>VYZM01015366.1:42371-67015 GCA_013398915.1 Dromas ardeola
CCCCACCCCCCGATTTCCTGGCATGGAATTATCTGAAGGCAAAGGATGGGTTTTCAGTACTGCCAGTACTTCTACTCTTCTCTGAAGAGAAGACTGCAAGTCTTTGAGATTGAATTTAATGCTTGCTGCTATTACCAGGTTGCAGTGATTTGTCTGAATCACCTGTTTTTCTTCCTGTCCAGATCACCAGGCTTATTCTAGTATGTTATAGAATGGTGGACTTTGTGCTTGTTTCTTGGCAAACGTCTACTTTAGGTCCCTCTGTCTATATGGGTGAGCTTTGTGAAGGCAAAACTCCTAATGCTGCAGCTAGCACTTTAGTCTCAGACAAAAAGGAAAAAAGTATTTTTGTGTCAGATTCTGAGTCAGTAGGCTGAAAGACTTAATCACACTGGACAAGAAGCAGGAATACTCCTTTCATTTTAAATGAGGAACTGTTTGGTGACATTTGAGGACTGCTCTTTAATAATATTTACACATCCACAGCTAATCTTAAATCATGGAGGCTCAAATGTCTAAAAATTAAGATTCCTCTTGTCCAGAAGCTAACTGTAACATTTTGAAAAACAAGAAATTCTTAAATACAGTGCTTTCTCACGTCTTGATGGAATATTTGTCACTGATATAAGCTTGTTTATTAAATCTACCTCGTGAATCACTGTGTGTCATTGGCAGTCCCAACAGGGCATAATTGGCACTGAGGAAATAAATACTTACAGCTAATAATAGCACTGCCAAAATCTGATCCTGCTTAACTGAGGATATCCAATGTGAGCACAGCTGGTTGCCGTAGATAGTACAGCATACCTTCCAAAACGCAACAGAAGCAAAAGGTGTGAAAAGCTTTTTACAGTTCTGGCTTGCATATTGTACAGAGAATAACTGCAGGATGTGATTAGTGAAAAGGAACTACCCATTCTTAAAAGAGCAATCATTCTCCCGCAAGAGTCAGAAAGCTGTATCACGGCATGCGATGCATTATCAGTTTTTCAAAACTCTTGTAGTGAAATTATCTTAGTGTTCTGTTCTGTGGGGGTTTTTTATACTTCTTGCTATGGCGTGTTCATTCAAATGTACTGTCTTGCAAGATGGATGAAAAAACATATCTTTTAAATTCTCAACTGAATTGTAATGCTCTTGAAGGTTAAAATCACATCTTTGTGCCTAGAGAAGCCACATGTTAAACTGTCCCTTTAACTGAAGCCTCCTATAATTTTTCACTGCAAATTTCTGCTTTAGGTAGATACAGGTAGTGGACAGGAAGACTGTGTTGCTCCGTGTTTTTCCCTTGAGTGTCTTTCCTCACAGTTTTGCAGTGTTCTGTACACTTTATTTTCCTTTTCCAGATTTAAGACCCAGGTTTTGGTATTTCAATAAGCTCCATTAGTACTTCCACTGAAGCCAGTGGAGATTCTCATTAAGTAAAATAGCTCTTCTCTAATGAAGGAGATTAGAATTTGACTCAGTGGGAGCAAAACCAAACAGTAGTACCCTCAAATGTGGGTGGGTTGGTTATTTTTGTGTGTTTCGTTTTTTTAGAGAATGACAATGAAGCTTGTGTTTATGTAAAAGGGAATACAGACTATTAAAAACACTGATTTTAAACTTCTTTTTAAAATAGTATGAGTCACTCATTGACTAAAACTACTTTGAGTGAGGGAGGGCTGAGAAGTAGATATTTGCTAAATTCTTTTGAAAGATGGAGTAGAGAGGATGTACAGAGCTATTTAAATTATTCAAACTTCTAAATAAGATGCCAGCAATAATTCTGTCATAACTTCTTGATCAATAACTGGAAAAGAGGGAAAAAGTCTCTGTTTTTCATTTAATATTTTACATTTCATCTGCATAGATATTGGTAAAATAAAGTGGAAATAATAAAGGCATAGAAACCTTCATCTAATCAAAGTATGTTGCTGTCATTTTTTATTAAGATCACAAATTCTAAAGTGATAGTGAAATCTGTAAAACTGGCAGAAAAAACTCTTAAGCCTTAGTCATTTAGTGGTTTGGGGTTTTTTTTTAGCATTAAGAAAACAATGTTTATAGATGGATTCAATGAAAGCATGAATAAAAAAAGGATTATTTACATGGACACATATGAGAGAGTAAGGAAATATGCAGTGTCCTATTACTTAATAGAGCACATATGCTCTTCAGTCAACATACAGAGGTAAAATAACTTTTAGAGACTTTAAGGAAATATGCAGTGTCCTATTACTTAATAGAGCACATATGCTCTTCAGTCAACATACAGAGGTAAAATAACTTTTAGAGACTTTACTCACAATTGTGGTAAAGCCATGTCTTTTGAAAGGCTTTGGTATGGCCATTTTAGAGTATGCAAGAACCTGTGATACATTGACTGGTTAGAATAACGCAAACCTCATTAGTACTCCTCAAGGCATGGCTTGTAATTTTCATTTTAACCTGCCATCACTTACTCTATTTCTTTGCTTTTAATGTTTTCTAGAGGTATAAAAACATGCCTGTGTTGTAGCTCTCCAGAAATGCAGTGTTGGGTGGTTTTATTTTTTTTAAGCTTGGCAGATTTGAATGTAGATTTGAATGAGTGCAATATTCTTACAAAAAGAGAAAATAGATGACAATAATTTGAAGTCCTGGGACTTGCCACCACTTCATGCATGTGGTGCTTTGAGATTTGTCCCATTGAGCTCCTAAATTAGATGCCTCAGCAGAGAGTATCCTCCAGAGGATGGTTTGCCTGGCTGTGGTGGGTTGACCCTGGTTAACACTAAGAGCCTGGTCAGTCACTTGCTCTCTCCCTGTCAGCGGGATGGGGGAGGGAATTGGAAGGGCAAAAGCAAGAAAACTCAAGAGTTGAGATAATGACAGTTTAATAAGTGAAGTAAAGCTGTGTGTCCAAGCAAAGGAAAACACGGAGTTTATTCACTATTTCCCATTAGCAGGCAGATGTCCAGCTACTTCTTGGCAGACCCTCAGCATGTGTAATGGTTATGTGGGAAGACAAATGTCGTAACCGTATACGTTTCCAATAATGTCACTCCAGTCTTCAAAAAAGGCAAGAAGGAGGACCTGGGAAACTACAGGCCAGTCAGCCTCATCTCCATCCCTGGAAAGGTGATGGAACAGCTCATTCTGGATGTCATCTCTGAGCATGCAGAGGAAAAGGTTATCGGGAATGGTCAACATGGATTGACCAAGGGGGTATCATGCTTGACCAATCTGATAGCCTTCTATGATGGCATGACTGGCTCAGTAGATGAGGGGAGAGCAGTGGACGTTGCCTACCTTGACTTCAGCAAGGCTTTTGACACTGTCTCCCGTAACATCCTCATAGGTAAGCTTAGGAAGTGTGGGTTAGATGAGTGGACAGTGAGGTGGATTGAAAACTGGCTGAATGGCAGAGCTCAGAGAGTTTTGATCAGCAGTGCAGAGTCTAGTTGGAGGCCTGTAACTAGCTATGTTCCCTAGGGTCAGTACTGAGCCCAGTCTTATTCAACATATTCATCAGTACCCTCAGCAAGTTTGCTGATGACACAAAACTGGGAGGAGTGGCTGACACACCAGAAGGCTGTGCCGCCATACAGAGAGACCTGGACAGGCTAGAAAACTGGTTGAAGAGGAACCTTATGAAGTTCGATAAGGGCAAGTATAGGGCCCTGCACCTGGGGAGGAATAACCCCATGCACCAGTACAGGTTAGCAGTTGACCTGCTGGAAAGCAGCTCCACAGAGAAGGACCTGGGAGTCCTGGTGGACAACAGGATGACCATGAGCCAGCAATGTGCCCTTGTGGCCAAGAAGGCCAATGGCATCCTGGGGTGCATTAAAAAGAGTGTGACCAGCAGGTCGAGGGAGGTCATCCTCCCCCTCTACTCTGCCCTGGTGAGGCCACACCTGGAGTACTGTGTCCAGTTCTGGGCTCCCCAGTTCAAGAAAGACAAGGAACTACTGGAAAGAGTCCAGTGGAGGACTATGACGATGATCAGGGGACAGAAGCATCTCTCTTATGAGGAAAGACTGAGACACCTGGGTCTGTTTAGCCTGGAGAACAGAAGACAGAGGGGATCTCATCAACGTCAACAAATACCTAAAAGGTGGGTGTCAAGAGGATGGGGCCAGACTCTTTTCAGTGGTGCCGAGTGACAGGACAAGGGGCAACAGGCACAAACTGGAACACAAGAAATTCCATCTCAGCATGAGGAAAACCTTCTTTACTTTGAGGGTGACGGAGCGCTGGAACAGGCTGCTCAGAGAGGTTGTTGGAGTCTCCTTTTCTGGAGACATTCAAAACCGTCCTTGATGCACTCGTGTCCAGCCTGCTCTAGGTGAACCTGCTTTAGCAGGGGGGGTTGGACTGGGTGATCTCCATAGGTCCCTTCCAGTCCACACCATTCTGTGATTCATTGGTCTTCCTCCATTCTCTGAGATTTAATTGTTGAGCACAATGTCACGTGGTATGGTGGTCACATGGTGTGTGCAGTTTGGGTCAGCTGTCTTGGTTTTCTTCCCTGCCAGCTTCTTCAGCGCTTCCAGCCTACCTGCTGGGGAGGCATAGTGGGTGTGGGGAGAGGGGAATAACCCTGGATGCTGTGCGCTCGCTGCTCAGTAGTAACCGAAATACTGATGTATTGTCAGTGCTGGTTTTGTCACAAATCCGAAACACTACACCATACAGGCTGCTATCCACCCCAGCAAGACCCAGTACATTGGCCTGAGATCAGAATGCTCTACCACTGCTAATTCATTCCTTATTTCTTGATCAGTTAATGCAGAGGGAGAGAAACTTCACCCAGATTTTGCAAAGTTCAGTAGTGTCTAAGAGGCAGGGCCTTCTCCGATATCACCTGGACATCAGTACTGGATGTCAAAACAAATTCCCTGCCCGTTTACTTCCTTTGTTAACTTTATATTACTGCTGCTTTGTATGTTCAATAACTGTTTTGAATCCATGTTTTCAGCTTTGATAAGCAGGAAAAGTGTTCTCATTCAGTGGACTCAATAATATACTCCTCCTGTAAGTGCACTATGCTGTTGCATAAATCAATGTATTTAGGGGAGATTTGTTATGCTCTTATGTGCCACTGAGCCATGGAGAAAATATTCATATTCCATTAAAAGATAGCACTTTTTTTTGTCTGAACTTTTTATTGGTATTTTAGCAGATCTTTATGACAGATTTTGGAATAAAGAATTTGGCATAGGCAATTCTTTTCCTGTTGCGTTCCACTGATGCAGGGGCACTGAATCTGATACAAGTCGATCATCAGTGCCTTAGTCTTACTTTGAACTTACACAGACAGCTTGAATACACAAAAATACACTTCAGATTTCTAAATCTCATTCAAGGAAAACAAACCGAATAGTCATAAGCTTCCTGACAGCACAGTAGGTGTACCAGCCCCATTAGCTTAATTTCCACACAGAAGCTAAGATTTAAATAAAATATTTTCACAAGCGTATAAGATAATTTTATAAGTGTATCCATACCGCAGCCTGTGGAGAACCCCATGCTGGAGGCTGTGGATGTTGCCTGAAGAAACTGTGGCCTGTGGAGAGCCCACACTGGAGCAGGTTTATCCTGGAAGACTGGAGCCCTTAGGAAGGCCCCACACTGGAGCAGGGGAAAGGTGTGAGGAGAGAGACAGAGAGGAGCTGTTATGGACTGACCACAGCCCCCCATCCCCCTGCGCTGCTCAGGAAGGAGGTAGAGGAGTCAGGAATGAGGGACTGAAGTTGAGTTTGGGAAGAAGAGGGAGGTAGGGGTGGTGTTTTAGTTCTTGTCTTTTTTTTCTCACCATACAAACATGTTTCAGTTGGCATTAAGTTAAATTAATTTTCCATAGGTCAAGTCTATTTTGCCTGCAGTGGTAATTGGTAAGTCATCTCCCCGTCTTTATCATGACCATGAGCTTTTTCATCTTATTCCTTTCCTGCACACCCTCCGAAACACCCCCTGCCCTGCTATTCTGTTGAGACTGAGGACTTGAGAAATTTGTCTGGTGCTTCATTCAAAACATGTAAGACTTAAATCCTCACCTACATCTAATGTGTTATGATAAATAGTAGTTCAAAAGCTGGTTACTTGCCATAGGGCTTGATGTCAGCTTATGACACGGACAACTCTGTAGACTCAGCAGCTGTCTTAAGTGAACAGACCCAGTAAGAATTTTTGAGTCAATTGAGCTGTACTTTGTGTCCAGCTGGAATACTGCTTGTTGCTGCTTGTGACCCTTGTTTTTTCCTGCCCCTTTCAACCTCATCTTTTCTGCAATTCTGTTGAAGACTGCAATTATGTTTCACGTGCACAAATGCTGGTGCAGACATATGGACATATGCTATGCCTTCTGTTCTCTAGGCTAAACAAAACCCATACTGCTGGTCTGTAGTATCCAGACCTGACAATCTATGCGATCCTTCTCTTCAGTTAGACAACATTTCTATTGTACTGGGGGCTCACAAATGAACAGTTGCAGATACCATTTTATGAGTCCTGAACAGAGGAGAATAGTATTTCCCTTAACCTGCTATCCATGGTCTTGCTCATGCTGTTGTTTGTATGGTTAACCTTTGCTGCTGGATGAGGGAGTTACAAAGTCACGTTTGGCAGGCAATCAGGAAAAGAAGTCGTTTTCTGGAAAACTGCTGAATAGGTGATTTGTCCCCAGTTTATACTTATGCATGGGGTTATTCTGATCCTAGGTGCAGATCTTTGCCTTTGAACTTCATGAGATTCTTCTTGGTCCATTTCTCCAGCTTGAGTTCCTTCTAAGAGCTACTCTACCCTCCGGTCTATTGACTGCCCCTCTGATTTGATACCATCTACAAACCCAGTGAGGGCTTATATCATCATCCCTTTGGCCAGGTCACTGATACAGGAATTAAACTGTATCTGTCCTTGAGGAAAACCTGATTGTCATTTTGACCGAGTCAGTGCATGTTGGTCCAGCAAAGCTTTTCTCTGCTTTGTAGCCCAGTCTGTAT
Source organism: Dromas ardeola (assembly GCA_013398915.1). Taxonomy (NCBI): domain Eukaryota; kingdom Metazoa; phylum Chordata; class Aves; order Charadriiformes; family Dromadidae; genus Dromas; species Dromas ardeola. Next base: position 49,340 of record VYZM01015366.1, read on the forward strand.
TTCTGTGATGTGGCTATGAAGCTTCTATGGAACACTGCTTTGGAAGACTTGCTGAAGTTAAGGTAAGCAACATTCACTGTTCTCTTACCACACACAGTATAAGGCCTGTCAAGGTAGACAGCGAAATTGATAGGCAGGCACAGAGTTTGTGTTTGGTGAGTTTGTGATGGCTGTTTCCCATTGCCTCCTTATCCTTTGTGTGCCTGAAAGTGGCTTGCCAGGAAGCTTTACTTCATTTTCCTCCTGGGGACTGAAGTGCATCTCACTGGCCCGTAGTTTGCTGGTGATTCTTCCTTCTCATTTCTGAAGATGGGCAAGGCACTTGTTTCCGCACATTGAGGATATTGTTGGTGTGAATGGGGCAGCCTTTCAGACATGACATCAGCCAGCTGTGTAGGCATCCTCAGGTGTACCCTGGGCAGTAAGTACATGTCAGAGGTCTCCTCTGCTGTGGGATTAACCTGCCTCCCTGAAGCTCTTCAATCTACTAGGTGTGCAGGTGACAGAGCAGAGCTGGTCCATGATGACTGAGGCAAGGAAGGCTCCCAGTACCCATCACCACCTTTTTGTCCTTCACCATTGAACTACCCACCCTTTTCTGCTGTAGGCATGTGTTTTCTCTAATCTCCTTAGTAGCTCACATGCCTGAGGAAGCCCTTTTTGGTGCCAGCTCTGTTGTTTGCCATTTTCAAGTTGAGTCAAGCTGTGGCCTTGTTGATTTCACCTTTAAGTCAGAGCAGTGGTGCTGTGTTTCCTCCTTGGAGACCACCTCCAGGGCTTCTGTTTTGTGCTTGAGCACCGATGCTAATTCCTGTATGGCCTGTGAATTTGTGCTGTGGTTTCCCGTTTTCTTGCACCCTGGGATAGGTCAGTTGGTGTGCTTTGAAGAGATTGTTCTTGAAGGTTGACTAGCCCCTCGGGGCCTCTTTGTCCTTTGGGATAGCCCTGCACAGAATCCAACCTGTGGATTGGACATTACGTTCTATTGTAAACGGCCCAAGGTGTCATTGATTGTAAAAACATACAACAACAGAAGCTCTGTGTGTTTGTGTAAAAGTTATACCACTTGTGTATTTCAAACAAAGAAGTAATGTGAATTACTTTTGTTTGTTTGACTGTTACGGGAGTACCAGAGCAATGATAAGATTTTCTTTCTTTTTTTTTTTTTTCCCCTCTTCAGTTGTGGATGCTAGCATTCCCAGCATCTTCTGGGCAAGGTGACTGTGGCACTGTAGTTTAAAATAAAGGCAGATGGTGGGGAGAAATCTTGTTGCTTTCACATTTCTTGACAGTTTCATCTGCACCTGAGTATCGAACTTCCAGAAAATTTAGTTTCTACAGTTCTGGACTGTATTTTTAATGTTCGTCTTTGATAGTCTTACACATTTTTTTTAATAAAATCACTTTTCCTAAAATTGCTTTTTGTATAAGAATTTAGAGCAGATGTGGGGTTTGGTTTGGTTTTTTTGGTGTTTTTTTGTTTGTTTGTTTGTCTTTAAACTTAAATGAAAGAGAATGTCCTTGCCATGAGGGAAAACAAAAATCATAAAACTAGGCATGGTTAGAAGATTCAGTTATCTGGCTAAGGGGATAACAGACCTTAATAGGGTCAGATAAGTATAACCCATGTAGTTTATGTACAGGGATTACATGTGCCATCCCTCCAGGTGTCTTGCCTAATATCTGATAGTGTTTTCAGACAAAAATTGCTCGTGCCCTTACAAAGAGAGAAGACAGGAGCTAGAGAAAGCTAAAATCTGTTTAATAGCTATATTGCTTATTGGGAGACACCCTGGAGATAAAGGAACCATTGAACATATTTAGCAAAATAAAAACTCTAAAATAAAAACACTAAAAATAACATGAAACTGGCTTATGCTATGCCTTAGTGATACAATTCCGTTAGGACATACTTTTGATGGTACAACCTTTAATATAATCTGTGTAAGGTATTCTAATCTTTTAGTACTTTCTACTAGAATTCTGTCAAATGGGACTCAAACTACTTCCTGCTTCTCCTTGTGTTAGTCCTTGTGTATATGTAAAACCACTGAAACATACTAAGTACAGCATTACTTTTCTGATACCAAGCCTGCATTTTTTTTTTTCTTGGTAATTTCTGCATTCTTAATTATTTATTTTTAAAGCAGCTTTTGGACTATGAGAGTTCAACAGGGTCTTCACATTTTCTGAAAAGGGAATATAGAACGTGTTGTTTCTTTGTGAGAAGAGAACTTCGTGGCACACGAGATTGGTGATAAAAAACATGCTCTGATGGCAGTGTTGTTGTGTGGTCACCATTGGCTCTGGACAGAGTTGTAAACTAGGCCACACTTCTACCTAGTGTCAGTCTCAAACCTTGCTTTTTCTTGTTCCCATGTTACCAGCTATGGTTTGTCAGTTACAAATGAGAATACTTTGCCTGTATAATGAGTAACTGCTATGGTTCTGTACGGTACCACCCTTGCAACACCATTGTTGCTGTGAAGAATTAGTGTTGCCTCTGTTTCCTCTTGTTGCCCATTCTTGTGGTACCTTGTAACTCTATTGTGCCTCTGGGGAAGATGAAGATGCTGTCCGCTTCCTGCAGCTGAGGACTTGACACAGAAGCGAGTGACCTTAAGACCAGGCAGAGTGTCAGGAACTTAGTTCTATTTATAATCTGAGCTCACCCTTTTATTTGACGACTCTGAAGTGAAGTCCTGTTGGATAGCACCAAATATTCATCTAGCATAGATCTCTCTCCCCCTACCCAGTGGCTGCAACAGGATCCCAATTTAAACAATGCTTTGAAACAGATCTACCTAGATCTGCAGTGGGCCCACAAAGAAGACTGAAAAACTTTTAAGCAAAGACAGTTTTTATTCAAGTAGAAACTGGAATATTTCTTTTTGCTTGTTTGTTTGCTAGAGAAAATTCAACCTGGGGAACACAAACTTTAAAAACAAGTCTTTTTAAAATGCAGGCCTGTCCCTGCCACTACGTATGCAGGTACTTTGTTTAGTTCCCCTTTCATTCTGTGAAATTACCTTCTTCACCTGAGTCTTTGTAGTCTGTGGTGCGTACCTTGCTGCAGTCCTGCAGTCTGAGTGGACTAAGTTTCCCAGCTCCTTGATGTCAATCTTCAGCAGAGGCTATACCAGCATTTGGCCATAGTAAGCAGTGCTTCTTGCACCTATCAGCTAATGCGTTTGAAAACAAAACAAAACCCAAACAAACAAAAAATCAAGCCAAAATCTGCAGTACTGATCTGTAGGAAACAATGTTTTTAATTTCTCAAATAGTAGGAAACAAAATCTTAAACATTTCAGATTAGTATAGAATTCTCAGGAAGAAAAATGGCCTGTGTAAATTGACATTTGCTCTAGCATGATTTAATTACTGATTCTAATAATGGCCAACCTTCACTGATTTCTTACCTTCTGTTTTAATTCTGCAAAAAAAAATAATTAAGAGTCCAATTCACCTCACTTCTCCAACTGATTTGTATTCTCAGTGTTTGAAAGTGCAGTCATCCTCCCTTTCTAGACCTCAAGAAATCTGACTGGCTTTAAGAAGAAGTAACACCTGCTTAAGAAAATATAAAAAGCTTTATTGGGAAAGTGAAAATTTTGTTAGTTCATGAAAGTGCAGTTAGAGTGAAAAAGGGTTAAACTGATAAGATGATTCTATTTAATTGGTTAATTTGTTAATGCATCTGGCTATATTGTATCTAGTAAGTAAGCTTTAAGTGGTCAGAGTAGAATGTCATTAAGAAAAAGAAATTAGACTTATTTTGGAATCTGCTGTGATACAGGTTGCTTGGCATTTTTACTATAACTTTTGGGTTCTGAGGTTTATAACCAGTTATTTTAAAGCTTCTTTCAGTTAAAGTTTGATATACAAGGTCAGATTCAAAGTCCCGGAAGAATTTTGTGACTAATTTTTTTCCCCATTAATGTTACAAATGGGTATATCAGTATCATGTGTAACCATATCTCATCCTCATTTCACACTTAATGGCTTTTAGAAAAGCTTTTACAAGAGAAGCTCTGTAAGAACATCTAGTTGTAGACTTTGTGTGTGTTGGTTTTTTTCTTTCCTTTCAGGAAATCTCTGTATCTGTAAAATCATAGATGATTAATGGGAAGCTATTTCTCCTGATGAGAATCTCCACAATATTTTTGATACTCTGAAACTCTTCTGGGCTGCTAGTAGCTTGGTTCTAATAAAGCCTTACAAGGAGTCCACTGGTCCTGCCTGTCCTTAGATTTTAGTGGACCAATCCATAGACCTTTATCTAACTGGGAATGGATTAACAGTTATAAAAATTCTCAGTAGATATTAGGATATTGGGCCTATCTGCAACCAAGAATGATCTACCCCAATTTATGCTGCTTGCTGGTGGATTAGTTCCTCAAGAGTCTGTGGTTTGAGTAAGTTAGTTATGATTTCATTTGGATGGATTGAAATTGAGTTCCTCTTGTGGGTTTCAGTTTCATGTAAAGATTCCAGAGGCATAATCAATAGATACTCAGTCATTTCGCTGTTCTGCACTTGATGTAGCTGGACTCCAGCCCAAACTAATAAATTTCATATACTGCATAAGGTGACCTCACCAAGCTTTAATGGAGACAAAGTTTACTAATCTATTAATGGATATTTACTTTCAGAGAAGACACAGATGTCATATTTTATAGAACATAATGTAGGCCATGCTCAGCAATAGTAGCTCTTTGCAAGCCTTTGCATGGTAGACATTGCTGTCTTTTGGGTCCTGAGTTTCATTCTGCTTTTCCTAATTAAGCTGCTTCTAGTTGTGGTTTTTCCTGTCTACTAAACTTAATTTAATTTTAGGAGCCAAATACACTGATTGCTGTATTTCTGTGCCAGACCAGAGACTTGTGGTTTTGGCATCAATATTAATCAAAAAGTAATGCGACTTTCACTTGCATTAAACTCTCCATATGCTGTTTTGGCAATATAAAAGGATTTTCAAACATATTCATTGTTTTGAGGCTTCAGCCTATTGTTAGCACACTGGAGCATGACTTTACCAAAAACACAAAGCTTTTCCTCTGTGGCTTGTTTCTGGGGTCAGATCACTAATTCTATAACAGAGCAGCAACTTGTAGGAGAACTCTCAAGGCCAGAAGAGCGGTACCCTAGCAACTGTTCCTCTTTGCAGGCAGCACTGTATTTCATTTTTATGCTTCTCTGTGCTCAACTAACAAAGTTTTTCCAATGTCTCATCCATCAAGACTATGAGAAAATTGTTAGGAGAGTCCTAGATCTTCAGCAGTGAAGGAGCTTGTAGGAGTGAAAGAAAGGCTGCTTACTAACTCAACGGGTGGCTGTGTTCAAAGCTTCTCCCTTGGAGGTTAATTGAAAGCAGCTTACAATGTTGAAGGCACATGTGTGTGTACACATACTGCTAAGATAAGCAGGCAAAAGATTAGGCCCTGGCCTTGAGGGTTAACTAAATGAATGCACTGTGAGAAACTATTGGATGTGACATGAAACTGCTAAGCATAAAAAAATAACACAGTGAGAAGCTGACACAGGTACTGCCACAAGGAATTACTTGATTTTAGTTATGTAGGAAATGGCTGAATTTTAGAAATAAGTTGGAGGGGAGTAGTATGGGACCTTGTGGGAGCACTATCTTGCAAGAACAGCAGTAGGTAACATTACCAGTATTACCACAGAAGACAGCAGTAGGTAACATTACCAGTATTACCACAGAAGACCAAGATGACCTAGGTAATAATGTCAGAAATACCACATTTGAATATGGGTGAAGCCAAACTGGGACTGATGGGGGTAAAAAGTAGTTAGGGGCAGGTTGGTTAGTTGTGAGGAGACCACAGTGGAAAAAGGGAAGGATGTGGGTGGTGTGTGTGCGTCGGGGTTGATGTAAAAGCATGAGAAAATGGAGAGAAAATATAGAAGGGGCCAGTCACATGTAAGCAGCTGCTGGTCAGTGCATTTGGCTAACAAAGTGCCCAGCACCTGTTCACTTCAGTCTATCCTATCTTCTTAAAAAATCGTGTTCTTAACTGTTTTTCTGTGTAAGGTGTTGTGTGCATGTGTTGAAAGGTTTAAATGCCAGCAACCGGAGGGACTGTGGGTATGTGTGGTAGAAATACCTAGCACTGGAGAATCAACTATGGGTCACAAGGCCTGTAGGTCTGCGGCCAGCAACTGGCTTAATTTTCCCTAGTGAATTGCAGTTCTGTGTGTATATGTTAAATTGGACTCATTGGCAAGTAGAAAGAGACCTGCATCTGGAAAGACTCAAGGTCTGAAGCAGTGACTGAGTAAGGCATCCAGAGTCTGTAAAATACATATTAAATGGATATGGAGTCTGTGCTGATATTTGGGACTGTTGTGGGTTGTCCTGGTTTCAGCTGGGAAAGAGTTAATTTTCTTTCTAGTGATTGCCCTGAAAGGAGTGTCAACAATACATGTTCTTTTAGTTGTTGCTAGGTAATGGTTATGCTTTTCAAGGACTCTTCTCGGCTTCCCATAGAAGCTGAGAAGGAATATAGACAGAACAATGGAATGGCCAATAGTATATTCCGTACCATAAACATCATGCTCAGTGTATAAATGGGGTTAGCCAGGGAGTGGGCACTCGTGGTCACTACTCAGGATGGTGCCAGTTCACTGGACAGTGAGAATGACTGGTGTCATTATTATTATTGCTATTATTGTTATTGTTATTATTGTTACTTTCCTTTTCTGATACTATTCTATTAAACCGTCTTTATCTCAACCCTTGAGGTTTTTTTTCCATTTTCCTTCCTCTTCTACCTACCCTTCTGGGGCAGGGGGAAAGGGGGGTGAGTGAGTGGCTATGTGGTCCTAGTTGCTGGCTGAAGGAAGGAACCTCTTTCTGAACTTGTATTTACTGCTTACCTAATTCCAGTAGAGTTTTGATTTAGAGAAGCCTTTTTTGTTAATCCAGTGAACTGGTGATCCGGTCTTTCTTAAGTATTTACTAACTTTCAGAGAAATTTTCTGCTGTCCCTTTGACACCAGCTACTGAAAAACTGGAAGTTTTGTTGCATATTATAAAAGAAAACCATTGCTTGTCTTACCAGACTTAGTAATTGTGCATGAAGCAAATTCAGCTTTTCCAAACAAAACTTGCTGTACAGTTAAATTTGGACCTGTTGAATTCAGAACAGTAAAAAGTAGATATGAAGCTGTTCCAGGAGCTTTGAATAAGGTGCTATCAGTGCTTAAAGTCTTCGCAGGAATAGAAAATCCACCAGTTAACCACTCCAGATTGTTGGTGGCTCTCATTTCTGGGAAACATCCATTCGGCTAGCCTGGAGTAAAATCCTTTTCACATATTAAAATTTTGTTCTTGCTCTTTTTCTAAACCTGCGAACAATTGTCCTTTTCTGTTGCAGCTACACCAAGGCAATGGTACTTGAGTTGCAAGTTTACATTTGGTTTGGCAGTACCTATTAAAACTGCAGTAATGGTCAGGTAAATATATAAATAATGTAACCATTCCCATCTTAGAAAGCTCCATTAGAAAGGTAACTGGTAATAAACCAAGTTAGGTAAGTAGAAAACAAAACTTCTCTGTGACTAAAAAGGGTATGATTGCTGATGTGAAAGAGTTCTTACTAGAGGAAAGAAGTCTTCTAAGGAAATAGCCATTCCAAATACCTGAAGGGGCTTGCCTTGGTTATTCGTTGCAGTTTGTATTATTTCAGACATTCTTCTAGACACCTTAAAAACAGACCTCTTGAGGTTTCTTTCCCTTCTTCTGTTGACAAGCTTTGAGAGCTTATAATAACGGTGGTGTTTCATAGGTACAAGATGGAATGCGCTTACAAAAATTAGTTAATTCAAGTTAGCAAACTGTTTGGCTCAGATTTTAAGAATCCTTCTCCCTTGCTCTTGTGACTTTCTGCCCTTTCTACAAAGTGTGATCTATATCTGTTCACATAGTGGAATTATGTAATTTTTCTGCTGTGGGTTCTGGACTAACTAATGCTATTTCCTGATCTTTTCAGCATATGTCTGCAGTATGTTAAAGCACTGTTGCCTCTGGAAATTAAGACATGACTTTTGGGAGGTGGGTTAAATAGATAAATGTTAAATTAATGAGAATTAGCATATTAGCAATGTAATCCAAAATGTATGAAATGGACTTTAGATTTTGAAGAGAAAGGTTCTTTCATTTCTATGTTCAAGATGGACTTGAAAAAACTATTATTAGTTAAAATGTCATAATAATATCCAGAGGTGGTAATAGCTGTAATCACTTTTTTGCTGTCCTTAGCTTCTTCAAAAAATCTGTCTAAACATTTATGTAATAATTTATTTGTGCTACTAATGATTTATTTTTTTCACTCTGATGTTCTTTATATCTCAGCTTAATCACATTAACTTACGTAGTGATGTTTTAGTGCTCAGGTTTATGGGACTAGAAGTCGTACCCTTAGTGCATCATGTACTTAGTAACTGGTTTGTAATTTAATGAAAACCAAATCTTCTTTATTCTCTGCTCCTATGGTGGAGACCTTTTTTGGTGAAGTCTATTTCACATTAGACAGTAACTTCCTTAATCTGTACTGAAGTATGTAACATTCATAAAAGCAGTATTTGAAATATTGTAAATATCCAAAATCATTGCTTATCCTGCAATCTCGTAACAGCAAAAACAACAAAAACCACCCAAAACACACATTTAGTATCTGTATAAAATCATACTTTCAGTCCATGTCTGAATAGTATAGAATAATGGTTTTCTCATAGTTGACACATTGCTTATGTTTAAAAATACACCCCAGTGAAATTCTGGTGTAGCACTGAAATTTATTTGTCCTTGCAATTATTTTATAGTATAATTTCAAGAGATAAACTCTGAAATTTCATTTATTTAAATTTTTTGAGAGAACTGGAGGTAAATAGGAGGTCCTGAACTAAAAGGAACTGAAGCTTTGCCAAAAATAATGACAGAAAAAGGAGCAAGAATGAGTTGAGAGATCACCAGTGGAAAAATATTTCTGCTTTCAGCCATGTTCCTGTAGCTTGAGTTCATAGGTTTGAATGTAAGCATGAGCATCTCAGACATCAAAGTTCTCAAATAAGTGTTTGGGTTTTTTTAATTGGTGGCATGCAAAGGACTGGTTATTTTTTGTCATATTTGTGTTTATTGTAGCCCTTAAATGGGTATCCCATACCTGTGTAGTTACAGCAAGAAAGCTAGTATCATTGAACTGATTAATGTAGGAAAGTCTTGATGCAGGAGAATTGCAGCGGAGGTAGAAAACAAGAAATGAGAAAGAAAAGGGCAAAGTGAGGGAGGTGAAAAACTGCTTGGAAAGGGAGAAGCAGAACAAGAAACAGAGGAAGAGAATGAAGAAATGAGAGAGAACTGTCTTTAGGGAACCAGTTCTATTAAACAGTGAGCTTTTGTAAGTTGATATTTGTTAATATAAAATGTTTTTTGGTTCGCTTGACCACTGTTTTTTGAGTTTTTTAGGTTAGAGAAATTTCTGGAGCTCTTCTTTCTTACTTTGAGAGCTGCTTTCTACCAAAAGCCTCCCTGCTTTGATTTGTCTAGCTACAAATGTGAATATGTCTCTATTGAGCTTTCAGGTTGAATTAATTTAAGCTAAGATTTCTTCTTAATGTACTTCTTCAGTAAGGCTTTAACTCAAGGTTATAGCTAAATTAACTTCCGTTGAAGGACTTCGTTCACCTAACTTTCTACTTCAAAGCATTGTTGGCAAGATTGCCTGTGCAGCACCCCAGATACTTCTCTAGGGCTCTGTCGGAGTGGATTCCCTGTTAGGAACTGGACCGTGAGCTCTTCTGCATAATAGCACAGAAGGCTGAGACTCTTAATGGCAAAACCAGTTACCTGTTTTAACGGTGAAATAGAGACCCTAACTGCTATAGGCCTTCAGGGAACTAATCATTAGAGTGGAGAGAAAGAGATGAATATTGATGCAGTCAGAGTGGACAGTGGGGAGGCACTCAGGGGAGGGATGAATATCTGAATCACAAACTTGTAAAAAAGAGTTTCTTAAAAAAATAAGTCATAGAAACCGCTTTTCATAAGAAAGTGCCATGTTGCCACAATTAACATATTTTTATGGAGTTATACAGATATATATGGAGATATATTTATAGATGTATGTGTATATATATATGTACATATATTATGCATATATAAATATCCAGACAACTCAAATACTTTTATATATCTTTTTTGACATTGTCAAGGATATCTTAATATTTTATCTGTGCATACTGCACAATGGTAACTATTTAATATAATTATACATTAAACTATGAGTTGCATATTACACAATGGCAATGCTTTGAAGCTATCAAAATATGACAGTAGAATATAGTAATTTTGACACTTTGCAGTGGAACTTTTTGTGGAATCATATGGAGAAAATCATTCAGCTGCTTTTTTAGGTAGATTTGAAGCAGACAAATTTTCACATGTTGAAGGTCTGCAAAATGAGCTTGTGCTTTCCAACCACAGCTAAATGAGTTTTGAGTGCTCTGATTTTATTGTCTGTGTTTGATCTGATGGTTTATTCCCAGGTGTATGATTGTGTTCTGTTCTGAAAGATATCTGGAAGTATTTCTGAAAGAACTGGCTTGCAGTTAAACCAGGGAAGGGACTCAAATGAAATTTTGCCATTAGTAATAGATTGCTTCTTTATGCATTGTTTATTAATTTTTATTTCTTTTGTTTGTTTTATCCCATTGAAAGTTGGTGTAATTTTTTTGGTTTGTTTTTTAAAAAGGTTTAGCTGGCAGATTGGGTTTTAAAAGGTGACACATTTGCCACGATACTAACAAATTGGGTGTTTTAGCATGCTAATGATAGATTGAATTATTTTCTGTGCATTAAAAATATATTATAAAGGGGATGGAAACATTGTGAAGATATGCTTTTGCTCTCACACTCATTGTGGTGTTCAGAATTTGGGTTAATGGGATTTGAATGTTAATTGCCTCTCAGTAACATGAAAATGTGCACAGTAAACCAGAAAAGCAGTGCTAAGACAATGGGTTGACTCCATAATTTGTTTCTGTAGCTTTTGATTGTAAATTAGTATTCATCACAGACTGCTACAGAGAAACTAACATTTTAATAAACACAATTTCTACTAGTTTGTTTAAATCGTCTTCCATCCTTGTTTTGCTCTTTTCACAGGACTCTGAATTCATGAAGAGTATTTTCCTGTTGGGTCTGTTCTTGATTTAGGATCTAGTTCAAGAACATCTTGAATGTTTATTTTTGGTGGTATTACTTGCAGGACAAGAACACTTAATCATGAAAAATTATGGAAAATTACTTTATACATAACTGCCAAATATTGTATTGAATGTCTTGTGTATTACTTTGCAAGGCTTCTAGGCATTTAATGAAATGATCAGTTCCAAGCCACTTTGAATTATCAGGGTTAGGATGATACATTACCTGTATAAATTGAGTCTTTAAGGGAAAAGTAAAAAAAGGGAAACACTGAGATCTGTAGGTGGTTTCTCAAACATTTTTTTTTTCCTATTATAAAGAATATGAATAAAAAATGTCAGAGCTTTGTGTAAACTTCACTTATAATGTTTGCAGAGGGGAAAAATGATGGAAATATGGAAAGTTAATCTTAGAATGTTTAACCTTTTCTTTTACATCTTGTTTCTTTTTCTTACAGCAATTGTTTCTTTGTGGGTGTTTGTTTTTTTTTTTTTTTGGAAATGGGTTATACTCCTGCATCCCCCAAAGTCCTTTTACTAAGGTTTTCAAGTACACTGAATATTTGCTTTTTGGGAGATGAAGATTCTTCCAGTACAGGGAGGTAAAATTCTCAGTCTATGGATAGTCGACTAGGGTATGACTTCCAGTGTGGCAGCTTTTCGGGATGACAGAGATGAATTTAAGAGTAGCTGCACTCATTTTTNATCATGATAAACATGTAGAGATACCTCTCAAAATATTGTGAAAAAAACCTATTTGATACTTTAAGGGGACTTTTTTTTTTTTTTTTTTGTTCTTTGTTCCTGGTTTCTGTAACATTTGCAGGTTCTGTGGAGTTCAGCAGCGTTCTTCTCATGTTCACCTCTTGCAACACTTTTTGGTAAGTTTTCATCTTTGTGCTTTACGGCTCCTCTGTTTCTTACAGAATATAGTTTTATATTTGGGGTAAGGTAAATGAAGTAATAGGACAAATCAGGCTTTCACATGCTACTCATAGCTCTCCATCCTCCGCTCTCACTCTCTCCCCCTGCCTTCCATCCTCTGCAGATCATTTGAGGTGTTAGGTTTCTATACTAAGCTCTTCTTGCTGCCTCTGTACCGATGTGAATGGTCTTGGTCCCTTGGTTATCCAGATTAGCAATGACTAGGTGTGCTGTGGATTTCTTGGATGCACATCTGGGCTTCCTCTGCATGTTCTGCAAACAAACCAGCATGTGGGGGAAGAGGCTGGTGAACATGTGAGTTGGCTTCAATGTGAATCAGGAGCATGCCTGGAGCCAGGGCCTGGGTTGGAGACTGTTGACAGAATTGTGGCTGACTTTGGATATAGATCCGTGATCCCTTAATGAGCCACCCACCATGAAATAGTGTAGGATTTCATAAGATGAATAAGCAAAGGGGTACCGCAGCACAGTATAACAAGCAACACACCTAGTATTGCCACTGGCAGGGACAGCAAGCAAACAAAACACCAACCAAACAGCTTTGGCAGTGACCATTTGGCACGTGATAGTGTGCTCATTTCTAAATTGTTGTCTGTGAACAGTCATATGAGTTGGCAGTGTACAAATTAGTATAAATGACTATGGAATTAATGCCAGGGGAGAGAAGCTGGAAACTTTTGGGTTGGCAATACTTCTTGAATGTCAATGAAAAACTTATCAGGTCTCTAGATAAAGTGGATGGCACAGTAAAACTATTTATTTTTGTATTAGCTTTTGATTTTGTCTAGAAAAAGAGAGTGGCAGCATTATTACAGCTCCCTAATTGGACATCCCTTCCTTGGAGCTTCCTCCATTCCCCCATTTCTTGGGCATGTCTTTGGAGAGATTTTTAGAGTTTATTTTCTTCAAAGCAAATAAGAATATGCTTTCCTTATGGGTTGTCATGATTAGCTCTGCTCGTTCCTGGCAAAGAACAAATTTTTTGATTTACAGACTAAACTCAGTTCTGTAATATTTAAAACTATCTTAACCATAAATGATTTGTGCTTTGTGAAATCCTTTCTATGCTGATGATGGAGGTGTTTGAATACCATGTCTCTGAAGCTCAAATCTGTTGCATTTGTAGATGTTCAGTGTATATAGCATGTGCTTTTTGAGGCTTTGCAGAAGTAACAGTTAAAATGAAGGCTAGTATCCATGCTGTAAAAAGGATATTGTTCACATCAGCAATTATCATTAGGGAGACTAAATGGATTAATAATTTTAATGGTTTAGTCATTGAATAGTCTAAGATTTGGGTTTAGTTAAAGGTTACGGTCAAGTTTATAAATAGTTTTGTCTTAAAAGGTATGAATAAAAAGATTAGGGGTGTCAAACAAACCATTTCTGTCGTACTTTTTGGATTGTAAAATTATTTGGATGCCTTTCACAAAACTATTAACAAGAAAATGAACTTCGTAATTTCATATTGTCAGATACCAATTAAAATATTTCTGCTTGGGCAATCCGAACACTCAAAGCCAGTGTTTGGAGTGCCCAGGAGTCTCTATAACTTTGCCTTGGAGCATCTTTCCCTTTGGCATAACAATGTGGAGGCCCAGCAACAAATTGTGGCTGGAGCTTTTAGATGATAGAAATGATGTTGAAATGGTTTCTGATTAAAGAAACTTATTGCAAAAATGTTTCTTTCGGCAGTTTTCCAATGTAGTGAGTAATTTTTGGCCCTCTTCTGAGGTGATTTATCTTTTATTCTAGGAAGTTTTGAACAATAGTAAAATATTTACACTTAGGATAAGAGGTGGACTTTGTATTACTGAGAAAATTATCTGCTCATAGAGACTTAGCCACTGTGATTGTGCACTTTAACTGAGTTCTGTACACTAACAGTTGTACTTGTGCACAGCCTCCCCAAAACTGGAAGGTTATCCTGCAGATTTAACAGGACTTCAGCAGATGCATGAGAACACTTCAAAGTATGTGTTTACTTGTGTAACAGTGCAAGATATGGAAAGCTCAAACCTGTCTACCGCAAAACTAGGTGTCTGTCCATTTATTACTATGGCCTGCCTGCCACAGTGCTGTGTTAACACAACTATTCTGTCTTTAGACCAAAACCAGTGTATGTTTTGGACTCAAATTAGTTCCTTTGGTTTTTTTGGACAGTTCTTGCTCTGTTACCAGTGATAAGCATGCCTCGAGTTCATAATAAGGCAATCAAACACTTTTAGCCCCCTTGCCAGTGTAGTGATTTCAGTGTTCAGAAGCAGTGATGGTGTTTTTCTTCTTTATGAAGAATTGTAGTCCTTCTCTCATCAGTGGTTGTTGTCGACAGCCATTGACAACCACCCGCTGTTCCTTTTCAATCACCAGCTGTTGCCTATGGGGATGTGCATCCTTCTTTAGAAATGTTCTTTCAATAAACTCTGAAATTACCTGTCTTTTAATAATGCAACTTAATCTTCCACTTATTTGACTGTCTAAAATATGCTATTTGTAAAGAGGTACAAAATGAGAATACAGGAACAAGAAACTGTCTCTGTATCTGTAAAATGCACCAGTGTGAATAACTGTAACTCACCCTTATGCTAGATTGTCTAATTAATGTGCAGAGATGTCTGTTTCAAAAAAAAAAAAAAATATCTGTGTATAAAAAGATATATACGTGTGTACGTATATACATATATATATATTTAGACCAAAACTTTCTTTGCCCATGGAAAAACTGCTCCTCTGCATAGCAAAGCTGTTAAGGGAGGGAGAAAAATAAACTGTAATGCTGAAAGCAAGTGCCACACTACTTTAAATAGCTGAGGAAAAACTTTTAGATTAGCGTTATATGAAGGTTTTTTTAATCCTTTTCTGTGCTAATGGATACTGAAAGCTGGTACTTAATGGAGCATTTTTGTTCAAGGAAATTCTATTTTATTGGAAGTGAAATTCTATTTTATTGGAAGTGAAATTCTTTGAGAAAGTTACTGCATATGTTGGGTTTTTTATTTTAACAGATACTTTTAGAGCAATTTTAAGAAAATCTGAAGCCTACTGAAAAGCTGCTTCTGGTCTACAGGTTTGCAGTCTGTGCTTTCTGGAGTTACGCTGATATTATTCTCTAGAATGAAGGAACCCAGGGCTTTTGAAGAGCTCAGAAGCTTTAAAACATTTTCCTGGTACATAAAAAAGTGTCATTACTGAAATGAATTTTGATGACCCTCAGATATTATCTGAGAACAACAACAGTGGAAGGAACTGTGTCCATAAAAGACTAGGCGTTTATCAAACTAGTTGAGAAGAATCTATTAATCTAATCACTTGGTACAGTGAATAAAAGATGTGATACAAAAATGATGTAGGAAATTAGTGTGGAAATGGTGTGAAATGTGTGCAATTGATTATGAGACTGCTGAATGAAAAAATAAATGTAAGGGGAAAAAGTAGATACTTTAAGTGGGGGAAAAAAAATTAAGAGGTTAGTGGAAAATTAACATGCTAGAACAGATAGCTTATTTTATCTGATCTCTAAATCTATTCTCCTGAGAAGTTTGGAGGCTCCTTTTATACAGATGAATCTGAATGGGGACACGTAAACTCTTTTCTTCCTAACAAAATGTCTTAATATAATTGGATATGACTATACCCTGTTATAGGTATAATCTTTATTGACTACTTTGCAGTCAGGCTGTTCCTTCTGAACCTTCACCTGTGGAAAATCCTAGTAGTTTGTCTCATGTTTCAGTTTTAGTTAGAGTAATCAGAAGTTAGGTGGCCAGGAATGGTATGCTTAGGTGTGCTGAAATGTTAACATTAATGATAGGTCAACAGTTTCTTTTCTGTCAAAGTTTCACCTTTCATCCACATTTTGGATGAAATAACTATTTTTTAATTTTTTTCTTCAAATTCACTTTATGATCTGGAGCTGGCATAGTTTTACAGCAGATGAATGCTTTATTGATGTCATCTTTAACTTTGAGCAAGCTATGTGGTTTATCGGACAGACTGAGAACTCTGCATCTGGTTTTTGTTTTTGTTTTATTTTTCTTTCTACTGGGGATGTGAGAAGAAGATTCCAGACCAAATTATAAAAAATGGGTAAGTAATAGGAGACTGTGTATGTACTTCTCTTCCCAGCCTGCAAGGCTTCCTCACAGAATTATCTCGTGTATCTGAAAGGCACGTAGGATAGTACCAAAGGAGCAGAGTTCTGTGAATTTAATAAGCGTTTGATGTTTTTTCCACGATTGTCATAACTTCAGTTTTCACTGTTCCTGAGACTGCTTTTCTTCTTTCTTCCCCTGATACAGGGCACTTGTGTGAATATGTTCAGAGTCTACCAGGGGCAGTAGTGGTCTGTGATGTCACTGTAACAGCTATGGATAAGGGTAGAACTGTGGTAATGTACCAGCTCATCCCGTCTTCCTATCTGTGGTGGAAGATATTTAGGTTACGTTGAGATAAGCATTTTTCGCTTCCCAATTCATCTGCTAAGCATGCAAATCTCAACTATGTAACAACTCTATGAAAAAGAGTCCAGTGAATTATAATCTCTTTGTGAGGGTGAAAGGCTGAGAAGACATGGTGTGCTATCTGGCTAACCTCAAGGTGTTTTATGTAAAAGTGGGGAAAAACTTTGAAAGCAAAACACTGTGTCAATAATGGCTGAATTTAGGTAGCTCTGCTTTATCAGTTGTCTATTTTTATTTCAATGGCTGGTTATAACATTTTTTTTCTATTAAAGTTAAGGAACAACAGCAGTAAAACTCCGTATGCAAAACTCCTTAAAATTAAAACAAAAACAAACCTCTGTAATAATATGTCCATCTTAATTTGTTTATATCAGCAGAAGGACTTATCACAGAATGAGATTATTTTGGTATGCAGCTGTTGATTTAATTTTTTAATGCTGTTGTCTAGTTGTCAAGTTTGAATTGCCTATCGAACTGCAAAAAACTTGCAGAAACCCCAAACAAACAACAATTTAAAAAAACCAAACAGTTGACTTGCATATCCTAGAGTTATCAGATGAACTTGTTTAAACTCCATTTGTGAATGTTTCATTCTTAACATTCAATTTGTTTTTTCATCAGAAATTTCTGTTACCGAGGGAAGGTAATTGGAGTCCATATTGCGTTGTAACCCATCATTTATTGGGGAGCATGGCCTCTGGTCTCCCTGTGGGTTTGACACTAGAGCACCTTTTTCCTAACCCTGTCTCTTTGTCAACATTTAGTCTCAGATCTCCTAAAGATCATAGAATCATAGAATGGTTTAGGTTGGAAGGGACCTTAAAGATCATCTCGTTCCAACCCCCCTGCCATGGGCAGGGACACCTCCCACTAGACCAGGTTGCTCAAAGCCCCATCCAGCCTGGTCTTGAATGCTGCCAGGGATGGGGCATCCACAATTTCTCTGGGCAACCTGTTCCAGTGTCTCACCACCCTCAAAGTAAAGAATTTCTTCCTAATATCTAATCTAAATCTCCCCTCTTTCAGTTTGAAACCGTTACCC
>VYZM01015366.1:67348-80566 GCA_013398915.1 Dromas ardeola
CCTTCTCCTCAGGGCTGCTCTCAAGCCGTTCTCCGCCCAACCTGTATTTGTGCCTGGGATTGCCATGACCAGCTGCAGGACCTTGCACTTGGCCTGATTGAACTTCATGGGGTTCACACAGGCCCAAGCCTCTCCAGGTGCCTCTGGATGGCATCCCTTCCCTCCAGTGTGTCGACTGTGCCACACAGCTTGGTGTCATCAGCAAACTTGCTGAGGGTGCACTCAATCCCACTGTCCATGTCGCCGACAAAGATGTTAAACAGCACTGGTCCCAGTTCTGATCCCTGAGGAATGCCATTCGTCACTGGTTTCCACTTGGATATTGAGCTGTTGACCACAACCTTTTGAGTGCAGCCATCTAGCCAGTTCCGCCAGTTCCTTATCCACTGAGTGGTCCATCCATCAAATCCGTGTCTTTCCAATTTAGAGACCAGGATGTCATGTGGGACAGCGTCAAATGCTTTGCGTAAATCCATGTGAATGACATCTGTGGCTCTCATGCCTACTGAGTAGTAGAGTGGCCTGGAGAGAGAAAAAAAACTATTGTACTTGAGTCTGCCTGAGAAAGTGAGGCATATGTGTTCAGTTTATGGCTCTGCTGAAGATTTTCTATGAAAAGTTGTGAATAAGTGTTTTGTCTGTCTGCTCTATCAAAAAAAACCCAAAACAACAGTCCTGTGCCTTTTGCGTACTCCGTAAATTAATATTTATGAAGTGCCTAAAGGGCTATGCTGAGAAAGGGGTGTGTGTGAAGAAGCAGTTCTAACAAATGACTGTAGCAGATACATGTAGGGTTTGTTAATGTTGTTTTTCTGTTTCTCTTGGAATGGAACTCAATGTTTAAACCAAAAAGCGTACTCTTGAGAACCTGTGCATTATCATGTTGCTTCAAAGCTTCCTATACTTTGGAACTGCAGCAGTTCCAAGTGCTTGTAAATGCTTTAATTTCAGAGAAACTGAATATTTAAGCCAGGTAAATTTGTCTTTAGAAATTTGGCACTTCTCTGTCACCTTTCATGAAGGGCTTTAGCTGATGTTTACAAAGTATGCTTGTTGGGCCAGCGATACTACCAAACCCAGTGGCATCCTCTCTTAAAACTTACTGGGCAGAGAAGGTGGAATACTTCTTTACTATTCTTTCACAAGATGAACATTTCAAAGACTTTATTATATTTTATACAGTGACTGATTTTGTATATGGATTTAATGTAAAATATTTCAGAAGCCAGGCTTTTTGCAGTGATGCATGACAGGACAAAAAAATACAATGGGCACAAGTTGATACAAGAGATTCAGATTGTCTGTAAAGACATTTTTACCCTGAGCACAGTCAAGGAGTGGGGAGAGGCTGTTCAGTCTCCATCTTTTAAGGTTAACAAGAGCAGACTGGATAAAGCCCTGAGCAATTCGGTCTGACCTCAGAGCTGACCCTGCTTTGGGTGGGAGGTTGGACTAGAGACCTCCTGAGGGCCTCCAGCCTGAATCTGTGATCCATTAAATTCTATAGCATTATGTTCTTTATTGTTTAGTCTTTTTTGCTTTGGAATAGGTGGAATGTGAAGAATTTGAGGGGGTGGTTTGTTGTTTGGTTTATTTTTTGATTATTTTTTTTAACTACCTTGCTAGAAGGAAGGTAGTGTTTCAATGGGGCACAGTTAACGTTACAGTGACCCCTTAGGCCTGTATCCTCTGATGTGTCTAATAGTAGCATCACAGGCCCCTTGAGGCTTATTTTTGTACTGCTTTATGATTAGATTTTCACAAGCATTGGTCCTTGTTGTGATGAAAGTCTGTAGTGAGACAATGAGTGGGCATTGCTTCATCAGAGGAAGACAGGCAGGGGGCACAGGGGGCCAGAAACTTTTCGTAGGGACACTGCTAAATCCTGAGAGAATGAACAGGACAAAAGCCTATTTTTAACAAGCTTGTGTATGGAATAGTGTTTGTTTCTATATACATCCACCTTCTCCCTTCTTCCAGTTCTCTTCCCCAGTGCAGACAGAGCTTAGAGCTCACAAAGGACTTCATAGCAGCTGGTAGTACAGGCTTGATTTGTACTGATTCTGCAGCCTGGGACTGGAAATAAAGCAGTACAATGAACTTTAAACTATCTCCCCATGTTGTAGCAGGCCAGATGCCCTTGTCTGGCTGATTGCAACTTCCATACTACTCTGCAAAACGTAACATCAGGCTGTTCAAGAAAGAGCATAGCTGGCTTGTTTTCTCATATTTGCTGGGTGATATTAAAACAAGCATCGTGTGGTCGGGGATGCACATCAGTCATGCACACTGCAATAAGTGAGCACTTGTTTTCATGTAAAAGGATAGCACAAACCCAAGTTTTCCTCTCTGTAGTGCCTGGAAGCTTGCATAGCTGAGGATAGATTTGACTTCTAGCTGCATGACTGTGAAGCAAGTTTAAAATAGAGAACGGTTCTAGGGGGACAGAGCTCATGTCCAAAATGTGATGTAGTCATAGCTATGTTATTTTTTTTCCCCCTTTCTCCCTTCCTAAGGCTAACTTTGTATAGTTGTTGCACAATCGGTATGTATTTTTATTCAAAATTGTCAGACCAAGCTAAAGCCTAGTCGTCTCTAAAGTCTATCTTCCTAGTGAGGAAACAGTGAAGTTAGACTTTACCTATTGGCTAAAGTAAGGAACAAATACAGCTCTGACAATTCCTAACAGTGTTGCTTGTTTCTGAATCACAGATAGTTCTGAATCTGGGAATGAAGCAGGGCTCAGCTGAAGCTGCTGCCTGCTTACATGTTTTTTAAAGATGGTGTAAATCACTTAGCTCCCTGTGTACTGCAGCTACGGCTACACAGAGGGTCTCACACTGATCTGATGATTATTTTGCTAGTTGTATGTGACTTTGGCACTACTGACAGAGTTGCTGTGGATTTTGAAGCAGTTCAGAAAACTCTGCTTCTTAACAGCTTCCTGTTATTGCTGTACTAGCTTTTGTTGAACTGTGTGTTACAGGTAGCTGGGGCAAGAAAAACTTCCTTCATTATTCCTTAAACAAGGATTTGCACTCCACTCTCCGAGGAGAGGAGAAATGGATTAAATTGCCTGGTTCTTGGCTACCTTTCTTTAAGTAATAGTATTTTTGTATGAGTAATTGACTATTTTATTCTTAAGTAGCGATATCGAGTTTTCTACCAAAAATGGTAGAGACTGAGAACTGAAGTGTGCAAATAGCTGTTGTTACACAAGTTTCAACCATCTGGTTGCTTTAAAGAAAGCAGGAAATGAAAGTCCCTTAGGGGGTGAGAAATTAAAATAAAAATATTTTAGAAATAAAATATTAACATTTCGAATTTCAGCTTTTATCTTTTCTTCAGTGTTTAGGCATCTGGTCTTGGAAGGCCTTTATTTTCTGCCTGCATCTGAACTGAACATCATCTGTTTGTGCAGTAAACAGCAAAGTGCGGCACAGTTGAAAATTCACGGCAATGATTTTATCCTCTGTGCAGTCGTCAGGTTTTATTCATTTTCTGCCTCTTTCACAACTTGATGCAGTGATTATGCAAAGTCATTACAGTCATAACATGAAAAAGGAAAAACATCCTTTTTTTTGTCTCTATACATTGAGTACTGATTTCATCTCACTGCAACATTAAAATCTATACTGACGACAAAGGAATTCATTCTTAGTTTAACAAAATGCTGAAAGAAAGTACATTAGTATTTGATGTTTGCATCACACTGTTTTCTGTAGGTTTTATCATGAAGTTTATATCTCTGAAAACATTTTTTGCCTTACAGCAACAGAAACCAAATAACGAATAATTTGACTGGATCTTGGAGTTTACCTAAGATTAAACAATGTATGCACGTGAGTAACATTTATTACTATATGCCAGCATTTGCTAAACTTAATGCTGAAAAACTTTGGTCTAAAGCACTTAATGCATGCAAAAATCAGCCAGTATCCTAAGGGGTTGAAAATCACTTCGCAAGCTAGATGGATTTGCAGCAACTGAGGACCACACATAGCTTTCATACGTAGAAAATTAATTTCTGGGTGTCGGGTAGTACGCCTTTGTCAATTTCCTAGGCATTCTGAGAGAACTAAAACCAAAATATCCTCCTGTTCATGGTATTAACAAACTAATTTGAAACATCTTTATTTCCTATCAGTCTATTAGCACATTTCTTATTGGTACAACTTTCTCTGTCAGGTTCCAGTTAAGTATGTTGTTTGACAGCACCATTTTCAGCATATGCATTTTGTATTTAAGCATGTACTGGCAAAGCTGCCTGACATATCCTAAATACTTGCCAATTAAATCAATTTCTGTGTAGTTCTGCACATCCAAAATATCCCAATGTAGGAAATGATTAATGTTGAACAGAAGCTATATATATAAACTGAGTTTCATTTATAAGGACCCCTATATAAATATATGATTATGTAATATATATAGTAATTGGTCATAAGCAGACATTTCGTGTTCTAAATAAAGATGCTTCTAGTGTTTTCTTCTATCACTACTTTTCTCCTTCCTACAATGAAGGAAAAAAATTCCAGGACACAAGGAATAGTACATTGTTTCAAGATGTTACATAGAGTAACGCAGTTTTCTTCAGTGGTGATATGTGCGTGTCTGAAAGTAAGTAAGAGTGGCAGATAAAGAAACAGTTATTCCCTGGGTATACATATTTCCTCCATCTGGTGCATTATTTTCTAAACTCACTTCATTTGGCTTTCAAATGTTAGTTAACAGCTGGTCTAAAGGTTCTCATATTTGCTTTGCACACGTTCATAATTCATATGACTTTTAATATTCTCTGTAACATTTAGCTTGTGATTTTTATTTCCGTTTGTTCATCCTGATTGTCCAAAATGAATAAAATTAATATTTTAAATAACTTAATTCTTTTCAAGATATGTTTGTGATGGAATGGAACTTAAGTCAGCAACTTAAGTCAAAAATCCCCCTGATCTATACAGGTTGAGGTTGGAATAAAAGTAGAACTAACAGATAAATCTTAGGAAGAGTTCTGTGATCTGATACTGGTACTTTGAACAGTGCACTGATAAACTATGCAAGGTACAGTGTAATCATAGGATCCAAGAATAAATTAGGTTTGAAGGGACGTTTGGTGGTCCAGCCTCCCCCTCTAAGCAGGGTCAAAAGTGAACTTGGAGACAACATAGTGGCACTGTCCAGTCAGGTTTTTGAGTATCACCAAGAATGAGAACTCCACAATATCTCTGGACACCTGAACAAGTGTTTGACCACTTCTTCAGTGGAGTTGTTTTGTGTTTTTTCTCCTTGTATGTAATTGGACTTTCTGTTGCTGCGATTTATCATGGTTGTCTTTTTTTTTTTTCTTTTCTCTTTTCCTGTGCACTTTTGGAAGAGCTAATCTCTGTCTTCTCTGTAATCCTCTTCTGCACACCCAACCCCACACTCGTTAGGTAGTAGAAGTCTGCAGCTGATTTTCCGCTTTAGCTTCTGTGTCTGAAGCTAAACAAACCAACTTGCCTTAGCCTGTCCTTGTATCAGATACTCCAGCCCCCAGTCACCTTGGTATGTCTTCTGTACTCTCTGCTATTAGCTGACATGTCTTTGGAAAGGAGGGAAAGGGACATTCATTCCTAAAAGGCTAAATAAATGAAAAGTACCACTTCCCCATGCCCTGATGGCTGTAGTATGGCAAATGGAGCCTGGTGTGCAGTTACCTTTCATCGCTGGAAAGGCACCCTCCTCACCGTCTTTACCATAACACCCAAGTCTTTTTTTGCAGTCAGAAGTGTTGCAAAGGATTACTCTCTCCCACATGCAGGATGCTATATTTATGTCTGGAAGTTTATAAGATTTTTCTTGGTCCATATTCCCAGTGTATCCACATCCTTCTCAAAAGCAGCTCTCCCCTGCAGTCTACCAACTGCTCCCCTAATTTAATATCATCTTCAAACCTAATGGGAGCTTATATCATCCCTTGGGGCAGATCACTGATACAGGAATTAAATTGTTGACCCTGAGGAAAACCTGATTTCCAGTTTGACTGAGTCACTCTGTTTGTCCAGCAAGGCTTTCCTCTGCTTTGTAGCCCATCCGTCCAGTCTGTACTTGCATGGTGTGGCTATGACACTGCTTCGAATGCCTTGCTGAAGTTAAGGTAAGGAACATTCACTGTTCTCTTCTACTCTACTAGAGTTATTAAGAAAAAGTATCTTTGTATCTTCTTGTGAATTACCTGTTTTGTGTAATTATTAATTTTTGTAACTTTATTCAAGTTGTTCACAATTATACTTAGGCAACCTGAGTTGTGTCTGACTCCTAGTTAATCGAGTGGAATTGTCAAAAGTGTGTAATTGCTAACTGACATAAGTTGATACAGGCTAATACAGGACAAAAAAATCACTGGATAAAAAAGGTGAATGGATTATGGTACATAAAATAAATATGCTTTTTTACCATAACAGTTAAATGAAACTTCTGCAGTTGTCTGAAATGAACAAAATGGAATCAAGGTCCTAAATACTGCACTGCCAGTTAATACGTGACTAGGCCTAATGCATTCTATCAGAAATACTTGTATGTACAGTCTGGCAAATAAAAAATATATTTGGCATATGAAAATATGCAAGCTTTTCTTTTTTTTTTTTCTTTTACTGTAGTTCTCAGGCATCCAAGACAGGATTTTTAAAATACGGGAAATAACCCATTGTATGAAGCATGTCTCAATGCCAAACATTGATGGCCCTTAAAATCCCTTTAGGGATTCTTTTCAAACACAACTATTTTACATTATATTTACCATTTCACACAGTCAGGTCACATAGCAATCAAAGATACATGAACGTTTGAGAAATGTTTCAATATTTGTAGAAATAGCTAGCCAATATAATGACACTTTATGGTGACAATGCAGTATTCAAGAATCTGATCTTTACAGTAATTGAGTATGTATATATCACATTAATGTGATCTTTAACACTGTGTGGTGAAATGTGTAATATATGGATGGGTGTCAAGTTCATTTTTTCTCTAGAAGTTTTTTTTTTTTTTTTCCCCTGTGTCTGCATTAAAACAAGAAGTCTTTATTTGCATATTATTTCTGAGCCCTTTCTGTTTGTTTATAATTTAACAGTATTGATGTTTTCTATTTTTGGCATTTTGTTCTCCTGCTCACCACCCCATCTCACTTAAGAGCACTGTAACCTCCCCCCCTACACCGCTGATGCAGTTCTGAAGTACCTTAATGTGCAGCACAGTTTCATCTCTAATGCAGTACTTTGTGTATTAACTAAATTATGTATATTACATTCCTCGTCTGAAAAGAAGTAAATGAACTCTAGTTTCGGTAAGCAAGTCAGTACTGTACATGTTCCAGTTTTTGTCAGAACTTCAGATGTGGGAGCTTATCTAAAAGATAGAAGAAATTTTGAACGTGTAAGTGATTGGGAGTCTGCCTATTTGCGCAGGCCTTCGTACTTCCAAAATTTCTGGAAATTTCCTGTTTAGGTTGTCAGGAATAGATATTCTTGTTTCCCTGTGGGATTTATTCCACTCATTAGGAAATCTTTGGCTTTCTGTTAACATCATGTATGTGCGTACCTTGTTTCCTTGTTCCACAGCTTTCTGTGCTGCTGCTCTCTCAGTGCCCTGAAAACGGTGGATCGTCGAGGAAACGCTTTGCGATTATATTAGGGTTGTTTTACAGAACAAAGGCTACCCTTTGTTGCTGGTGAGAACTGATTTATGCAATGTTTTTTTTGGTATTATGTCAGTGCTTTCTGAAAATCAACAAGAATAGTGGTGGTGTGTGCTACCAATAGGCAGTGGAAAACACAATCAAGAGATACTAAATACTTGGTCTGGACTCACACAGGAAATCTTTGGACTTGAATTTTACTCTTTGTGCTCATTCCTTTCCCCCCCTACCTTTGAAAACAGACTACCTTTTGTAGCAGCAATAGTAGTATTTCCGGCCTGATCAAGTGATTGTCCTACTCTCCACCCTGATTTTCTCTTGTGGGTAATACTTCACCCCCTGGACTCTGAGACTGACGTTATGTACAGTAACAAGAGTACTGAGAGCAGACCTCACCTGTAAAGGCTAGGGCAAGAGGAAATTCAGTACTAAAGCCTGTTTGTGTTCTTTCTTCATCACTACGTATCCTACCTTGATTAGCAGCAAACAGGTTTTCCTTGGTCTTGCTTTATTGCCAGTGTTCTCATAGGAGCCTTTCTTGTTTCCTATCATGTTCCACACCTATTTTGCTTCCACTGAGTTTTACTTTCCTGATCTTGATTAGGTTTGTTCGGTGTTGCCATGTAATTATAGAGTGTTTGCATGATGCAAGATTTTCTTTCTTTACGGTCAGATACATACTTTCACGTTCGCACATCATAGATGAATGCTTATACCTGGGAAAAAGATAGTTTATTATACGTTGTAAGTTCTTATGGCCAGAGGTTAGACTCACTTCTATTCTGGAGTTTGCACTGTAATTTTATTTCATAAAAGGACTTCTGTGCTGAACTCTTCTCTGCTACTAGTGTTGAAGAAAACAGGATAAGAATCAGGATTAGAAATATAAGAGCAAGCAGAAAAATGTACCAGTTTGGTTCAGAACTAGAGATCAGGAGTGAAGACAGGAAAATCTCTCTCATATTGGAATAATCGTCATATTGCTGAATGGCAAAATCTACTTAAGACCCCTTCCAATATGTTGCAGTCTGTAGTTCCCAGACCTGTAGACTCGTTCACTGACAGAAATCCAGCATTTAATCCCTCTCCATCTGGTAAATTTAATATCTTTTGTTTTCAAGAATGTGAGATAGTGCAGTTGAAACAGAAATACATGCAGCTTCATAGTGTACTTGAGGATCTAAATAAACAGTTCAGAAGCTTGTAATCTCAAAACACTTTCACACACTTTTTAGGCAAGTACTGTGAGAAGCTGAAACTGTAGGCAGCTACAAGTTTCAAGCATACTGGGTAGAAAAATAAACATCATGGATTCCCTCTGGATGTAAGTTCTGAATGCTGTAATCTCAACTCTGCTTCTTCTTGTGCCATTATTTTTGTCTAGTGCAAGCATTTCACTCCAGTTGCTTTCTTAAATGAGAGGATCTGAGTAGGTATTTTTTAAAAATTTCCCTTTGGTATCTCTTGCTTTTTTTTTTAAAATCAATAACCTTATCATTACAGAGAACTGATGTCAGGTGTTTTCATTTTGGTTTTATTTGAGCTAGCTTAATTTGGTAGTCACTGAGATAAAATTATAAAAAAGTTAAAAGCAGAAATGTTCCATTTTGAGTTCTATGAAATTATCAAGCCTTCAATATATTTTAAAAAATTAAAAACCCAGTAAATGTTATCTCCCATATCATAATTCTTCCACTCTTCACCATCTTGTCTCTGGCGTTTTTTTTTTTTACTTTTACTAATACAGCTTGTAACATATGTCAGTAAATTTAACAATCTAAAATTTCTTTAGTTGAATCTGACAATCTAAATTTGAAATCAAGTGATGGAATTTGGGTGGATTACATAGGCCCAAATAATGTACTGGGGTAGATGCCAGATACTAATGTCTTATCTTTGTTCCTTAGGTGGATTCAGAAAGGTTGTCACTGCAAGGTGTGATGTAACTGGTGTGTCCCAGTGGAGATAGTGTCAGCTATTTATTATTCCCCTTCCTATTTCTGCTAATGAAATTGACCTGCTATTAAGGTCAGGCTGAATAGGGTAGAAACTTAGTTATATCAACAGCAAGGTTCAATCTGACAAAGTTAATAGAATTTCTTTCCACAGATTTTACAGAACGCAGCATCCCAGATTCTTTCTGCACAGTGGCTTGGGAAAAAACATTAGAGCAAAATACTGTGTAGTTTCATTAGAGTTTCTGGAAAAACTGCCTTCTCCTAACAATATTTAGAGAACGAAAACAGACTTGCTTTAACCCAATGTATATAAAAGGATGTTTGTGGTACTGTACAAAGAGCATTCTTGTGCTCTTATAGAGCAAATTATGGCTCTACTCTGTATCAAATTTGAATTTCATGTTTTTTCAGTGAAGTGCTCTTCAAGGTGATTAAGGATGTATAATCCTTCTCAGTATGATGTATAAACTCATTCTGCTTTCACTTCATGCCTCCCCTTTATGCTTACACACCAGTAGCGGAACATTAACCTCCATTTTAATTCTACAATGTTAACACGTAGCTCTGTGTAGGGAAGATGGTAAAGAAAATCAAATCATATGCCTCAGGGATTCAGATACCGGCCTGCATGGGGGTCAGAAAGACTCCTCATCCGCAAACAAGGACATACGCCAGATGAATCTTGAAGGTGCCTTGTCTTTTTTTCTGAAGCAACAGTCCCTGCTGTAGCTGGAAATAGGATACCGGTTCAATTGGCAGCAATCAGATACATTCAGAAGGTTTCAAACTAAAATTTAATCACTTCCTGATCACATCAGAGAAAAACAATTGTGGTCTTCCCCTTTCTTTCCCCTGCAATGGGAGGTTGATTTACTAATCATCTAATCAAAAGCAGGGCATGGTGTTTGAAATAAGACGTTTGTATTTCTGAAGACTTGTCAAGAGATAAGAATTTAAAGTGGGAAATGTCAAAATTGACTTCCACATTAAGTAAAAAATGGATAATCTTTGGAGAGTTATGAATCTGAATGGGATTTCTGAGACCTTCTAAGACATAGAATATAAAAATAAATAAATGAAAAGAATCTCATAGGCAGGAGTGGAAATGCAATCCAAGGCTTAAATGTATATACAAAGATTAAACCCGTGGCCTTGTGGATCAGTTACACGTCTGTAGGAAGTGATCAAAATACCAGTGGAAAGTGACTCTTGTATTGGAAAAAGTATAGTAAACCTGACTTTTTATCTTTTTTTTTTTTCTCTTTAAACTTTGACTCGCCTCTGTTTTATATTTTTCTTCAAATATTTAAATTTTGCTACTAGTTTAACTCGTTAGAGTTAAAAGTGTTCTGAAGATATTTGCAGTCCTTAAATCTAGATTACGGAACCACAGTATTCAGGACTCCATACACTCTTCCTAATGTATCCAAGCATCAGCATGTTTTTCCACTTTAGTTTCGCAGGCTGATTTGCCAATTCATTCATGTTAAGGATTTGTGTGTCAATTTCCCATTGACCATTGTGATATTTGGTATACAGCACGATGCTGTGTTTTGAAAAATACACAGGAATCTTTATTTTCTAGAATTGGAGGCTTATATACAGTTTCAAAGGGGATGCATAAAAATGTTTAATAACTGTAACTTCTATAATCTTAACTTCTCTTAAAACTTTTAGAAGCTTTTAACTGCCTGATTGCGTACTAGTTTTGGAATAGAGTCTCTTCTTTATTCAGTATACAGGCTGGACAATTTTAAATTAGTGAACGTGGAGTATACTCATTGCTCAAGGAATGGCCACAAATGATCTTCAAACAACTCAGTTCTGATATAGAAACAGTTATTAACTCTCTCTCATGCATATTTTTCTCCCCTTTCTCTTGCTAATCTGAAACTGAAGGTTTATTTTAGTTTTCACAACACTACTGTGAATTGAGGTGGTTCTTGTTTCTCTGTTCATCCTTTTCAAAACAAGGATATAAATTATCCTTTAATTTAATGGGAGACAAAATACTTTTTTTTTTCCCTCTAAGTACTTCAGATTATAAAGAACTAAATATTTTTGAAGCGGATTATTTAAAATTAAATTTGAAAATTTTAAAAAATCAATTTTGAAATTTGAAAACTTTGGACATTGAACTTCTCAAGAGACACAGAAAACTAAGAATGCTAGTGGAGTCTAAGCAGTAATGGTTGTAAGCACAATTTGCTATAAAGTAAATAAAGGCGTGATGTTATAGGAAGCCAGATACTTTGAAGGTATTGCCTTCCTATAATTAGTGTTATATATATTGAAATTTCAGGAATTCTCTTGTGAAATAGTGATGACACTGTCATGGGTATGTTGTTCCCAGAAGTTGATAGCTGTGTTGGTCAGATTTATAAAATCCAAACACAAAACAATATTTAATGTAAATTACCATATCTACTTATTTTTTGTATATTTAATGTTCCAGTTCTGTTTTAAATAGTCATACTTCAAATGTAAAAATTATAATTATTTGAATTACATATTTTAGTAAAGTTATGCTAAATTAATGGGGAGTGCTTGGGGGTTTTATTTTGCTTTTTTTATAGATAAAAAGATTACTATGAATGAGAGAAAGAAGTGACTCTCCAAAGCTATGGAAATATAACTGTCTGGCTTAATATATGTTTTGCAAACATCAGAATTTCTGACTTTTTACTTGAAATTATGCGTACCTTGGGGTGCAGTTTTTTTGTTGTTTGGGTTTGTTTTTTTTTCCAAGTAGCCCCACAGATTTCATTAGTACCATTTTGGTGGTGTGAACACATACTAACTAGAAGGAAACTGTGGTGTGAGTTATTGGTCCCTTGGGAATCTGACAGCTCATTCTCTTACTTAATAGAATTAGGGAGTTGTTCTGACAGACAGAGGTGGACTGCACCAGACTGTGTCAAGAAAGATGAGAAATACACCCTCTACTGAAGGTTCTGGGGAGGTGAAAGAATTAGAGGAATTAAAGATAGTCTTTGCATTGTTAGACCGTGAATTCTATTAGTAATAACAGAAATTATAATGGCTACTTACTGCCTGGACTGCCACCTCATTTACATCAGTATCACTTTGCTGGCTGCAGTGTCCCATTTACATGAATGTGTAAATGGAAACTCTTAAAAATAACAGTATAATTGGCAGGCCTGATGTATATAGTTTATTAATATTTTCCTCCTCTTATCTTGGATTGGTATAGAATGTCGTTGAAAATTGTTTTTGCTGTTACAGATGTTTGAATGAGGCCATAAAAAAAAAAAATCAGTATTGTGATCAGCTGCAGAAGCTAATGCAACTGTAATGACATCCGTTCTTGAAAATAACTTTCTATTTGCCATCTAGCTCTTGCTGTGCCAGCTAGCTCCTGTCTACGTTACTAAGAATGTGCTAGGAGCCAATTTAACACAGTTTGTGTACTTTTCTGCTGGTGTTGACATATGGTTAATCGGTTTATTGAAATTTACTATGAAGATTTGTATACAGAAAGCCATTTTTAAGACTAGCAGAGATTGTTGCTTAGTAGCATCCTTGGAGTGAGGTCATGGTGACTCACAGAATCACAGAATCATA
>VYZM01015367.1:13241-25784 GCA_013398915.1 Dromas ardeola
GCTGCTGGCGGCGGGGCTCCTGCACACGCAGGTTAGCAAACACGGGGGGAAAGTCTGGGGGAAGCGCGCGGTGCCGAGCTGACAAGGATCCGGTGGGACGGCTCCGGGATCTGCCTTGCTTTCCTCCCCCGTGTCCCTGCGCTTCCTGCTATGGCTCCCTTCTGCCACAGCCCACGTCCCACCCCAATATCCCGCTTGCGCTCCCAGCCTGCCCTCCCAGCACCCCTCCCCAGCAGCGCCCGTCCCCCAAAATGCCACCAGCTCCACTGCAGGGTGTTTGATCAGTGAGGGTAGGGGGGCGTCAGACGGCACAAATGGCTGCCCTGCTTGTCCCTCCTGCTCTCCTGGGACAGCGTGGTACCTGCCTCGTCCCTGCACCCAGCATGGGGAGGGTCCCCCCCCAGGAACCAGCTCCCCAGGGAGCCTGTGAGGGAGCGGCTGGGCTTGGGGAGGGTCTGCAGCCCCCCAGCACTGCCCCTCTCCCGCAGGCCTCCCCTCCGGCACGCTCCTTCCAGCTGGATTACGAGAAGGACTGCTTCCGTAAGGATGGTGCCCCATTCCGCTACATCTCGGGCAGCATCCACTACGCCCGCGTCCCACGCCCTGCCTGGAGGGACCGGCTCCTCAAGATGCACATGAGCGGGCTCAGCGCCGTGCAGGTGTAAGCCACGGGGGGACAGCCCTGGTGGCACATAGCCCACAGCCACCACGGCCCCTCGGGGTCTCTGGGGTCCCCAGGGTAGGGACAGAGGCAAGGGTGTTGTCGGATCACGGGGGGGGTGTTGTCGGATCACAAGGAGCAGGGACCAGCCCTTGCACTGGGCTGACTGGGACGCCCAGGACGCCCCTGCCAGACACAAGCATGAGCCTGGACTAGTCCCAGTCGAAATCCGGTTGCCATCCTCAACCCAGGCTGCAGGCCAGTTCCCAGGAGCAGAGGGAGCAGCCTGTGGGACGGTTCCCAGTCGTGCTGGGGTGCCCTTCGCCCCTCCATGCTGATCTCCCCTCTCACCCCAGCTACGTCCCCTGGAACTACCACGAGCCGCTGCCGGGGGTGTATGACTTTGCTGGGGACCGGGATGTGGAAGCCTTCCTGGACCTGACAGCCGAGCTGGGGCTTCTGGTGATCCTGCGCCCGGGGCCCTACATCTGCGCGGAGTGGGAGATGGTGAGCCCCAGCCACCCCCTGGCCCGGCACGAAGGGGTGGCGGGTGTCCCGGGAAGGGCACAGTAGGGTCGGCACTTGCGGCTGGCATGCTGACCCTGGTGCCATGCCAGCCATGCCCATGCCACCCTGGCACCGAGCATTGGCACTGCGCTGGCCGGGTTTCGGCTGTGTGCCAGCCCGGGCTGCGGAGCGGTGTCTCTTCCCCACTCTCTGCTGTGCGCGTTTCTCCAGGGTGGCCTGCCCGCCTGGCTGCTGTGGAAACCAGACATCGTCCTGCGCTCCTCCGACCCCAGTGAGCCTCAGCACGGGGCTCTGGCCACCGTGTCCTTACAGCCTGATGCCAGTCCTGGCATGCCGGTCTCTCTCCATGCACCTGCCTTTCTCCATCTTTTGGGAGCTCCTCATCGTGCTCAGCACTGCCCCATCTCCTCCTCCATCCTCCTCCTGGCAGGGCTGGCTGCGGGTGGGCTGGGGTGGACACTGCAACCAGGCAGAGCTGTCCCCTCTCTCCTCCCAGCCTACCTGGCAGCCGTGGACTCCTGGCTCCATGTCCTGCTACCCAAGATCAAGCCACGGCTGTACCAGCATGGGGGAAACATCATCAGCGTGCAGGTAAGGTGCTGTGGGACCCAGACCCCTGCCCTGCTCTTGGTCATCTTTGGATGTGCCCCAAAAAGCCACCTGTACCCCCTTCACCATGCCCTCATCCGGCACAGCTCTTGGATAAATCCCTCCCCACCTCTGGACCTGGGTTTAGATCCAAGGGCTGGGACTCTGGGGTACCTGCCACCACTCCGGTTGTGGTTTGAGGGACACTGGCAGAGCTGGGGGCCATAGTGGGGCTGGAAGGTCAGCCTTGGGATGCACCAGGGGGCTGTCACGACATGTAATGATGTCGGGAGGGAAGGGGGGAGCTGGGTGCTTGTCCCAGTGCACAGCGGGACCTGGCTGCACCCCTGCCATGTGCGTGCTGGGTGCCGGCCCCTGCCCTGCTCACAGGTGGAAAACGAATACGGGAGCTACTACGCCTGCGACTACGGCTACCTGCGGCACCTGCTGGGCTCCTTCCGGGCACTGCTGGGGACCGAGGTGCTGCTCTTCACCACCGACGGCACGCGGGCGCAGGAGCTGCGCTGCGGCACGCTGCAGGGGCTCTACGCCACTGTCGACTTTGGGCCAGGTACCCCGATGGAGGAGGAGGAAGAGGAGGAGGAGAGGGCATGGGTGTCCCAGCACTGTCCTTCTCCAATCTCCATCCCGCCACCTCCGCAGGCTCCAACGTGACAGAGGCATTTGGTGCCCAGCGCCGGGTGGAGCCGAAGGGGCCCCTGGTGAGCTTGGGATGGGCGCCATGGGGGGGTGGAATGACTCCCGATGGCTCTGGGGAGGCAGAGGGGCTGGGGGGGCGAGGCAAAGAGGGGTGCCAGGCTGCAGGTGAGCTGACAGAGGGGTGTCAGGAGCCCCCGCTCCACGCAGGTGGCACTCTGAGTGTCACCTTCTCCCCCAGGTGAACTCCGAGTACTACACGGGCTGGCTGGACTACTGGGGAGAGGCTCACGCCAGCACCAGCTCGGCACGGGTGGCCCGGGGGCTGGAGGACATGCTGCAGCTGGGAGCCAGCATCAACATGCAAGTAGTCAGCTGGCAAGGGGGCACAGCCTGGGGTGGAGGGGGGGCATGCCCTCCCATCTGCCAGCATCGGAGTGGGCATCGCCGCTCGCCTTCGTCCCGAGGTGAAGCCCCTGCCGGGTTTGTGGGGATGCTGACGGCGCTCTCTGGGGTGTCCCGTAGGTACATGTTCCATGGGGGAACGAACTTCGCCTACTGGAGCGGTGAGTAGGGCCCTGTCCCAGGCCGGGGGGGGACACACTGTGGGGCTGGAGGGCTTTCCACGGCCATCGCCAAGAAGGCTGCTTCGGGCTCCTGTTCTGTCCTACGGGGCAGGCTGACACATACCCCAAGGGACCCTGAACCCAAGCCTGAGGCTGGGTTCCATGCCCTGGGCTCTGCCAGAGCCCTTTCCTCCAGCTCCCATTGCTTCCCCGGCCAGGTGCTGACTTCAAGGACCAGTACAAACCAGTGACCACCAGCTACGACTATGATGCCCCCCTCTCAGAGGCGGGAGACCCCACCGAGAAGCTGTTTGCCATCCGCACAGTCATCAGCAAGGTGCTGAGCCTGGCAGGAGGAGGGGGACAGTACTGGGCACCGCTGCCTGTGCCAGGGAAGAGGGGGACGCAGAGGGACCTGGCAGGGCAGGGGACATCCTGCTTGCTCCGGGAGGCAGCTGACAGTTTGCTGTTCAGTTCCAGCCCCTGCCAGTGGGTCCAATGCCACCCGCCACCCCCAAGTACGCCTATGGCAGGGTGGCCCTGCGGAAGGTGAGTGACTGCCCTGGGGACGGTGCTGCCCCTGCCTGGCACTGCCCGGCTGCCCTGCGCCCGTCCCTCTCTGCAGTATGCCGACCTCCTGGATGTCTTGGATGTGCTGTGCCCCTCTGGACCCATCCAGAGCCAGTTCCCCCTCACCTTTGAGGCCATAAAGCAGGTGAGGGGCTGGGCACAGTGGGGGACACTGGGGGAGACGCTCCTAGGCTTGTCTCCCCTGCCCTGGCTCTGGGGTGGAGGAGCAGAGCTCATCACCAGCCCCGTGTGTGCTGGTTCCCTTTCGGTGCCACTCCGCTGTGTCCCGCAGGCCCATGGCTTTGTGGTGTACCGCACACGGCTGCCCCGGGATGTCCTGGAGCCAGCCACGCTGGGGGCTCCTCCTCACAGCGTCTGCGACCGTGGCTACGTGATGCTGCGGCAGGTGAGGCTGCGGGAGCACACCCGTCCCCGGTCCAGCTCAGGAGGGCTGTGGGACCTGCCGGCAGTGGGGCCATCCCACGCCAGGGTCTCAGGGACAGCCAGAGAGCCACACTGATCCCTCACCGGGTAGCTCTCTGGCCCAAATTTGCCCTCTTTGGGGGCAGAGGGCAGCCCTGGGCAGGCTCGGGGGGGGGGCAGGCAGCAGGATGCTATGCTGGCAGCATTGCGGGCAGTGGGATCTGGGCAGGGGGCGGCAGCACTGACCCTGTGGCTGCAGGAGTACCGGGGGACGCTGGAGCGGGACGGTCAGACAACGCTGCGCGTGACGGGCAGGGCAGGGGACACTTTGGACGTGCTCCTGGAGAACATGGGCAGGATCAGCTTCGGGGCCAACATCAGTGACTTCAAGGTGAGGGGAGAGGGCCCTGGGGCTCTGGAGGGGATGGCCTGGCCACCTGCATGGCCGAACACCCCCTCTCCTGCCACCCACGACAGACCCCAGCCATGACGGGGCCACTCCCAGACTTTCTCCCTGGTTAATCTCACACCATCCCCTGGCAAACCTGCCAGGACCAGGATAAGGCTGAGACCAGCACCCCTCTCTCCCACTTGCGCTGCCACAGCAGCCAGGGCAGTGCAGCCCCTGGGAGGGGATCCCATCCCACCTCCATTGCTGCAAGAGCGAGGTGCCCTGGGGAAGCCAAGCATCCTCCTGCCTGTGGCAGACCCTGCTGCCTCATTTTCCCCTTCTACTCCATCTCAGGGCTTGCTGGGGAACCTCTCCTTGGACTCCAGCCCTCTCAGGAACTGGCTCATCTACCCCCTGGCCCTAGACACTGCCATCCAGCAGGGCTGGCCCCACACTGCCCTGCCCAAATCAAGCAGCGGGGAGAGAGCAGGGCCAGCCTTCTACACTGGGACCTTTGAGACCCCTGGCATCACCTGGGACACCTTCGTGAAGTTCCCAGGTTGGAGCAAGGTAAGGCAGTGCGTAGCCAGGAGGGGGGGGTGAGGGTGGAGAGAGGCAGAGCTCAGACCCGTCTCCATCTTCCAGGGCCAGCTGTGGATAAACGGCTTCAACCTGGGCCGGTACTGGCCTTGTCGCGGGCCCCAACAGACCCTCTTTGTGCCTGGCTCAGTGCTGCATGTTGGCCGCCCCAACAACATCACAGTGCTGGAGCTGGAGGGGGCACCCCCCGCCCCCTTCCTGCTCTTCCTCGACCAACCGCTTTTCAACAGGACACTCAGCGGCAGCACCACAGCCACCAAATAAACGCAAGGCTGCTGGGCACCGACCTCGCTTCTTGCTGGGGTTGCGGAGGTGGCAGGTGAAGCCCAGGGGCTGCAGGGCCCCAGGAAAGGGGCACATGTCCTGGCACGGGCATCCAGAGCTCCTGCCCTCCTCTGGAGCCAGACAAGGTCTGTGCTAAAGAGAAAGGGCCTCAGAACTGAGCTTGTTTTGCACGCTAATCCCAAATAGTTCCAGTGCTCATGCTGACACCCGCCAAACCCAGGGGGTCAAGGCACCTCTTTATTGACAATGCAGGCAGAGGAGGTAGTTGCTAACATGATATGGCTGAAACACCGATGGTATCCAGGAGATGAGGGGGCAAGGCACAGCCCAGAGGGTGCCCACAGGCATGGCTGCAAGGTCTGGATATGTCAGGATCTGTCCCGCTGCCATGGGTGGCAACCTACGAGGTAGCCATAAGAAAAGCTAGCAGCAAGACCCCCCAAGCTGCAGCTGGGCCACGGAGTAGTCCTGGTCCCCATAGGGATCTCCCAGTTTTAGTGTCCGGAGTCACCACGCAGAGTGATGTTCCTGCCCCAAGTGTTGCCAGAGTTGCCCCCAAGAATGACATGACCAGCTTGGTCCCTCCAACCAGCGCTGCTCCACAGGCTCTCCCTCGCTGCACAGTCAGTGCTCAGCCGTATCCCACCACATTGGTCCTTGGCAGGTGGCAGCAGTCCCCAGCATTACGTGTGGCTGGCCCGGGCCCGACGATGGGTTTGCAGGCAGGCGGTGGAGCAGAAGGAAAAGTCGAGGTAATGGAAAGGGATCCGGCCCAGCAGGGACTCTCCACAATGCCAGCAGCGGCTGCAGGAAAGAGCAGAGGTGGCCCTGAGTGAAGGGGACACTTGCAAGAGGGTTAAAGGAGCAGAGCGGATTCACTGCCTGGGCTGTGACATGAGACAGCAGCAGCATGAGGGAGCTGGGGCTTCTCTGGTCCTGCAGGGCTCACCCAGCAGCCTGGCCAAGACGCAGTCCCAGGAGGTGTGTGGGGCGAGGCACCTCGAGGCAGGCCAGAAATGGGGGAATTTGGCCCCACAGCGGGTTGTAAAACCTCTGCCCAGATCAGCACGGGCAGGGCTGGCTGCGCACAGGCCTGTGGGGTGGCATAAGGAAGGGACGTGGGATGCAGAGCCAGGGGCACAGGAGTGGCTGGGGATTGCCACAGATCTGTCTGCAAGTGGACCAAGTTGTCCTTTCCAAAATATTTCAGGGGGGGCAGGGGGAGAGAGAGAGAAAGCTTTTAGACAGGCACTGCTGGGAATTGAGTGGACAGGAATAGCTGTAGACTGGAAATGAGAACTGGAGCAAGAAGGGCAGGGAACAGCTGAGCTGACGTGGGAGTGTGTGTCTGCGGAACTGTTACCTGATGTTGGCAAGAGTTGTGCCAGTGTCCTGCAGCTGCGCAGCCAGTCTCCGCTCGGCAGCCAGGGCCCTCTGGGGAGCAGAGAGACAGCTCAGCTTCCCCCAGCCCCTGGGAGCTGCTGTGCCCAGAGCCCACCGCATCAGCACTGCCCCAGCGGGCTGGATCCCCTTCCCCACGCGCGGCCTCACCTTCTCCCTGTCGGACAGGGCTGCGAATCGCTGCTTTTCTCCCTGCTCCTGCTCCCAGCGCTGCTGCTCCTCCCGCTTTGCCTGGTCCCGCTGCTTCCGCTGGGCTTTCTGTGCCCGCTTCTTCTCCAGCTTCTTGGCCTCCATCTCCTGCGTGAGGGGCCCTGGCACCTGGAGGCAGAGGGCAGTCAGCATCTCCCACTGAGCCAGGGGCAGTGGCACAAGTGGGCGAGAAGCGCTTTGCTCTGGGGTCCCCCAGCCCCCAGAAGGCGAGGGCAGAGGGCAGGCACCCACCTTGGCACGGCTGTAGTCATACTTGTCTGGATGGTCCACCATGAACTTGCGGAAGGTGTTGCGGGTCAGTTTGTCAGCAGAGACACAGTAAGGGGTCCTCTCCTGCCCGTCTCTACAAGACAAGGAAGACCAGCTCACCCTGCCATCTTCCTGCCTGTGTCCCACTGGGCTGTGAGCTCAGCAGCTCCCCAGAGATGTGCAACGGGTACTCCAGGCCAGGGTATTATATATAATTATTATATATTCCACCTCAACATGAGGAAAAACTTCTTTACTTTGAGGGTAACAGAGCACTGGAACAGGCTGCCCAGAGAGGTGGTGGAGTCTCCTTCTCTGGGGATATTCAAAACCAACCTGCATGCGTTCCTGTCCAGCCTGCTGTAGGGTTGGAACCCTAGAGGGTTGAACCTGCAGGGGGGTTGGACTAGATGATCTCCAAATGTCCCTTCCAACCCCTACCATTCTGTGATTCTGTGTATCGCAGCCAAGGAGGGGAAAGCTGCTTATTCCTACATCAGAATCCCCCAAATCCTCCCCCCTTCCTGCATTTCAAATGCCCTGCAAAGGGTGGTCTCATCCCTACTCTCTAAACTGCCTATCAATAAACCTGGGAGCACTTGGGGGCAGTGCCCGCCTGCCGCTGTGCCAGACCAGGCAGGCAGAGAGAACGGTGGTTCAGCTCTTAGGCCTCCTGTAACAAACCCAGACGTCGTGGCTAGTAGAGACCAACCCCGGCTCTCCCAAGACAAGGCCGGCACCAGTTTCCTGCGGCTGAGACAGGAGGGAGTTGTTGGGTTCCCACAGCGGGGCTGTGCTTGTCAGGCGCTGGGCGCCCTGTGGCCGTACCTGAGGGCAGGGTCTGCCCCTGCTTCCAGCAGCAGGGACACAGCCTCAGCCTTCCCTGCCCGTGCTGCCACATGAAGCAGGGTGCAGCCACGCTCATCCACGGGCTGGTTGAGCAGGGAGCGGGGCATATCCAGGGGCTGTGCGCCCTCCTCCCCATCCTTGCCATCCCCCGGCAGGCCCCCGCTCTCTGGCACACCCAGGAGGTGCCGCAGCGTCCCCACATCCCCCGTTTTGCAGGCGGTGAACAGGGCATCACGGAGCTGGGTCTGAGGGTCTCCTACGAGGGAAGAACAGGAGGGGAGTCTGATGGCTCCCTGGGCAGAGCAGTGCTCTGGTGTGACTAGGAAACTCAAATAGCACAGCTAAAGCATCATCCCGATAGCTGGATTTGGGCACTGCAGGATCTCCAGCATCTTCAGAGCATGCGACAATGTGCCATGGCATTGCTGGGCACTGTTGGCAGCAACCAAGATGCAGCTCGTTGGCAGCAGCTGTCAGCAGCAGCTCTCCTGAGATAAGACCCACTCCAATCCCCCCCCAACACACCTGGCTTAGCCAGGTGCTGCCTGCCCTACGGTTCAAAGTTACTGCTCCAAACACATGGCTCAGTCAAAGGCATGTGGTTGCACTACAGCCATCCCACACCCAGCTGCTCTGAGAACCTGCGTGACAACGTGCTCTTCACCCCACTGCAAAGCCACCAGCAAACGGGTAGGCATCCACCCAGCACAGCTCCGGACCCCGCTTACCTCCATCGCCCCAGGGAAGGGGCTCAGCCCCAGCCTCTCCCTCCAACTCCGTCACCAGCTCCAGGCCAGGCTGGCCATACTGAGTACCATGGCATCCCGTCTCTTCGGCACAGGGCCCTGCACAGGGAGCATATGGTAGGAAGAGGGCCAGGGCCAGCCTACAGCCCAGCCATGGCAGTCCCTTCCCCAGTGCCTTCCCATACTGCCCCCTCACCTTTCTCCACCGTCTTGTCCCTCTTCTTCCTCCTTTTGCGGTTTCGCTTGGGCATCACTTCGAACTCCCGGAGGTCCAAGGTACTCAGTGTCACTTCCACGGTCTCTAGTTCCGCTGCAGGGCTTTCCTCCTCCTCTTCTGGGGCTGAGGGGTGTAACAAGACAGGGGCTGAGGCCCCACACACAGCACAAATCAGCAGGGGCTCTCAGCCAAGCACACACTGCCCGTCTCCCATCCAGCACGAGGTCACACCCTGAGAACCCTACTGTGGTGCCAGGCCCTGTCACAGGGCTACAAATCTGGTCCCATGCCATAACACCAGACCCCTCTGCTTCCTCAGAGTCACGTCTCCCTCCATGGCTCAACTCACCACTTGTGTCTTCCTGTGGAGGATCCACTTGTGCTTTCTGCTGCTTCTTCCGCCAGCCCTTTCGGGGGGACCCAGTGATGTCCTCCAGTGGCGTGTCCTTCCCTGGGCAGCAAGGGTGCTCCTGTCATTGCCTGAGGACAGGGAACACCCCATGTCTCCAGGGATTGAGAGCTAGCACCTCCACCCCACACGGCAGCATCCCCTAATGCACAAGGGACCACGTCACCCCACCTGCTCTGACCCACAGGCACCGGGGCTGGTCTGACTCACCATACACCTGCAGGCTGGCCAGCATGGTGTGGACTCGCAGCACCTCTCGCAGGGTGGCCCTGCGGGTGCTAACGGGGATGTGGCAGACACGAGGATCGCCCCGGGTGAGGGGTGGGTTCCTGCCACCAAAGAGCAGTGCACGGTTGTGACGAGGAGCCCGGAGGAAGATGCGCTGAGCTTCATTCAGGTGCTGTGCCCAGGCTGCCAGCAGCTCCTGAATATCCTGGAGAGGAAGGGGAGACTCTACAAGGTCCTGAGCACACTGCATAGGCACAGGCAGCTCTGGAGCACGGACAGACACCGAACAGAGCAGTCTCAACGGGGCCCTGACCCCCTTCCAGAGCTCACACCCCACCCATGCCCTCCAGCAGCAGTGTGGTACCACCCCAAGGAGCCAGCCATGACCACGTCTCCCTCCCTAGAGCCCAGTGCTGTGGTGTATCCTCACCTTGAGCAGTGCAGCCTCATTGTAACGCCGCAGGGAGGCTCCGGCTGATCTGGGTGCTGACCCTGGGGTCTGGGCATCCCGTAGGCCCTGGGCCGTGCCCCGCCGGGCTCGCACCGTGTAGCGGTGGAAGGTCTTATGCTCCTGCACCTGGGGGCTGCGGAGAGGGGCAGGCACGAGCAACAGGCCCCATGCATGGAGAGGAGGTGAGCTGATGCTCCTGGGACCCCAGAGGGCTTGTGGCTTGCCCCTGGGGCCCTAAAGATTAATACATCTCTTGCAGTGCAACCGGGCTTAGCCAACGCTCAAGCAAAGACTAGGAGATGTGGGTGCCAGGGTGTGGTACGCACTGTGATGGAGGAGTAGTGAGGGGGGGTAGCCATCCAACGCCTAGCCCCACTTGACCGTGCCCAGAGGGGCAACCCCAGCTCTGTCCCCCTCTACTCACCCTCGGAACACAGCTCCTGCGAAGTGCCCGCCGCCCATCATCAGCACAACCCAGCACGTGTTCACACCGAGGCTCTGCAGTGATGCTGTCAGCTCCACTGGCTCCTCGATGCCACCCTGATACACAGACACCTTTGCTAGCACCCATGGGATCACCTTGTTACCTCTTGCTGTGCCCCAGGACAGAGACCAGCCCCTCTGCTGGCTCCATAGGCAGGTTTCTGAGAGCATCCCAGAGCCAAAAACCAGGCCACCAGCAAGCCTGGGGCTCTGACCTGGCACCAGGGACAACGCTTCCCATCTTGGGATGCTGGGGATTGTCAGACAGATGTCTACGCCCCAGCGCCATCCACCTTCTCTGGGGTCCCCCAACAAGCTGGGCTGTGACTTGCCTTCCCGATGCCCAGCACGCAGCGGTAGGCGGAGATGAGCTGACCCTTAGCGTTGCGGAGCAGCACCTTGTGGGAACGGGGGACAAGGGGGGCCCCGGGGCTGTCGCTGGCAGAGGGCAGCGACTCCGACTCACTACTTGTATCAGAGCTCTCTGAATCAGACCCCGAGATGCTGGAAACATCACCTGTAAGGGAAACAAAATGATGCAGTGGAGCAGGGCAAAGATCAACCAACAGCCTCCCCAAAACTTTGCAGGTGACTCCACGGGCTAGCCCACGACCCCAGAAATGTCCTGTCCAATACTTTACATATCACAAGGGGGCTGTGGGGACAGAGGTTTGGGGACCCCTAGGTATGCCTACGCAGAGGCTCAGGCAGAACACCTCTTTCTCTCCATAACAAGTCAGCACAGCTCAGAAACAGTGCAGGACCCCAGGAAGACGCCACAGGGGCAGACTAAAGGGTCCCTGAGCTCACAGATGTAGCCAGGGGCTTCATCCCTGCACAGAACAGTCCCAGCGAGGGCGTTGACAGCCTCTGGGCTCCACTGGGGGCAGCCCTGTTCCTCACCTGCACGGGTCTTCTCCTCAAACACTTCTACTGGCAGTGTCCGGCGCCCTAGGAGTCGCTGCTTCAGGTTGAAGCGGTGCCAGTCGAGACGGTAGTGCTCAGTCTGTGCGCAAAAAAGGTATAAGCCAGCAGGGTTTTGGTGGTCCACGGAAACCCCCACCACCAAAGACCCTGAGGTGACAGACTCTGAGGGCTAAACCAATGCCGGGACACTGCAGTAATCCTGACTGGAAGACCACAGTACATTAATGAGTTAGCCATGTAACAGTTAACCTGAAAAGGAGTAGGCCTGGGCTGCAGGTACCGTTTACCTCCAGTAAATGACATTTTAAGCAATAACATACAGGGTCTGAGCACCAGATCCCAACAGGACATGGGCAGCAGAGCTCCAGGAAGCAGCCAGCGCTGGGCTGCACTGCGCTGGGGCTGAGCCTCCACAGCAGGGCTGTGCCAGCTCCACTCCCACCTCATGCTGGTCACTCAGCCCCACTCACCTGCTCCTCCCGGCTGCCGAACACCTGCCCACAAGTCAAGCAGCACATCCGCTCCGCCACCTCGGAGACCCCGTGGACCTGCTCCTCACTGCTGGTGGCTGCAGGTTTCTCTGGAAGAAGGAAAGGCTGCGCACAGACGGCTCCCCAGCCCGCACCGCAAGGAGCGGGGCCTCCTGGGTCTCTTCTCAGCCACCCAAAGAGCCCTGTGGCTGTAGAAGGAGCTTGGTGTGACACCAAAGAAAGCCCATTTACCCACCCATCAGGCAGCTCCCACGGCCAAGCCCCAGGGTGCGCACCCAAGCTGGCTGGGGACAGAACTCCTTCTTCGCAGCTTGGGGCTGGCGGACATGAGCTTGGCCAAATAAACCCCCCGCAGAGCCCCACGTACCGTGGCTCACAGGGGTCGGCTCGGTGGCCCACACATCCGCAGCAACTCCGGTGACGAGGGTCAGCCCCTGCAGGAGGACGGGGTCCTGGGCGGCCTCGAAAACCGACCTGCTCTCCGGGGCCGGCATGGCTCCTGCTCCCAGCGGAGGGGACAGCGCCTGAGCGACGGCCCTGGTTCCGGGGGACGGCGGGAACCACCCCCGGTTGACAGGAGAGACCCCTCCGCCCCTCACCGGGGTCCATCTCC
>VYZM01015367.1:26634-37309 GCA_013398915.1 Dromas ardeola
GGGCCCCCCGAGGCCCCAAACCGGTCCCACAGCCGAGGTGGGGTTGTGTCTGTTGCGACCCCTCACCCTGCGTTTCATCTTCTTCTTCAGCTCCATGGCACCACATCGAGAACCTTGACCTCTTCTTCTCTCGCATATCCTTTCGCAGGGCAGGATGTACCCCACCATCTCCTGGGCTCTCAGTGCTGGTGGAAACACCGGGTTTGGTGTAACTCAGAGCTGGGGCAGCGGCTGCCCCTTCCCGTAGGACACCACACCGCTCCAGAAAGGCTGGGGGATGGCAGAACCCCCATGCCTGGGGAGTGCTGTCACCCGAAGCTGAGGGGACAGACAGGTTCTTTTATGCGTCCATGGCAGAGTGATGACGGTACTGAGTTGTGGTTATAATTAAAGCTTTATTTTCTTAACAGGATCTTATTATTGGCATAGCATAGCATTTATAATCAGAGTAGCACAGGATTTCTGTAAGCAGAATCAGCGTAGTACAATTTTACAAGTAGCATAGTACAGAATTTTATAGCACGCCTTAGCTTATGGTTTCTAATCTCCTGGACTGTCTGCAGGTCAGGTCATATCTTAATACATGGGTTGCTGTAGCAGTATAACCATCATAATCTAGACTCAAAAATTGTATAAAAGAATACGAGTTACTCAGTCCTCAGTGGAAGCAGACAACGCTGGGGGTGTCACTGGCTGCTGGCCAGCCCTGGGTCTCACTGGCCAGCAGCAGTTCTGGTCCAAGTTACCACTTAAGACTTGTAACTCCTTGATTTTGTGG
The DNA here is from genome assembly GCA_013398915.1 of Dromas ardeola. Lineage (NCBI taxonomy): Eukaryota > Metazoa > Chordata > Aves > Charadriiformes > Dromadidae > Dromas > Dromas ardeola. The sequence continues at coordinate 27,413 of VYZM01015367.1, forward strand.
ACAGTGCTCTGTGTCCTGTTACACTTCCCTGTTCTGTGACGGGGTCATCACTGCCATCGGGTTGGCTGGGTGCCTAGGACCTTCAAGGGTGGCATGGAAGGGAGTAGTCAGCCTGGCGCCCAGGAATCTTGAGGCTGGTAGGGAGGGGAAGAAGAAATCTGGTTTGTCTAATTGGTTCACAGGACCTTCAGGACCTGATAGTGAGGGAAAGCACCTGATAGGGAGGTGCTGGAGCGAGTGCAGAGGAGGGCAACGAAGCTGATGAAGGGCCTGGAGAATAGATCTTATGAAGAGCGATTGAGGGAACTGGGACTGTTTAGTTTGAGGAAGAGGAGGCTGAGGGGAGACCTCATCACTCTCTACAACTACTTGAAAGGACACTGTAGAGAGGTTGGTGCTGGTCTCTTCTCACAGGTAATTAGCGATAGAACAAGAGGGAATGGCTTCAAGCTGCAACAGGGTAGGTTTAGACTGGACATTAGGAAAAAATTCTTCACAGAACGAGTGGTCAGACACTGGAATAGGCTGCCCAGGGAGGGGGTGGAGTCACCATCCCTGAATGTGTTTGAGTCGTTTAGATGTGGTGTTGGGGGATATGGTGTAGGGGAGAACTTTGTGGAGTGGGGTTGATGGTTGGACTTGATGATCCCAAGGGTCTTTTCCAACCTGAGTGATTCTATGATTCTAAAGGGAACTAACAGGTGACCTGTTCGATCACAGAGAATGGCTTTTTGCCTTATAAAACAGCATTAGTTATGCTAACTACATTACCAGGCATTGGGAGCTGTGGGTACCGGTCACAGGTGCTAGGGGTATTAAATGAATTTTTGCCTGTCTCTGTGTTGTCCTGCCCTACCCTTGAGCAGCCTGAGGGCAGGCAGAGTTTCTGCTCTGTGCTGGGACAGAATCCCCCTTTGGGCATTGGCTGTGGAGAGAAAGGAGCTTGGATGGAGCCAAGTCCTCTTATCCCAGCTGTGCTTTACCTCGGCAGAGTGTGTTTCCCTGCAGTGGGGAACCAGCTTGCTGATGAGTAGGGGTGGGAGAGGTTTTCCATTGGTGGTGGAGGGAGACTTGGCTGTGGAGCTGCAGATGCCAGTGGGACAGAAGCCCCTCCATCCTTCATCAGAGGGAAGGAGTCTCCAGACTGTTCTCCTTGACTGTAGCTTTCACGTCTATAACCTGCATCAGAAGAATGGCTTCACCTGCATGCTCATTGGAGAGATCTTTGAGCTCATGTAAGTGCAGGTTCCCCCTCTGTTTAGGCTGTGACAGCCACTGGGGAACAGCCACAGGAATTCTCTGAGCTCCTGCAGCTGGGTGGGTGGGAAAGCTCCCTTTGTAGATGTCCTGTCTCCCCTTTGTTAGGGTTTTCCGTGCCCCAAACCTGCATTCCACTTTGAGGAAGTGGTGCCCTTGACACCACGGCTGTGGGAATGCATCTCCATGACACGTGACCCTGACAGATTCACGTTTTGGGGGGCAGAAGGGTGATTCCCTCATGCCTGCTCCCTTTTTTCACAGGCAGTTCATCTTCGTGGTGGCGTTTACCACCTTTCTTATCAGCTGCGTTGATTACGACATCCTCTTTGCCAACAAAGCGGTAAATCACAGCCAGCATCCCAGTGAGCCCATTAAGGTGACTCTGCCAGATGCCTTCCTGCCTCCAAATGTCTGCAGCGCAAGGTAGGGGCAGCAGAGGACATGTTAGCCACCGCTCTTGCTTTCTCAGGTACTCAGGGTACCTGCCCGGGCCTGTCTCCCACTACTTGCCTCTTCTTGCTTGCAGAATCCAGGCAAACAGCTTCCTCATCTGCATCCTGGTGATAGCTGGGGTTTTCTGGATCCACCGACTCGTCAAATTTATCTACAACATTTGCTGCTACTGGGAGATTCACTCTTTCTACATCAATGCCCTCAAAATTCCCATGGTAAGTAGCTGGGCCAAGGGCCATGTGCGGGCACGCTAAGGGACGCAGAAGGCATTTATTGGGTGGTGAGAAGCGCCTTCACTCCTCTCTGGAGCTAGCTTCTCCGAGAGACTTGTACCAGAGTGCTCTTTCCTCTGCACCATAACTGCACAGGTCTCCTTTCAGCCTCTTCTCCAGCAGCCAACTTATTCTGTGTTAACCCTTCTCTGCCCAGCCTGCTTCTCTGTCTGCTGGCACACGCCTCCGCCATCTGCCATCCAATATGTTTATTCTTCGGTGATGGCCTTTTCTGTGATGCCTTTCAACAGAGAAGGCATAAGGGAGGATATCCTCATACCTCCCTGGGTTGTGGACAATGTCATCTTTCTTTTCTACTGGGGGGAAACAGGCATGGAGCTGCCTAGTTGGTGGATACCACACTGGAGATCGGTGTGTCAAAGATGGGGTTTGAGGCTTGCACATATATCCTAGTCCAAAGTCCTTGCTCTGATGGACAACATCAAAAGGTGCGTGTGCATCCTTTGAGAAGAGACCTTTCTTGAGAAGGGTGGGGTGAACCAAGAGGCTTGGTTTGTCCCCAGCTATTTCACAGGCTCCCTCTGGGATACTGCTTAAGTCCCTTTGCCTGTTTGTGTCTCCCTGCTGAATCCAAATGGCAGCTCTGGGAGGACCCATGGGAGCCTGGAGCTGTGTTCGTGCCTCCAAGGCAGCTGGTGTGTGACTGGGAAACAGTCATCTGCACTAATCTCAGGGTAAAGGGCACCGGGGCAAGGTATGGGGTTTGCTCACTACAGGCTAAAGTGGTGCAGGGAGGTGCCTCGTGTCCTGGTGTTGCCTGTGCTTTGCCGGCACCCTGAGGCGTGTGCTGGGTCCTGCTGTTTGAGTGGGCTCAGCCCAGCTTCTGTCCCTGGGTGCATCCTGCCCCTAACCTTGCTGCTTCCCCCCTTCCAGTCGACCCTGCCGTACTACACCTGGCAGGAGGTGCAGGCCCGCATCGTGCAGATCCAGAAGGAGCACCAGATCTGCATCCACAAGAAGGAGCTGACCGAGCTGGACATCTACCACCGCATCCTCCGCTTCAAGAACTACATGGTGGCCATGGTGAACAAGTCACTGCTGCCCATCCGCTTCCGCCTGCCCCTGCTGGGAGACACCGTCTTCTACACGCGTGGGCTCAAGTACAACTTTGAGCTCATCTTCTTCTGGGGGCCCGGCTCGCTCTTTGAGAATGAGTGGAGCTTGAAGGCCGAGTACAAGCGGGCTGGGAACCGCCTGGAGCTGGCTGAGAAGCTCAGCACTCGCATCCTCTTGATTGGCATTGCTAACTTCCTCCTCTGCCCCCTCATCCTCATCTGGCAGATCCTCTACGCCTTCTTCAGCTACACGGAGATCCTGAAGCGGGAGCCGGGCAGCCTGGGTGCCCGCTGCTGGTCTCTCTACGGCCGCTGTTACCTCCGTCACTTCAATGAGCTGGATCACGAACTGCACTCGCGCCTCAGCAAGGGGTACAAGCCAGCTTCCAAGTACATGAACTGCTTTATCTCCCCGCTTCTCACCATCGTGGCCAAGAACGTGGCCTTCTTTGCTGGCTCCATCCTGGCTGTGCTCATCGCTCTCACCATCTATGATGAGGACGTGCTGGCGGTTGAGCACGTCCTAACCACAGTCACCCTGCTCGGGGTGGGCATCACGGTGTGCAGGTGAGGTGGGTCTGTGCTGCCCACGTGCTCCTGGCAGCATTGTGGGGAGCTGTGGGGCTGACAACCATCCATGCAAACGTGCTCTTTGGTTGCAAGCGGATGTGAATCTGCCCGAGGGAAGGGCATGGCTGGGGAGAGTCAAGGGCAGGCAGGAGAAGAGGGACCAGTGGTGATCTTGGGTGCAGTGGCTGTATGATATGAGGGCTGGGCTGGCAGGAAGGTTTGGGTTGGGTGGGAAGGCTACAGGTGGAGCTGTGATACAGGCTGGTCACCGGATGAGATCTCCCAGGAACTGAGGTGTGATGCTGCGATGTTGCCCTATCCTGTCCTACAGGTCTTTCATCCCTGACCAGCACCTGGTGTTTTGCCCAGAGCAGCTGCTACGAGTCATCCTGGCACACATACACTACATGCCTGACCACTGGCAGGGCAATGCCCACCGCTACGAAACCAGGGACGAGTTTGCCCAGCTCTTCCAGTACAAAGCGGTGAGCTTGGCTTGCAGGGGGCTGGGGTGGGGACTCGCCCCCGTACCTGCAGGAGTGAGAAGCTGCCACAGAGCTGAGCAGCTCCTGGACTGGCAGAGGAACAAAGCAGCTTTCTCAGAGACACCCTGCCCCAGAAGATGGGCTGGAGCTAGGGGCTGGTTTTAGGATTGTGGGTTTTTTGACATTCTCAAGCTTGTGTTGAGCCCATCATCTCTGTGCTCAGGTCTTCATCCTGGAGGAGCTCCTGAGTCCCATCATTACCCCCCTGATCCTCATCATCTGCCTGCGTCCAAAGTCCTTGGACATCGTTGACTTCTTCCGCAACTTCACCGTAGAGGTGGTGGGTGTGGGCGACACCTGCTCCTTTGCCCAGATGGATGTGCGCCAGCATGGCCACCCGGCGGTAGGTCCTGTGGGTGGTGGGAGAGTAGCCTGGGCTCCCCACCAGTGTGTCTGGTCCTTTTGACGCAGGAGAGTCTGTAACTCGCTGCTCATGGCAGCCCACAGCCCAGCCACCTGCCTCTGCCTCTGTGATGGGTGTCTCTGGTTGCCAGCCCAGGTCATCAGCCCCAGAAGGCTCTTGTGGCCCAGTTGTGATTATTAACCTGATATTTTGTGAACCAGGCTTTGTCATTTCTTTATTTGATGCTCTTGCCTGTCTTCACAACCAAGAGTCCTGTGTCCTCAGGAGAGAGAAACGGGGATATTTGAACATTTAGAAAGCGTGACCACTGAGAACTGACTTAAAGAAGCTGGGCTGCATGTGCCCAGGAGAGAGGCAGCCTCAGGCAGATGGGAAGTATTTTCCATTATGTAAAATCTAGTGCAGAGGGAAAGGAGATCCATCTATTTCCTGTGCCTGGGAATTTAGGTTGTCAGGAAAGAGTCCCTAGTGACAGGGCCATGATCTAGGGAGGGGTTGGACTCACTGTGGCAGGAAGCTGTTAAGAACAGTCATTTGTTGGCTGTAGTCGCTCCTGCTGTGAGCTGGAGGGTGCAAGACGAGGCTTTCAGCTCTGTATTTTGTGACGAGTCCCTGTCTCTCCAGTTTCCCTCTAGTGATGCATGTTCTGGGGTGGAGGTGGAACATAACTGTGGTTGCTGCTTCTTCCCCAGGCTGTGGGGGCTGAACTCGTGTGGGGCTTTTGGTGTAGCGCCTGCTACATGTGGAGCCATGGCCCAGCTTGTGCTGGGTGTTGCATGCTTTGCCCAGACTGATGGGAGGATTCCCGAGCCTCGTGGGGATGCAAAGCAGATCTTGTCCCCCATTTACCTCTCTGTGCTCTGCAGTGGATGTCAGCAGGAAAGACGGAGGCCTCCATTTACCAGCAGGCCGAGGACGGCAAGACAGAGCTGTCCCTCATGCACTTTGCCATCACCAACCCCAAGTGGCAGCCGCCCCGCGAGAGCACGGCCTTCATCGGCTTCCTGAAGGAGCGGGTGCACCGGGACAGCAGCGTGGCACTGGCTCAGCAGGCTGTTCTCCCTGAAAATGCCCTCTTCAGCTCCATCCAGTCCCTGCAGTCGGAGTCAGAGGTGCTGGGTGCTGGGGTGGATGCGAGGTGTTCTTGGGGTGCTTGCTGGGTGCTGGCAAACTGATAATCTGGGCAATTTTGCCCTTGGCTGGGCTGTATCTGGGGATGCAAATGTGATAGACCAGCACTAGCTGGGGCTGCTTCTGGGTTTCTAGAGAAGGCAGCAGGCTGTCCTGGGGCCCTGAGAGGTGGGAGAGGGGCCGAGAGAGCTGGGGTGCCTCAGTTCGTTGCCGCTGGTGGGGATCAGCCCTCTATCTGCACAGGACAGTGATTCTCTCCCTTTCTACCCTACAGCCTCACAGCCTGATTGCCAATGTGATAGCGGGCTCCTCGGTACTGGGCTTCCACATGGGCCGGGATGGACAGGCTTCCCGCCATCTCTCCGAAGTGGCCTCGGCCCTGCGTTCCTTCTCCCCGCTCCAGTCTGCCCAGCAGCCTCCCAGCAGCTTCCAGACGGCAGGAAGGGATGGAGAGGGAGCCCAGCCTCGGGGGGCCAGTGCCATGACGGCCTCTGGGTAAGCTGCAGGTTGGAGAGGGGCAGCCGGACATCTTGCAAATTCCTTAAACCCTTGTCCGATTGTCATCCTGTTGTCCTAGGTGCACAGTGACGTTTGTCTCTGCAGCCGGGGACAGCAAGGGACATGTTCATAAGCAGAGTTAGGCCCAGGTGCTTAGGCTGGCCCCAAAGGAAGTGTTGGGGTCCTGGTGTTCTCCTGTAGGTACCACAGTGGTGAGAAACCCCTGGTAGGGATGAGGCAGTGCTATCATAGGACTGGTCACCTTGTGCATCTGGGGAGATGCTGCAGAGGGCCTGTTCCTGCTCAGCCCAGGAGTGGATCTCTGCAAGCCTGACATTAGAGCGGAGAGGGGCTGGGTGGCGTGGGGCGCACCTAGGCAGCAAACACCACTTGTGTGTCCCCTGGCAGTGCTGATGCGAGGACCGTGAGCTCGGGGAGCAGCGCCTGGGAGGGTCAGCTACAGAGCATGATCCTGTCGGAGTACGCCTCCACCGAGATGAGTCTCCACGCGCTCTATATGCACGAGGTGAGCAGCCTGGAGCTGGGACAGCCAGAGGGGTGCGGGGCCAGGGCAGGCAGGAGTGGGGTGCCCTGTCTGGAGTGACTGTGATACCAGCGTGAGTGAGAGCTGAGACCAGTGTGTGTACAGTGCTGGGGAGAGGGTGTGTTCAGGTGTCTGGGCTCTCCCACACAGCTGACTCACTCGTGTTCTGGCCTGCAGTTGCACAAGCAGCACGCCCAGCTGGAGCCCGAGCGGCACACTTGGCACCGGCGAGAGAGTGACGAGAGCGGGGAGAGCGCCCATGAGGAGCTGGATGCTCAGCGGGGTGCCCCCGTCCCCATCCCTCGCTCTGCCAGCTACCCCTTCTCCTCGCCGCGGCAGCCTGCTGAGGAGACGGCCACGCTGCAGACCGGCTTCCAGCGGCGATACGGTGGCATCACAGGTACAAGAGCCGTGCCAGATGTCTGAGCTCCAGGTCAAAGCCCCATAACTGATGCCCTGTGTGGACTGGCATGAGCAGCCTGCCTGCCCCTGGAGACTAACAGTCCCCCGGGTAACTAATCTTCCTCCTTGCCTCTCCTGCAGACCCGGGCACAGTACACAGAGCCCCATCACACTTCTCCCGCCTCCCTCTGGGAGGCTGGGCTGAGGACGGGCAGTCAGCGAGACACCCAGAGCCCGTGCCAGAGGAGAGCTCAGAGGATGAGCTTCCACCGCAGATCCACAAGGTAGGGGTGAAGGCTGTGGCTGAGAGGGAAAACGTGTACTTAGGAACTTAGGATGGTCCCAACAGGTGCCACATCCCCTCTCTGTCTTGCAGGTATAGCCTTGTAGACTGGGGATCTCCTGGGGGTTGCAGTCTGGGAGCCGCCTGGGCAGCAGGATGTGGCGTCAGCCTGATTCTTCTCCTGTCCTGAGTGGATGGGATAGTCCTGGGCTTCATTTCGTTGCCATCAATTGCCGAAGAGACAAAACTGCCAGGCTGGTGGCATTGCGGTGGCACCTTGTGTCCAGCCGTGTGTCAAGTCAACGCCACTCTGACTCTTGTGGGGTGAATGCGTGTGTGAGTACATACATGTGTCTGTGTTCACATCTGTGTCGTCCATGTCGGAGGATCGCCGCAGAGCCTGCGGAAGCTATGTGACAGGACTAGCAGTGGGGAGCTGTGGACTGGCTTGGAGGTGGCAGCAGCAGCTGCTGTTCAAAGGGATACGAGATGCCACCAGCTCCAGATGCCTGCCTGGAGCTGGAATCTGCTTCCAAAATGAAGGCAGGACTTGTTGAGGGGTGTCTAGCTCAGCCTGTAGCACCACATCTGCCCTGCCTGCAGCCCTGGGGAGGTGCCCAGGACCATGTTTGCCCTCCCAGAGAGGACCAGTGCTGTGGCCCTCAGCCCGGAGCAGGACAGCAGTGGGGCAGTCGCCCACCTCTCTGTCCCAGCACCCTTCAGAGGGATGGGCGCCGGCTGCTGCTGGTGTGAGTAGGGGTGGGATCTAGAGCTGGTGGGAAGAGCTCTGGCTGGAATGTGGGGGTGCTGCAGCTCTTCCCCAACTCTTGTGACAGCTGACCCGTCCCCTGCCCACAAGGAAGGGTCGGTGGGGTGGAAGTCCTGGGTCCCTGACATCCCTCCCAGCTGACAGCCTCTGTGCCGTATCTGGGCTAGGGCAGCAGCATCCTCTCCCGTGCATGGCACCCAGGGGCTGCGGGCTGCTAGCGGGCCCTCCTGCAGTGCCAAAGAGACCCCGAGGTGGGGTAGCCTGGTGTCTCCCGGGAGTGCTCGCAGCCCCCTCGGAGCCCACCCTCAAGGTCTTGTGCTCTGTGTATCGGTTCCCTTCCCCCAGGTGTGATAAAGGCCTGTGGTACATCAGGTCTGTCCTCCTGATGTGGCTGTTTCTGTGGTATCGGGCCTTTCTGCTTCCCCAAACAAAGGCTTCGGTGCGTCTAACATCTCACCTTGGGGGTCCCAGCTCCTCCTTCCCTCCTGCAACCATCCTTTTGCTTGCAACATGGCTTCGGCTGCTGTGGAAACCACATACCAGGCAGTTGGCTTGTGCCTGGGGGGTGTGGGCAAGGAGGGGTGCCCTGAACCCAGAAGAGAGAGACAAACCCCAGCTCGGCCCTGGGGGGGTGGTGGTGGAGATCAGGACCTTGGCTGTGCAGCGTGGCCTCAGATAAAGACCTTCCCACCATCGTTCTGGTTTCCCTCTCTTCTCTTCCAGTGGCAGCTTGCGAGGATCTGCATCGCAGCTAACCCCTGACAGGCTTTGCTTTCCCCCTCCCTCCCTCCTCTTGCCTCGGGGAGGGGCTCCTTGCTTTTGCCATGCCCTCTGCGAGCCGGGGAGTCCATGGCCACCTCTCCTCCCCTGCCGGGATTATTGCCCTCTGCCCTTTGAGCCTGGGCCGGCTGCTCCTGGGCAACCTGCACCTGAGTGCCGGGGGTCCTCACCCAGGGGCAGGCTCTTTGGGGGCGGTGGGTTCCCTGCTACGACGGGGAGGGACGGACCGGAGCTGCGACTGCTCTGGGGTCTGTAAGAGACCAAACGGAGCGCGCTAATGGGGCTCAGCTCATCACTGCTGGGGTCAGGACCGAGCTGGGCAGGGTGACCGCAGGCCTGGGTGCTCCTGGGGTCCTTCCATGGAGGACCAGCTCCAACGACCTCGCAGCAGCTGCGGCTTGGGGCTGGCATGGCACGGTGAAGGTAAACTAAAAGCAAATTTCCCAGGATGCCAAGCTTGCCAGTGGTTTCCCCTGCAGGGAGGTGATCCTCCCTGGGGCTGCGGGACGCTGGCTCTGGGCTTCCCGGCGGAGCTGCTGCTGAAGGCTGGTGGTGCCCTGGGGCAGGGGGGAGAGTCTGGGCCTTTCCCTGGGCTGGCAGGAGGGGACAGGCCGGGCAGGAGCAGGCAGGAGCCCTTGCCGCATGTTGTGCTTGTGTCGTCGGTGTCCCATGTGCATGGCGAGCCACTCTTCCTCATCTCCTTCCCCGGGGCGTGCGGGCGCCGGGGGGGGGTCCCTGGGGGAAGCGCGGTATCGCACCCCCCCGCCCCGTGCCCTCGCTGTACAGCTGTATGGCCGTCTAATAAAGATGGGCTGTATCATCCCTGCCCGTCTCCGAGTCTCCCTTCGCCCCCACCGCACCGTGCAGCCCCCCCCGGACCTGGGCACCGAGGGGGGCGGACCAGCCGGTGCCTGCCATGGCGGCAGGAGGCTGCGAGGTGCCTGCCGTGC
>VYZM01015367.1:51666-69233 GCA_013398915.1 Dromas ardeola
TGGGGGAGTTCTGCGCCACCATCCGCTTCTCCTTCCTCCATCCTCCTCCTCCTCCTCCTCCTCCCCTGCCCCAGCCCCGAAGGAGACACCCAAGGCGGCTCCTCCGCTGCGTCCCGGAGCTCCTCGCTCTCTTCAGGCCACTTCCATGTCTTCGGGTGCCACGCCACGATGCCCGGCCCAGCGACGGATGCGGGGGGAAGGGGGGGTGCGAGCAGGGTCAGGGGGGCAGGGCGGCGAGAGAGGCCACGGCAGGAAGAAACCAGAGTACGAACAGGGCCAGGGGCCAACGTCATTGATTGCAAAGAAACTCCACAGCCACCCAGTATCAGAACTCAAATCAGGGGAAAAAAAACCCAGGTATTGCCCGACACCCGGTTCCAGCAGCGACGGTCGGCAGAAGGAGTCTCTTCGCTGCGTAGTGTCCGTCTGCTTTTGTCCCCGTACCGCTGCCCTCCCCTCCAAAGACCTCTTGCCCTCCCCTAGCCCGAGAGTCACATTTGACTGTGCACCCCATGCCTCCGCCCAAAACGAAACCAATGAAAGTTAAAATTATTTACACTTTTAGCCATTTAAAAACCCAATAAAATAAGACTGCAGATGTCCTACTGGGGATGTGGGCATTAGCAGCAGCTACAGCTAGCTTGGTACTCTGCGTGCAAAACGAAAGACAAACAGAAGACAGACCAAAATACTGCACCATTACTAGGAAGCGTTTGCTGGGGTTGGTGTTTCGATTGTGGCGTAAGGCTTCTAGGAGCCGGCTCCTCCCCAGCCGCAGGGCAGGGGCATCTCCCCCTCAGCCAGCGAAGGCCGGGCTCTAGAAGGATGGAAAGGATTCATTGTTCCAGACACAGCACATTAACACTGACGCGTTTCCATCCCAGTCAACACAAACATCTAAAAACCCACTGCACGTTCACGGTGTGAGTTCTTCCTTCTTTCCAGTGACGATGGAGGAAAAGGGGGTGCATGAAGAAGACCTAAGACATAGATGCTGCTGTCATCACTGCCTCCTCCTCATCTCCTTGCTTTGGCAGCTCAGCAAGTGTGGGAGAGGGGGGAGCCGGAGCGTCAGAAGACTCTTGCGCCTCCTGCTCCTCCCCGAGCCCCAGCTCCACATCCATTTGCTCCAGCTCCCCCTGATCCAGTAGCTCAAAGTCATCTGCTTCCTCCTCATCCTCCGGTGAAGCTGCTGTCTCCGTCTCCACCACTTCGGTCTCTGACAACTGTGCTTGGAAGCTCAGTTTCTCTTCGGGCTCGGTGGGGAGGAACTCGGAGAGGGAGGGCCCCTCGCTGGCCTCCGAGGACCGCAGCAGGGCAGAGAGGGTATTCTGCACCGCCGTGGTAATGGCAGTGGTGACGATCTCCTCGCTCAGCGTGTTGATGCAGATGCCCAGGCCTGGGGCAGGGACAGTCTTTGGCTCTGCGTTGCCTTCTGCCGCTTGCCCGCTGCCATTGAAATGCGTATTTACAAAATGGAGAGGAGATGCTAGGCGAAGGATGGAGAGGTCAGAGTCCGCAGCCTCCTTCTCTGCTGAGTCCAGCTCATGGGCAGCGTGGGCAAGCTCAGGACCCAGAGGCACACCAAATGCGTCTTCATCGCCCTGTGGTCCCAGGTCTCTGGAATGATATTCTTCCACAGAGGGAAACTCTGCCAGGTCCTTGGAAAATGACTCCTCCGGCTCACTGTGCAGGCTCTGCTGATCCAGGTCTGAAAGGCATCAGCATTAAGGCACAGGTCCCGTCACCTCAACCCAGGGCACTGACACCACCCATCCACCTCCCACACACACCAGGGCTCACTTTTTGGGCATCTTCCCAGCTCTGGGAGCACAGCAGGAAGGGGTCTGCAGTTATTCCCTTCTTCCCAGTGGCACGACTCACGGGGAGTGTCCCTTTTCTCATCCTATTCTACTTGCTCAGAGAGGACTTCCTTCTCCAGCTCACGCTCTCTGCATCTAGAGCCCTCCACTAATACCCACAGGGTCAGGAAAATTGTCCTTACAGCATGTCACCCGCCTGTTCCTCCCCTGACACTTAAGTGACCACATCCTAGTAATTACCTTCACATTCCTCACCACTAACCAGTCTTTCTCTGACCTTGTAAGTCTGACAGAGTGGGGTGTCTGACCTGTTTCACCCAGCATCATATACGGGTGTCTGACTATACCATACAATGATTTCTGCGGGATTTTGTGGATTGCTTTGCTCTCTTGCTGGAGTGACATAAGAAAATTGTCTTGTGCGGCAGTAATCAGAGGCAGATGTCCATTCCGGACCATCTCATGATCAGCCATGAAGCCAAGGCATGCAGAGCTGCTATTACTGCTTCCTCCTTTCAATGCTCTTCCCCAGCAAATAGCTAGGTTCTCTCCCTGTGTTTGGAGGGAGTTTTTCTGGGACAAAACACTGAGGGTCAGGAAGGCAGTGAAGTGTCCCATCACGTACCTTCAGAAACGTCCGTCAGCTGTGGGGTGGTAGCCCTTGAGACAGAAAAGCCCCCACTCTCCAGGATGGAAGCCTCCTCATCAGAAAGCTCAGAATCTGTGATTGACAGTGCCAGAGCAGTCTTCTTCACATCCACCTGCATGGGATGAAGGCAGAGGGACAAATCCCTGGGTGTCTGACTACCAGCGCTGCCTACGGGCACCTCTGCGCAAACCAGAGCTTCCAGGCAGAAGGTCCTTTGCTGGAGAGACTGCACAGGGATAGTATAAAAGCAGGAGGGGGGGTGGCAAAGTGCTCATTGCACTGCCAGGAAAGGACAGTTTCAACTCGCGCTAGCTTTCCTGCAATAATTCACTGCCTGAAGCTTTGCCTGCCCTCAGTGAAGAACCTGAAGGAGCCAGCATAAGATGGGATCAGCCCGTAGGAGTCTCAGAAGGCTTTGATCCTTCTTCCTCTCCTGGGATCACCAACGGGCAAAACACCCCTTCCCTTTTGCATTCACACTGGGCCCAATGAAGCCTTTTACGAGTAGCAGCAGTTCAAGTATCTGCACTCCTTTGGAAGCTGAAGCTTCCCATGCCACAGCCCAGCTACATGCCCAGAGCTCCTGTAAAGGAAGACACTCGGTCTGTGTTGCACGTATAGAAAGGTCACACCCGGTCTGACTTAGAGCAGGGAACGGTGTAAGAGTTCCTCATCTCCCGTTTCCAGTGGTGAGAAGCCTCTGCATATTACAGCAAGAGCGTTGATTTCTTTAGGAGATGCTCACGTTCTCTGAGTACGAAGTGTAACCATCAAAGCAATTCTACAGGTCAGCAGGAGGCTGGAGCATGGCTCGCCCTGTCCTGCTCCTGCATCACCAGCCCTGTGCTGCTGAATTCTCAACATCCAGATTAGAGACAACGGCCTTCATCAAACTAATGCTCTTCTCCCCTCAGGATTCGGCAAAGAAGTGACTTGTTGCTCTGCTGTTCATTATCAATGGAGCTGTACTCAGACCACCCCTTGGCTCTCAAGCTGCTACAGACCAGACAGGAGGGACTGGTTCCTGCACAGCTCTTTGTGCTCTTACCACTGGGGAGAAGCCCGACAGCTCTGCCTCACTCTCACTCTCCGTCTCTGCTGTTGGCTCATCACCTGCTGCAGGCTCACTCTTCCCTTGTCGCTCTGTGAGAAAAAGAAGAAAGGTTTTACATGAAACTCAAGGAATTTTATGCCTTTATACATCACTTTCCCACTTCTTCTACCATCCTGTGAAACTGCACAGTTTCCCAGAAGCCCAAGGTTCCTAGAAACAATTGTCATCTGTTGCTGTCATTTGCCATTCCCAGGATTACCTGCCTGGTTGCTCTCCCCACAGCCCTCAAGTTTCGATCTGTTTTCCCCTTCTCCGCTGCAGCCTCTCCCCACACACTGTTGGCAGACCTGCTCTCCCATTGTCCCTTTGCTAGGCCTCCACCCTGGGAGGACAGCCCCAGAAAAAGTCAGAGTGACGGCGGGTCCTTACTCTTCTTCTCATGCTTGTGGTGCAGCGTCTCTGCCTTCATACTGTAGTCCAGTTTCATCAGGACAGGCTCCAAACGCGTGTACATCCTCTGGATCAGCTCGTGGTAGACCACCAGAGGCCAGAGCAGAATGCTGAGCACTGTGACAACAGGACGCGGGGAGTGTGAGAGACAGACCAAGCACAACCCAGCCCTTGATGGGGCAGCAAAAAACTGCATCAGGGGAAGCGCAGTTGAATGGCATTTGTTTTCCCATCTGACTGCCTAAAATCCTCATCCATGGCTATTCTTACTCATGCCAAAGCTCTTTGATTAACCAGGTTTTCCTAACAGATCTCTGTTAGGATACGGATTTATGTTAAGATGAAGCGTAAGCCCTCCTCTTCGGCCACTGCATCCCAGCCTCAACATGCAAGAGGAGCCCTGAAATGATGTTATTAAAACTAAAAATCACCAAAACTTTTATAAGGATAGCAGCATAGAGCTCATACGTAGATGCGCCAGCAGCAGACCACCTGGACAGTCTTCAGAGTTAGCAGGGACTCACGATGCAGTGGAAAAGGTCTTATTTGCTAAACATGCAGTTCGCAGCTTCTTTAACGACTTTCTCGATACAATATGCCCACTCTAGGAACTGGGAGACTGCAGGTTTCTGCTTCTCCCGGGCCTCCCCAGCACAGCACCAGCCGTGGGTAGGAAAGGAAAGCAATGCTTTAGCGACGGCTCCCTCTCCCGACTTTGCAGTTGTACTGCACGCACACACTTAAAGCAAGAGACCTCCAGGAGCACGTTCCCTGTATTGATTAATCATCTTGCACAGATCCTCCCAAGAAAACCACAAATATGCTTCTACCAGCGTATTCTACCAGCACAGTTAGGTCATGTTTCAGCTTAAGTCAGACGAGAGAGCTGCTTATACTCACAAATGATGTAGGAGATCATTATGCCTGGAACATAGTGTCCAACTACAGCCAGAATCAGGCAGCCTGAACAGACACTCATGCAGAACTGAAGGAAGAGAGAGGACAAACAGAAGTGACAAGAGGCAGAGATACATCTACGCAACCAGTGCAGGAAACTCAGTTAGGGCAAAATGAGAGACGCTCCTCGCACAGTCAGTACACCAGCTTTGCACTGAGTACATTCAGATGCTGGCAACCACAACTCCGACAGCCTGGCTGGGTTAAGCTGGAAGCATTAGAGGTTCAAGCGCAGGAAGACCAAGGTAACCCAAGACCCCAATAAAATGAATCAAAACTTTATCGGGCAATTCTTTATGAAGTAAATGATGTTCCCTGAGGCTAGGATGGGATAGTGCAAATTGCCACTTTAGAGTACATCTCCCCTGCAGAGCTCAGCACTTTAAGAGAAGCCCATACTGTTCTGACAGAGATGGGAAGCTGTTACAGAGTCACGAGATGCTGTGCCACTGCTACGCAATAAACCAGCTGGAAGAAGCATTAGGAGAACCCACACTCCCACCAGACCAGGACCTTCCTCCTATGGAAAAAGCGGAAGTATAATGGTGCAGCCCTGAGGGCTTACCCTGCATTCTCCTGGGGAGGGGGAGAAGTGAGAACAGACACCCCGCAAGCCAGGGCATGGGTTCAAATATCAATGAAATCCAGCAATGAAGAGTTTCACTCATAATGGAAAGGCTCTACAAAAGCTAGGGCCCTCTAAGGGCTTTGCTCTCAATGAATTCACTCTTTATGGGCATCTTGGTCCTGGTCTCCTACTCCCTGTAGTTGGGACAGTGTTTTAACAGAAGAGGAGTAATCAGCAGTGATAGAAACCCACTCCTTTTGGCACACTGGACCCCAGCAAGCCTGATACAATCCCAGTGGCTGGTCTCTCCTGTTTTCTGTGATGCTAAGGCAACTCCTGTCTACAAACCCTTCCCAAACAACACGTCACAGTCATCAGAACATGGTTTACGGCAAGTTTCCATGCACTCAGAAACACTGCTGCATTTGGACTTGGCTAGCCACATCTTGGCTATCAAAATAGGTAGGACCAGCTTAAAGGGTTGAATGGAGCCTGTGAAAGGGGCAGAGGCTGTAGGCTCCCCTGTTTTCTCCCCATTCCCAATCTAAGAGCTTCCTTTGCCCACTAGCCATTCACAGAAGGGTTCAGCTCCAGCTTACAAATAACGGAAGCAAATTATTCATTATTTAAGCTTCCCGTGGCACAAAGTCTGGAAGGAATGAACAGTAAATGTTAAAACAGGGATAGGAAATGTAAAAATATTGATGTGACACTCTACCAACCCCTAGGCCACTAGTAATGGAAAGAAAAGCCCCTGCACAGAAGAGCAGGTATCTCCAGCTTACCTTGGCAGGATTTTGCCTCTTGTACTGTAGCAGTTCCTGCAGGTACAGCCTGAAGGTGACCCAGCTCTCTGCCAGACAGTGACACAGCTCAGGGACACTGAGCAGGTGAGGTTGTGCCCCTGAAGTCACCCCCTCACTAGAGACAGACAAGAGCAAGAAGACAATCTTTGAACGTGGTCTGCTTTGTTGCAGGGGGTGGAACAGCTACACTGGGAAGAGAGATCCCTACCAAAGGCTTGACAATACTGACTGCATCTTCAACTGAACTATGGAAGACGCCTGATTTGGAGACACTTTTTTCCTTTAATCAGGAAGACAACGAAGAGACACCCGAGCCAAGCAGCAGCAGCAGACACCACGCCACAGCATCCCTATGCCACAGGCCCAAGATGCAAAGCGGTTTACTCAAAGCCACACAGACAGAAGGGCTGGAGGTGGGACTAGTTATGTGGCCTCCTCTGGCACCAAGTCTGAGGTAGCCAGAGTGTGGTGGTCAGACCTACAACCACGGCCAAGCACAGGATGTGTGCTATACCACCACAGACAGCACATATGGCCTGCAAAAGTCAGCCTCGGGGATTTCCTTCTCTCTGGAAGATTCTTAAAATAGTTCAGGACAGATCCAGGGAAGAAACCCAAGAGTTCCTAACATCAGAAGCACTTGAGCTTTATTGCTACTGAAAGAACACTTGCTTTCCCCAGAGTCTCAAACTGTGGCTCTGGAGCTGATAAGCAGCTCCCAGTGCAGGAGAAACTGCTACCAATGTTTCACAGCAGGAGACGTGCAGTCTATCAACAATAGCAAAAAGGGCAGGTGAGATCACCACACTAAATTAAGGCTTCCCCACTCTCCCTTCTCATCAAGGAACATATCAGTGAGCTTACCTCTCCCCTCCCGGCTCCTCCGATGGTTGTGCTGTAGAGAGAACACAGGGGATTAGTCAGCCAAGTGCAAAATACAACCTGACATTTTTACCACTTGAACAGAGCAGAGCTGGAGATGTATCATCCTTAGCTAGGGATGCACCCTGGGGACCTTCTTCATGCTCTCACGCAAGCAGCATGGAGTTTGAGCTGCACAGGCTTCAGTGAAGCATGCCTGGAGACTTGGAGCACCCAGAGCACCGGTCCCAGGGTGCCCCAGCACACCTTGCAACCTGTGTTGACACACACGTGGCACGACACTTGTATCCGAGTTGCACCCTGCCGCCAGCACGTGGGCTCTCCACTGCAGGAATCATACAGCTTGCCCTGACGTCCCACGCGTCTGGGCAGGGCCATCCCCAGGGTAGCTGCCTAGCCCTTGTCATTAACAGAAGGCTGCCAGCACGGTCCCTTCGCTGGGCAAAGATTCATCTCCCACCTTGGAGCCCAACATGGCACTAGCAGGTCTGAGCTGCATTTCCCACCGACCAGCCCAGACCACAGCCCCTGGCAGGATGCTGTGTACAAATGCCAGAGATCTCCCTATGTCTCTATCCTTTCCCAAGGAATTAAGTAACAAATACCAGTCTTGTGTATAATTATCTAATTTTAGGGCTCCCATGTCCCCTGACAGCCCTTTGTGCCAGGCACAGATGTAAATATAATCCTAAGGTCTGTCAGCCTGGATAAGAGCAAGGGAAAGCTTCTCCCATTCCTCTCTGCGCCCAACCCAGTGATGATCAAACAGGGACTTACTCCGTGCAGTATCAAAGAGAGGAGCAGTGTTTCAATGGCAGAGGTCACATATGATTATGCTCTGCCTTTAGATACATAGACCAAAGAAACGCCAAATATTTCTATGATAGCTGGAACTCATGAGCCTGTCTGCCTATGGATTTGGGTTTCCTAGCTAGCTGACCAGTGTCTGGGAGTGTACAGGGCTCAACCAAAGCCCTTCCAGCAACACAGTCTTTGTTAAGACTCCTGTGTTCAACGAGGCCCTGATCACACTGTGAAGGCCCCTCCAGGTCTACCCTCCTTGTGCTGGTTTTGGCTGAGACAGAGTTAATTTTTTTCATAGTAGCTAGTATGGGGCCATGTTTTGGATCTGTGCTGAAAACTGTGTTGATAATACGGCGATGTGTTAGTTATTGCTGAGCAGTGCTTACACAGAGTCAAGGCCTTTTCTGCTCCTCACACCCCCCCACCAGCAAGCAGGCTGGGAGGGCACAAGAAGCTGGGAGGGGGCACAGCTGGGACAGCTGACGCCAACTGACCAAAGGGATATTCCATGCTCAGCATATGAAGCTGGGGGAAGAAGGAGGAAGAAGGGGACATTTGGAGTGATGGTGTTTGTCTTCCCAAGTAACCGTTACGTGGGAGGGAGCCCTGCTTTCCTGGGGATGGCTGAACACCTGCCTGCCGATGGGAAGCAGTGAGTGAATTCCTTGTTTTGCTTTGCTTGCGTGCGCGACTTTTGCTTTACCTGTTAAACCGTCTTTATCTCAGCCCATGAGTTTTTTTCCCTTTTACCCTTCCTATTCTCTCCCCCATCCCACCAGGGGGGAGTGAGCAAGCGGCTGCATGGTGCACAGTTGCCAGCTGGGGTTAAACCACAGCACCTCCTCTACCAGTCAGCCTACCTCCTAAAGCTGGTAGGGACAGATACATCTTAGATGCTGTCTGGCCAACGGCAAACCTAGTCCAAGAGGGTCTAAAAATCAGTGGGACCCTATCCCCTACGCTGCATGTCACCACGTAAACAGGACTAAAATAAAGGAAGAGTTTACGTTCGAAGTCCAGGCTAATTGTTAGAAACCATCTGAAAAATGCAACATGAGCAAAAAATGGGTCTGAATTGTCCCTGGAGTCATCAGCCAGATGCAAAGCCCAAGAGCAGCAGTGACTCCCCCAGGGAAACGCACAGAAGTGGTGAACATCCCTCACTGCCAACACCCAGGGAGACTCCAGACTCCAGTTCAAGCCGCAGAAGAAAGTACTCCCACAGCCACCGTTCTCCCAAGACACAGGACGCTGGGCCAAGTATGTCAGACTCCTCCTCCCGCTGCAGGCACTGCACCAGCCAGCTCGCACAGTGCAGTGGAGCGGGAGGCCATCAGCTCAGGGGAGGAGGCGATTCTTTGAGAGCGTGACCCAGATTTCCAGTAATCGGGCCTGACAAGAGGAGTCAACTGCTCTCAGACTGGGCTGCCCACCCGCTCCTCTGCCCACGAGGCAGCCAGCAAGCATGGTTTACAAAGGGAGCTTGGGGCGAGAAAGGAGTATTATGGACGCAGCTCCACCCCTACGAGGTGGTTGCTCCTCTCGCACAACCGCTGTTGCTGTATGTTGTTATTGTGCTCAGGAATCTAAAGCTGCTTAATCGCAGCATGCAGAAATCCAGCTGTATCTCAAAGCCTCATCTATTACCTGCACTAAATCACCAAATAAATTACATTTGGCACTGGCTGGTCTGCGACGGCTGGCTATAGTGGCTGTACCAGCTACCAAAATGAGGTGCTGGGATGCTTGCTGTAGTCTCCTGGACAGAATGCCAGCAACACAGCAAGCACGAGGGGAGAGGAGCCCCACTCCTCTCTGGCTGACTGCAGTAATCCAAGCCATCCAAAATATGCCAGCAGAGGGAGTGAAACAATTCTCCTCGGTTGCTTCTGAAGGTTTCCGAGACACTTTGGGGAGCTGCAGAACATTTCAGCAGGCTGCAGAATGTTCACGTGATTTCAACTATCTGGCAAAATACAAGCTGTCTTTAAAATCAACAGTACCTTGCTTCCTGTAGTAGAGTAGTCTGCCTACTGGCCATCCCAAAGCACTGGAGTCTTACACCAGTTGAGGAACAGCCCAACCACAAAAAACCTAGAGCATTTCTGACAGGACACATTCACTTAAGTAAGGATTAGCTCCAACCTGTGCTGCAATACTGTCTAGCACTGATACAACTAAGCCAGCAACCGGGACACCCACAGCTGGCCTCAGATCGTCAATAAGCGGCTGAAATCTTACTGTCGGCATTTCACACCAGATTGTGGGTTAATACAAACCACTTGACACACACCAGACTCTTGTGGGAGACCAGTCAGCCACGCAAGAGTTTAGGTTACATGTTGGTACTGACAAATTATCCCTGATGAGATTCCTTGGCTCTCACAGGTTTTCAACGCTTCCTCAAGAGGCATTCTTCATCCATGTGTAAACTTTAGCTAGAAAGCAGGGGCCTTTTTAAGGAGTACCAGCACTCAACTGCAACATGCTTTGCTAAAGCTCTTCCATGCTACACTCTCCCACACTGACCAAAATACAGCTGCCAAACAATGGTACAGAAAACATCCCTACTTGGTACCCATTTCAGGAGAAAGTGGAGATGCTTCCTAAGTCCTTAAACAATACTTAAGTGTAACCCCATGTAGAGGAGGTTATATATTGAGAGAATACCCTGCGTGGGAGCTGAAGATACGCAGTCCCTTCTGACAAGACCTAAAAACGTGGTGCATCTCACTGCTGTTAGTGCATCCCTGATCACAGGGTGTGAGTAACTGCAAAATACATGCTGAGGTTTTAGCATTCCTTCAGAAATGATGTTATAAGCAGTCACCCAAGACATACAGAACTGCCACAAGCTGAGGTTTGTGTATATACGTGCTGACTCTTGAAGGTGTGGTACTGACCTACTTCCAAAAGCTCCTGGAAAGGCTTACAGGAAGCACTGAGGAGGAAAGCCACAAAGCTACAGCTCTGCTTCAGTGGGAAGTGAGAGCCACACAAGAACCCCTAAGTATTCAGCAGTGCCAGTTCAACATGAGGCCCCTCAGGAACGCAGAGCACCGCTCCTTCCTTGCGGAGGCTGAGGAAACACGGTTCAGTGGACCATGTTGAAATCGGGGCTGTGACCTAACCAGACACATCAGAAAGGTGTCCCTGTTCTTTGCTGTCAGCAGCAGAAAAGCAGCAAGGAGTGAAATATGGGGAAGTACACCACTGAGGAGTGGCTCAGTAGGATGTGCACTGACTTCTTGCAGAGCTGATGATACAGGATGAGCCTAACCCCCGGTGTGCTGTTTTGTTTGTTTTTCTTTTTTTTTTTTATTCCTCACTGCTCTGCATCACATAAATTTATTTCAGTATGGATTTCCTATTTCTTCTGTGATAACACAACTTTTACAGGCCTGGTACTTGCTGGAGCAACTCTACCCCTACCTGCCTCAATGACACCATTCTGTATTGGACACCAAGCTTTTGCATTTCTGGACATGTTTCAAGTGAGATGTTTTGGGTTGGCTTTAAACCATTCCCTTAAAAATCCGATGTGAATAAGCAGGAAATTAAATTGGCCAGCCCAGTTTGGCTGCCTAGTTACCTGAACCACACAAAGCAAACAGTTTCAAGACTACAGCTGAAACATATCTAATCTTATCAGGACTTCTGTGAAAGCACCCTTTAAGTCAGTACCCTTTTAGGTCAAATAAAGGGCACCTTACAAACACACATATAGAGGGGCTTTCATTCAGAAACCTCCCTAGAGTAGGGGGGCAGGGATGGAGGGCCCCAAGCTGCCTTTGAACAGCAGCAGTGGATGCAGTAGGCGGGTCCAGGTCCAGTGGTTTACAAATTCCAATGAAGGAGGCACTCAAAGCAGACAGCAGCCAATCCACCCCATCATCGTTCTGCGACTATTCCTCTTGTTGCTTTTGTGCCTAATGTTGGCAAAGACCCTTCAGTAACTGGGAAAGATAAGCCAAGTGATCAGACTCGCCGATTAGCTGGAGACCAGATGCTGTTCAGTCCAGGTACAATACACTAACTGTCCCTGCTGTCAGACCTCACCATCCACTCTGCTACCTGCCGCAAGGAGAAGTGGCTCTCATCTGCTCTGCCTCTTTCAGGGCATAAGTCCACGCTGCTGTTAATTAAAACCAATACACTTCAACCTCCCCATTTCCCTCCTGCAGCTCAGCTGGCCCTATATGCTCAGACCTGGAATGATCTTTTCGCCATACATTTGCAGGAGAGAAAGGACATAGCAGAAACCACTGCATTACCCCTGTCACCAGCTTCTCTGACAAGCTAGCCAGTCCCCCTTAGTCACTCGCAAAATGAGCTACTCCCAGAACTTCTCAGCACCGGGAGCAATTATTCCCATGCCCAGAGTATAAGTATAAATCCCAATACTCTGACACAAACAGGCAAGAGGCAGCAGCAGTATCAAAGCCTGCAGTTGCAGAAGGAACAGGGCTTATAGGACCTATGAGAGTGCCAGGGAAGGATTGGCTGTGGCCATAGCCCAGCAGCTGGCAACACTAGAACTGTATCACTAGCTACAGTGCTACTCATCACATACCTGAGAAATCAAACAGGAACTTGGGCTTCCACCTCTCCAGCAAGAGGATGCCAAGAAGGGACATGCTGAGGAGAAAGAGGGGTCTCAGGGAGGTGGAGGAAAACAACCTAGAAATCAAACAAGAAATGATTAGGCAGGAAAAAGGCAGCAAGTTACTGCTCTTGATGAGCAGATACAGCTTAGTGTACGGCAGAGCAGAAACATCCGTCTGCTACAGGCCACTGCAGCAAGCATTGTGCTCTGTAGACACCCACCCCCGCCACAGCACGTTCTCAAATGGCGCCTTTGCCCACCACCAGACAGCTGACTACCTGCCATCTCCCAGCGCTCTCCTCCCCTGCTCCTGAGCTCCTCCTTCGGTTGTAAAACAAGGCTTATGCTCCCTTGTACAAGTCCCACCGAATCCTCAAGCTGGAGGCTCTGGATAATGTAAATACAGATTGCTGTAGCAGAAGACTGGTTGAGAATCGGCCTGTTTGCTGAAAACTTACATCTTATTTGTCATCACAAGGTCCAGCATTACCCACAGGTAGCGTCAAAACACATCCTGAACCTGCTTCTAGATGCCTGTTCTTTTATCACAGCCGTCTCCCTGTTTAATCAGAGCCTAGCACTTAAATGGTTTAGTTGCTCACTTGACTCTATCGTAAAACCTTTCATGTCCCTCATCAACACATTGGCTTGAGCCAAATGCCAGCTCACACAATACTACTCACACGTAGCCACGCAATCCCACCATCAAAGAGTTTATCTCCCCACTCCATATAGACTGAACAGCAAAGGCCCCAGGGTGGCGGTTGTGCCAGCAGTGGCTGTCTGCACTCCTCCTTTCCTCCAAACAAGAGCATCAGCACTTCCCTCCAGCTCAGAGGAGCTCTTTTTAAGTCTCTCCAGAAATGACTGCCGGTAAAATGCATTCACTCTCTCTCCTTTAATGAAAACTCCTTTCCAGAGAGGAAGAGCCGCTCTGCTATTTTACCTTCCTCCTCTTCCGGAAGTATTTGCCAGTAACTAATCTCAAATGCACCAAACTGATGAGAGCTGGAGAGCATCTCGCCGTGCAGCGCAGGGAAGGGCTGTGCTCCCCACCAAGCCACAGTCAGGGGCAGAGGACTTGGAAGAGAGATCTGTCTCGCTGGACATCACAGAACGAAAGCCGCACACTTTCCAAGCGCTTACAGGACCCCTAATGACCTAAACAACAACGTTTTTATCCATTCTCATGGGACAACAAATCTGTAGCTTAACACGTCAGCTCTAGAAGAATTTCCTCCTATTCCACTTCATTTATGGATTGCAGTTGAAGGATGCAGGCTGAATCCTCCATGGGACTGTAAATAATTCCTTCCTCTCTGTGATATTTAAATCTCTCTCTGCCGTCCCGTATTCTGGGTACTCTTTGTTTCTCGCGACCTTCTTACACACAGTCCCTTAGCCAGCATTGTCCACCACCCCTGCCCTCGCATGGCACGCCTCTCCCCTCCCACTAACTTCAAAGCTCTGCATTCAGATCTTTCCAGCTGGTAGAGGATTCCAAAACCATTTAAGTACCTGGCTACCATGTACACCTCTGATAATCTTATAGATGAGGGAATAATCATATGGATGAGGGAGCAGAACATAAACGGCCTCCTCAGAGCGACTTCAAAGGCTCTTAGGTCGCGTACTTTCCCCTTCTCTGACTTCAGAGCCTGCCCCTTCCTATTCCATCTGCAACTGATGTTTAACTCTTTCCCTGATCTGTTTTGACCTTTTCTCCCGGGAAAGCTGCTGGCTGACAGCATTTTTGCCAGCAAAACTGACTCACTGTTTATGCAAACAAACAGGATGTTTTTCATTCCCGTCCACAGCTGGGCTCTGCCACTCAGGCTCCCAGCTCCTCGTGCTGCTGCCCTGCCCAAGAGGCAGAGGAGAAGGGAAGGCAGGGAAGGGGGAATATGCTCGCCCCCCAAAACCGAGTGGCCTTCACGTGAAAAATCAGCACCCTCCAGAGAAAGATTAACGAGCAGAAGGGCTTAAATAAAATGCCGCAGGGCAGCCTGCCGCTGCAGGAGGCCACGGGGCTTACTGACCGTGCTGACGGGGTGAAGCGAACCGATAAAAGCACGGATGCAAAAATTAACCAGAAACGTGCCTGGGCGAGCCTCCAGTTGGGCCCAGCTGCATTTTATTATCGCGGGGCAAATCCTGCCCAGGCTCTTGGCACCGTCTGCCCTCGGGGAGGGGCCTGTTTATGCTTGTCGGAAGAAAACAGCACCCTGACTCCCGGCTGAGCGCATCCCACGGCGTTACGGGGCCGCAGCTGCCCTCAGCTTTGCCGCAGAAACACTTGTCACCCCGCAGGGGNCGTGCCCGGTGTCGTGCCCGGTGTCGTGCCCGGTGTCGTGCCCGGTGTCGTGCCCGGTGTCGTGCCCGGTGTCGTGCCCGGTGTCGTGCCCGGTGTCGTGCCCGGTGTCGTGCCCGGTGTCGTGCCCGGTGTCGTGCCCGGTGTCGTGCCCGGTGTCGTGCCCGGTGTCGTGCCCGGTGTCGTGCCCGGTGTCGTGCCCGGTGTCGTGCCCGGTGTCGTGCCCGGTGTCGTGCCCGGTGTCGTGCCCGGTGTCGTGCCCGGTGTCGTGCCCGGTGTCGTGCCCGGTGTCGTGCCCGGTGTCGTGCCCGGTGTCGTGCCCGGTGTCGTGCCCGGTGTCGTGCCCGGTGTCGTGCCCGGTGTCGTGCCCGGTGTCGTGCCCGGTGTCGTGCCCGGTGTCGTGCCCGGTGTCGTGCCCGGTGTCGTGCCCGGTGTCGTGCCCGGTGTCGTGCCCGGTGTCGTGCCCGGTGTCGTGCCCGGTGTCGTGCCCGGTGTCGTGCCCGGTGTCGTGCCCGGTGTCGTGCCCGGTGTCGTGCCCGGTGTCGTGCCCGGTGTCGTGCCCGGTGTCGTGCCCGGTGTCGTGCCCGGTGTCGTGCCCGGTGTCGTGCCCGGTGTCGTGCCCGGTGTCGTGCCCGGTGTCGTGCCCGGTGTCGTGCCCGGTGTCGTGCCCGGTGTCGTGCCCGGTGTCGTGCCCGGTGTCGTGCCCGGTGTCGTGCCCGGTGTCGTGCCCGGTGTCGTGCCCGGTGTCGTGCCCGGTGTCGTGCCCGGTGTCGTGCCCGGTGTCGTGCCCGGTGTCGTGCCCGGTGTCGTGCCCGGTGTCGTGCCCGGTGTCGTGCCCGGTGTCGTGCCCGGTGTCGTGCCCGGTGTCGTGCCCGGTGTCGTGCCCGGTGTCGTGCCCGGTGTCGTGCCCGGTGTCGTGCCCGGTGTCGTGCCCGGTGTCGTGCCCGGTGTCGTGCCCGGTGTCGTGCCCGGTGTCGTGCCCGGTGTCGTGCCCGGTGTCGTGCCCGGTGTCGTGCCCGGTGTCGTGCCCGGTGTCGTGCCCGGTGTCGTGCCCGGTGTCGTGCCCGGTGTCGTGCCCGGTGTCGTGCCCGGTGTCGTGCCCGGTGTCGTGCCCGGTGTCGTGCCCGGTGTCGTGCCCGGTGTCGTGCCCGGTGTCGTGCCCGGTGTCGTGCCCGGTGTCGTGCCCGGTGTCCCCGTCCCAACCCGTCTCCAGGCCCCTGGGACGTTCCCTCCTTATAGCCTGTCCCCAAGAGCCCCGTGTGGCCGCATAGCCGGACCCATGGCCAAGCTCCTGGGGACCCTGCCGGGCCCCTCGTGAACCGGACTGAGGGGGTGAGCCCGGTGTGGGGAGGGCTCAGGGCTTTTCTCACGTGTCCTCCCCCCCCGCCGTCTGCCTGCAGTTCCTGCCCAGGCACCAGCAGCTGAGCGAGAGGGTGCGGAAGCGGCTCTATTATGGCTGGGACAAAGACTGCAGCCTGGATAATCTCTCCAGCCCGGTGGCAGGTGGGTTGCGGAGTTGTCCCCAGATGGGAATGCTGAGTCAAGGGGGTTGGAAGTAGCCCAGGGGCTGAGACCAACGAGTCACCCGCTCCCTCCCCAGTGCCAAATCCCACCCCTGCCCAGCCTTCTTTGCTGCGTGCAGCACAGCGGGCAGGGTGCCAGAGTCTCATGGCTCCTGCTCTCTGTTTTATTGCTCTGTCTGGCCCACTGCTGCATTTTTGGCACCTTGCTGGTGTGCAGAGTCCTTTAGGTTGCTTGTGAATTCCTTGGCAGTGAAGGCTGTGTCCTTGTTCTTGATGAGAGGTGTCTTGGACAACTTGTGTTCTGCAAGGTGCTGGGGAGTTCGTTTAATTTCTAGTTGTGAGCACCAAGGGGATAATTTTCTGATGTGTGTTTGTCTGGATCATATCCCTTTTGTTCCTGTTGATTCAGCAGTGTTTTGGAGGAGCAGAAGGACGCAGCTGGATTGAGGCTGAGGAGCTGGTGCAGGTGGCAGTGGAGAGGAGTGGTCAAGGGCAAGCAGTGGTTTGTTGGAGGGCCTTCACAGTGAGGTCACATTAGTGATTCCATTAGTTGCATGCTGACACAGCTTGCAGGGGGCGTTGAGCAGGTGGGGAAGCGTGCTTGCATTCAAAATTCTTGTTATATTTGGGGAAATGGCCTGAAGTCACCAAGAGGCTCTGTGTGACGTACCTTAGTGAGGAGGGGGATGCTGGGTGTGTGGTGACGGAGCAGGGCCAGGCAGGGCAGCCAGCTGCGTGGGAGCTGCTGAGAGTCACAAGTTCTGACACGGGCGGTGCGAGGGAGGCACGTGGCACCTCCTCGGGGCTGGCCTCGCACCCGGGTGCGAGATGGGACTGTTTCATAGGATGCTACCAGAGTTGAAAGTTCAAAGGGCACATTCATGGAAGGAGACTCTGTTGAGGGCTGTTAACTCTAAAGACTGCCATGCACCTAGGAAATACCTTGGCTCCAGCAGCTGGGGGCAGGAGCAATGTACAGAGAATATCACTGAGAGTCTATCTGCTCTTACAGCCTTCCCTTCACCAGCTGCCATCATCCGTTGTCAAAAAATGAGGCCTAGGGCTACCACATCTGTCTTGGTACAGCTGTGCCGTTGCTTCATGGCAAGTTTATGGCACTGCTTTTCAAATGAG